>LR545739.1:212394-588159 GCA_900536305.3 Caenorhabditis sp. 40 LS-2015 | reverse complement strand
GACTAATAAATATCGGCGTCAATCACACAATCGTGTTCTCTGTGTTTTCTACTTTCTCCAGGTCTGGGCATTTTGGGTCGTTGGCATGAATGCCATGCAAAACACAAGTGAAATGTGGAAAGAAAGTGTAAAACTAGAAGGAGATGACTCACACACCCCGCGAGACAAAGGGGACCTTTCGGGAAGATAAATGAACGAGGCGGGTGGTTGATGACAGGGGGAAAAAGGTGAGGGTGGATTCAGATGGAACATTGGAATGCAGAGAATATCTTATCAGCTAGAATGATATATCACTATTGTTTTGGAATAATTGATAAAAAAGGTGATTGATAGAGCATGTTGAATCGGATGATAAGAAAGAACATGTGCTATTAGGGGTTTTCTCATAGGTTCTCACCTCGAACTCTCTCGTCTTCTCCTTCAGAATCGATGCGACATCCACAGGCATGACTATTTCAGGAGCAGCCGTGGTGATTGTGGTCACCTCTTTTGTAGTCGTGGAAGGTATCGTAGTCGATTCTTCTTCTTTGATTTCAGCCTCTGTAGTTGTTGTTGTTGTAGCATCAGTTCTGGCGATTTCAGAAGATGTTGTCGTGGATTCCAGTTGTGTCGTGGTCGGGGATAGAGTAGCTTTTGTAGTGGTTGTCGGGATTTCAGTCGCATTTTGCCAATCAACATCAGGACCGTTTCCACTTTCCCGGAGCACAAACAACCATGTCAGAAGACCAGCACAGACTAGGATTCCAATGAGAACAGCAATCAAAGAAATCAGAAGACAAGATCCCTTCTCTTTTTTGGACGGAGAAGCAGGAGGGGGAGCCATTGGTAACTTCTTATAGATAGGTGTAGAAGTATAATATAGAAAGAAAATCTAGGTCAAGGCGATGAGCAAAGAATGACGGGGGACTCTCCAAGAAAGTGGGCGTGGCCAAGAGAGAGAGAAAGAGAGAAAGGACCACCGAAGCAACAGGCGGTCGGCGCGGTGAGCGGGAAAGAGGAGAGCCGGGATGGGCGGAGCAATCGGGAGAAGGAGTCGGTGAGAACATTTGATACGGTCCACGCAACCAGAGAGATACTTTCCAAATTGCGTCATAGGGGGAGAGAAGAGGGAGAGACAGTGTAATAAGATATGTAAGTACGGTAAAGGATACGGTGATGAAGTTGGAGACGTTGAGGGGAGAGGAGAGATACTAATAGGAAGTTTCGAATACAATGGGGATCTTGTTGGTTATTTCTCAATCAATTTCATTCTAAATCTGTTCAGTTACATATAATTCTTCCCTTGTCGCTTCAGAACTAATGCACGTTTCGAATTTAGGAGAAGAAACATGTTTATTCTGAAAACTCTTGTCACTTTTTCAATAAATTTGAATGTTTCTGGACAGTTAGGGTTCATCCAGTTACGTACAAACGATTATTTTGACACAGTTTTTATTTACAGTTTGTCGACAAGTTGTTACGGTATTAAAAACAATCTGTAGAATTCCCCGTCAAATTCGATGCGTGTCGAAGAGCATAATCCGGATAGGTACCCATATCGAACAACCAATACGCCCATGTATTCATGTTAATTACGGTGATCACAATGCAGAAGATGTTTAGAAGGACACCACAGGAGACCTGAAAATTTACTGTTTGAAGTTACGCCATGCTATTATTCTATGCAGATTTCAAGCAGTCAACATTTGACCTCATAGAATCATAGTGTCTTAACTTCCTTCCTGGGATATTTGTGTCTGTCGACGCATATTTTCTCACAGCGGGATGCCCCGTTGCAAGGTATCATAAAACCCTAAGTACCCTTCTTGGACTCCCGTCAGTTGTCTCACTTTGGCAGGACTGTCCAACAGCTGATATTCTCGAATATATAGACAGAGACGAGGTAGTTGCGTAATAGAGTGAGTCCATTGGAAGTGACCAATTGGGTTATGAGGGACGAGAATGTGAGGGACGTGGATTGTTCATACAAAGCGGAACGTGAGTACTTGTACTGGTCATAGCAGGCAACTTTTCAATATAACGAACGCCAGACTCGGCCTCAACTGTCAGATCACATCAGTGCTAATTTAGACCATTAGCAAACCTGTTCAGAAATACTACCTAACTGGCTTAACTTTGGTTAGATTGAATAGTTTTCAATTACAAAAGTGAAGATCTAGAGTTGCTTAATAGACTCCCAAAATGTCAGAACCCTACCATATCAATCATTCGAATCGTCTTCGTCTCATAAACAATTGCATTCGCAGGCGTTGCCATTGGTAGCATGAAAGAAAACGAAGGTCCGATAGCCGTCGGAATCGAGAAATACAAGGGATGTGCACGAACGGATTCTGCCATCGTGAAAGAAATCGGAATGAAAATGGAAGCAGTCGCAGAATTCGTAGAAAACTCAGTCATCACAACAACCACAATCGAGAGGATCACTTGCATTCCGAACAAGGGAAGAGAAGAAATGGTACTGTTCAGGTTACAAGCGATTAGAGTAGAGAGACCGCTGACCTGGAACGAAAATGGGCAATGCTGTAACAATGACTGAAAATCATACTTTGACAGCTTCTGAAATGGCGAATCCTGCTCCGAGAAGAAGGATGATGGACCATGGAAAACGACGTCGCACACAATCCCAGTCAATAAGAGGCTCCTGTCTTACTGATGCTCTATTCTTATCTGGAATCGAAAATGGGAAGGTTTTCCTACTGCTAACTAGTTACCTCTTCTGAATATTCTAAAGTCAGGTTTGTTCTTTGGCCATATAAAAAGAAAAAATACGGCTACCAATCCAGAACATGAATCCGTGACGTATCCTTTTTTGAATAAATCTGACCATCCTGGAATCACTTTTGGATCTGACGAAATCCAAGATAGAACTGCCAATAAGAAGATAACCAGTGTACTTTTCTCGGCCCATCTACATTCAATATAATTATCTTAATTCTCGTTTCGATTCTCTTACGTCATCGGCCCCAATTGATCATAACTCTTCCACACCGCTTTTCTTGCAACCTCCTCTTCCTGCTTCTCAGATTCTGTCGGTTTTCGAAACATTCCCAATAAATGATGAGGTCCGAGAAATTGTAACTGGACGATGAACCAGGATGAGAACATGTAGAATATCATTGGAGGAATTGCAAACGCCATCCAGGAGAGATAAGAGATTCCGTGGTTTTCATTCGGGAAGTTTCTGAAGGTTCTGGGTTTGAAGTGTATGGAGAGAATACAAACTTTTCAATGTTATCTCGAAAAATGAGATTTGGTCCCGTTGAGTTGATAGTTCCGGTTCCTCCGATCAAAGAAGCATGAGCAACCAAGAGCATCATACATTTGCAAATTCCTGAACAAAAATTGATGGATTCAGAACTCTTTTAGTTCTGTACTACCTCGATCTCTGGCTGATAATTTTGAAGTGTCCAATTTCCTCTCTCTAAAACATTCCATTTTCATATGTACTCTAAATTTTGTGGCCACCCCTTACAACATCTGTTCAAAGAATCGAGATAAATTTGGTCAAGATGACTGTAAAGGATGTGCTTCGATCACAGGATTCACGGTAAACCTGTTTCAATATCTCACTCTATTTCTCCATCCTCCATCACTTTTGTATCCTCGATTTTCTCGTTTCCTCTCATTCTGGGGATCATTATCTCTTGCAGTAGAGCATATGCAATAGGGGCCATTAATGCACAACAAGCCGTGTCGGAGATCCAAAGTGATCTAAATCAAGGAAAATCTGAATGAATGAGGTTTTTCGGTAATGAACTCACATGAAACTAGTGATGATCATAAATCCAGCCATCAACCTAAACGAACACTGTAACAGTTGCTTGTTACTATTCTGGGATATTCCTACCAATGGGGTCTGGTGCCAACATACGTCAACAATTTCAGAGCGACTCTTTTGTGAAGTTGACACTCCTCAACAGCCAATGAGAGCATAAGACTATTGAAAAACACTATGTTCGTGTCCTAAAAGTCATTCGGAGCCATGAAAATGTTGAATCATAAACCCACGGCAAAGTATTTCGGTGCCACTTGTTTAATACTGATGATCCCCAGAAATGGAAGAGCAATCATTGGAATAAAAGAAGTCACGGCAAGAGGTACCACCTCAGCCACCCAATAACACGACATTGTCAGAATGACAAATGTACATTTCCCCTCCTGTCCGAAAAAGATGAGGGGACTTAGTATAAGCGGAGCCAAAACGAGCCAAATGGTTGGAAAGAAGGTGCGAATCTCATCAGCCCAACCATATCGACGGCTCATTCTCAAGTTTGAACTGAAAAGTGAAGGAAGCATTTATATATTATCTACAAAACAAAAGGAATCATGGGATGAGAATGAGAGTACAAAGAAAACTTATAGCACATTGATTTCAAATTGTAGCAAGAAAATGGGAGAATTGTGACAAAAAAACATGGTAAAGAATGAAAAAAGAAGGTGAATAGGGTAGAAAAATGTGACAACGGTAGAATTGTACCTGTTAAAATATGCGCATAACAGTGAGAAAAAGGCAGTGTGCTACTCGGGAGATTAACAAGTATGAAAAAACGGACAGAAAGTGAGTAAGGGTGAAATTATATGACGTTGTTGAAAGAGTAGAGGTGAATGTGTGTACCCGATGTCAGATGAGGAGGATTTATATCGATCTTTGACCTGAAAACTGAACGGCTGTTATGTAATGTTTTGAACGAGGAAAGCCTGCCTTAATTGTGCTTTGCTCGCTTTCCATATGCGTATCCTATCCACCGATCAGCAGTTTTGTTTAGGAACTCATCTCTTTCGATCCCAGCAATCCATTTGAGAAGATACACATGTACTGCATGATAGTCCCATCGAGCAAGATTTGGAGCAGTGCCCAGAGCAACATGCCGAAGATCATAGATCGTTCCACTACCCGTATCGTATAATGGGAGTAACTGTTTCAGTGATCGGATTCCCGCTGAATACAACTTTCCTGATTCCTGAATCCCAGTCGCAGTACTTTCATCGCCGATTCCTGAGACTTCCAGCTTTGAAAGATCATAGAGACCAATAAGAGAATAGAGGAAACCATTGAGAACAAAAGATCCTGGCGTTGTTGGATACTCTTCGTACCAGACGTTGCCGAAGAATTCTGCACGAACACCGCCCTCGGAGGAATTGGTCTTGAAGAGTTCCAGAGCACTGATCGCAGATTTCAAGTAGTTCTTGTCGTTGAAATGCTTGTATGCTCTAGTGAGAACTGATATACCATGGCCTGAAAACATAACTCGTTAAAATCCCATCCTAGCTTTTTTTGTACCTTGAGCCATTGCACTATGCCATCCGGGCGCCAAAACTAGTTTTCTATCAGCAATCGACCGTTCCACAGGTACTGGCCATCCTCCCTTCTTGTCTTGATTCTCCACCAACCAGTCAGAAGCAGATCGGAATGCATGAGAATGTTGTTCCTTCCTTTGACTTATCTGTTGTCTGACCGTCAACGCGCCTCGGAATCCCAGAGAAACAAGACGAAGATCACCCGGATGAAGAACGACATTGTCATCTTTCTTTCGATTGTCTCCACTGGACAGTGCACGTGCCACATCAACAAGAACGTCTCGAGTTACGGTGGACCATTCCCCATACGGAGAACTTCCAGTGTAGGAATACGAGTATGATATCTGTCCGTCTTTTCTTGGTTTCAGAACAATAGTCTCATCGTCGAAGCTCTTCTCCTCTTCCTGCCAGACACACTTTCCATTTCCTTCTGAGAAAACATAGTTGATAAGAACCAGAAGATCATCTTGTTTCATCTGAAAATATTAGGAGGATAACAAAGATGTTGCATTCAGAATACCTTCGCCAAAACCGTGAAGGAGGAATTCGCATCGTACGGCTTCCAATCGAAAGATAATACATGAAGATCTGGGGACTTGTCCAGGTACACATATGCTCCTGCGTTAGCCAGAGCATCTGAAAAACTGCTGTATTTTTTCATCAGTAACAGGGGGAACATACGTCCAGCACTGATATTCACGACTTTTCCTTTATCGTCGTCGTTGAAAAACAATCTTTCCGTAGTCTCGTGCATTCCAGCAGCACCTTTCCATTCGTTTGACTTCACTCCAATCAACACATCGGTTTTGTCTTCTGACTTGTTACTAATGGAATCTGAAACTGTCTAGTGTTTTATTTCAACTCTAAAGTTCAATGACAAATACCCTGCTTAATTCTACTGTAATGCTGCAGTCCGTACTGGGCGATTTGAATCGGGTAGTAATACGGAATCGGGTCCCATTGAGTTGACATGGGTACATCTGAAAAATAGAATTGCACAAAAATCTTGAATTTGTTCATACCTGTTTTTGCACTAATGCACCTTACACGATCTCTTGTCTCAACGCTGTAAGTTGAAAAGTGACCGAACGGGCCCAGCGGCTCATAATTTGCTTCTGGAGTTCGCATTTTCGCATAAGAAGTGAAGAGTTCGAAGGTGTTCCCATCCTTTGAAAGTTTTCCAGTCATATCAAATCGCTTTTTGAGAAAGGATGTAGGAAAATATACTTCTTCCTCATCTTTCCAGCATCTCATTGGTTTTCCGTTGTCCACAGTACACCTTGATTCAACTGCTCCAGGAGGCTCGCATTGTACTTTCTGCTGCTGGAAACTAAGAATGTTCAAAATCTGAAACTTAGAATCTTGAACACCTTCTCCTCTCCTTCCAACTCGACTGGGTGGAGTTCTTCATCTTCCTCATCGAGTTGTTCAACTTGACTTGAGAACTGTTTGGAGAACAATAAGAGGGATGCGCATGCGAAGAACAAGTAAATTCGATGGCGATTCGATCGCCACCGCCAACATTTCATCGGCTCCAGTTTTCAGTCTCTCTTAAATACTTCAATGACCTAGGAACAAACTCCAACCACCTTCACAAGTATAAATTGGTTGTTCAGAAACCAGTTAGATGCTAAAAGAACACAAAATCGGACAAACCTTAATTAAGAAACAAACTCGAGAACACGGGGAGGGAACGGTATATCGGTGAAATCAGAATAAAAAGGTAATACTTTCGAAACATTTACAATGGAATCAATACATTTTTAAACTCTGGCAAAGACGACGCAGTAATGAGCAAGGAGTTGTTCAAGAAGTTCCATCTCGTCCAGCATTTCGATACCACGGATTCTGGAACCATTAGGGGTTATGATGTTCACAGACTTTGTTTATTACCTAGCAACGTCGTCTTGATTGAGGAACTGACTGAAAATTTGATTCATATCCATCACCTTCACTGACTTGAATCCTGCGTCACGGAATCTGAGAAATCATACTTAGCTTGTAACGCATAATGAACACTTCTAACCTCTCTTCTTGTTTCTCGGCGCTTTCGCACATTTCCAGTCCATGAAGTTGAATTCCTCTTTCTCCCAAATTTTGTTCCATGACACGAGTGAAAGCATCCGAAGTGCGGAATTGTTCATAGTTGACGAATGCCGGATGACGGAATTGCGTGACCACTGATTTTAGGAGAGCAGAGCTCGAATTAGCTGACATGTAGACAAGAACACATCTGCAAGAATCAGTAGTGGGGGGAACACGGTACTTGAAATCTCACTCAGCAATGAAAATGGTTGGAATTTCATGATCGAGTTGACATGTTGCCAGTTTCTGATCTAATTCGCTCTCTTGACGCAAATCAGCTCCAATCAAGTGATAGTTTCCGGCATGAAGATCCGCATGGTGGGAAACAACAGCTAAAAAACTAAAAACTGCAAAGAAGACAGCAATCATGTTTTTACCTTCGCTTACGAAACTTTTCTTCAAATCGACGGTTCCTGTCACAACTGGCTTCAGAATATGACGAATTTTTTTGGAAGTGACCGATGAGAAATCAACCTCCACATACTTGGCAAGTTTCGCGCCGGAAGACACGAGACGCCAGAAGAGGGTGTCGAATCCGCATCCTGTGAAAAAAAGCGATAAGGAGAAGAAGACACATAATCGTTGAAATTTATAACTTTCTGATCTTGTTGACCGCGTTGGAAGTTCGACGAACAACCATTTGAAAAAAAGGAAAGAAACTCACCGAGACTGACAACCTGAGCGTTCCCATTGAACTCTGCGAGAAACTCTCGGACGTATTTCTCGATTGCAGCCGTTCTTGCCCAGTATCCCATCGAAATCTCAGGAAAACGGCGAGCTTCGGCCACATTCGCAGAAGAATTAGCGAAACGAGCGATGAATTCATCTTTCCAATAGCCTTTCTGTAATTGATTTGTGGTTTGTGAATGTACAATTCTCCAAATCAATACCTGAATGGCAAAATATTTGCATTGAGTCGCGTCGTCGTTGGTTCTCTGTACGGAGTAATCGTCGGATACGGAGTTCGATCGTCGCCGAGTCGCAATCGCAGCAGCCACGTGACTATCAGAGCTCAGTGCTTCAGAATCCATATCTTCTCTGCAACGTAGTTCTCGTTTCACGAGTGCTTTTGATACTGAAACAACTTTGAAAAGTATAAATCGAATATCACGGTCTCCTGGCGATTAAATTTTTCGCGATTTACTACGGTCGACAATTATTTTCCGCCTCTATCTCTCGCACGTGCAGATGGAGCGCACACGCGCACGCACTTTTGCGTACTTTTTTGTGCGAACTTCGCGAACTTTGGAGACGTCAAAAAGACAAATAGGGAGCAATCTTCTGAAAAAAACTGATTAGATATGATAGAGAAACTCTGGAAAATCTGGAAAACTGATTTTTGTGTTTTTATAGTGATACAAGACATCTGCTAACATAATCCACTCTTTCCTCCATATTCCCAGCTTTCCTGAAGTCTGAAATTGACGAAATGTCTGAAAATCGGTTCCCTCACTAAACTCCTCCCTGCTCGCTTGTGACAGAAAAATCTGTCAAAATTTTGTTTTCTAAAAATTGTCAAAGAGTTTCTCTATCCTATGCAATCAGTGTTTTCCTGAAAATTGCTCCTTATTTGCCTTTTTGACGTCTCCAAAGTTCGCGAAAAAGTAGGCGCAAGCGCGCTCCGTCTGCACGCGCGAGAGGCGAGAGAGTGAGAACAGGCAGGCGGCGAGAGGAAATCGCGAAAAATTTCATCGGCAGGACCCCGTGGCGAATAAAAATGGCAAATGGCCTAAGAAAAGGTTGGTCAAAAAGTCGGCCATCAGCCGTGTAGTCCCCGTGGACAAAGATTTCTGTTCTCTTTTCGAACAATTCCATTCAATTCTTACTGAAAATCGATTAGTGTTTGTACAATGGACGGCGGTAATTATGGAGGCAATAATTGGCAACAACAAGGAGGTAATTTTGCTCAATTCGATAACTGATACAACTAAGTGCAAAAATATTTTTTTAAAGTGGAATTGTTTATATCAATATGATTCAAAAATTAATTTACAGGAAGCCAATGGAGACCACAAGCTCGTGGAAGAGGCGGTAGTGGTTGGAGAGGAAATGACAATCGGGGAGGATACAGAGGAGGTTATCATGACAACAGTGGTGGTTCATGGGGCAACGTTGGAGGAAATCAGAACTATGGATACAGAGGTGGCGGTGGATATCGAGGAAACAACAGAGGGAACTATAATGTCGGAAATCAGAACAACTTCAACGGAGGATATCGAGGTGGCAGAGGACGTGGTGGTCAAGGATTTCAAGGGAGAGGTGGCGGGGGAAACAAAAATCATGTAGGGATTCTTTCTCTTTGGCTTCCTAGGATATACATTTAACTGTGATCCTGAAAGATGCTTCTTTTAAATTTCAGGGTCCGATCGATTCGAGCAAGTGCCTGATGCCAGCAATGTGGAGCAACCCGTGGCAGAAACTCGAGAAAGCGTATGAAGAGGAATACGGTGTGACGATTACAGAGGTTTGCAAGCTTCTTAATGTATACCCGTATATGCATTAATTTAGAAAATGGAACCCCCCGCCACATTATCCGCTACTACCGAAGCATCGCAGGACTAGAAAATTCGATCTCCGCATACAAATAAAACCTTGAATTCGATTAATTTATTGTTAGTCATCATAATTATGATCACAAATTTTATCACAACATGGTAAAAAAATGGCTTATATTTACAACGATGAAAACAACAATGCACAGAAAAGTGACGAAGAAACCGGCAATATTAAAAATTTGATCAAAAATGCTAAAAGGTTCTTAAAATTACATCAAAGTGGGAAGCAAAAAAGGATAAAAATGCATGATACCGGTAATCTTGATTCGAGAGGCAATATCACTGAGTTTTGGTGAACCGGAAAAGTGATTGAATGTCATTTACAAGTAAACAGGCGGAGCAAATATAGCACGCAATACTAATGCCAATGGTCAAAAAGGGTGGGCGTCCATTGTACAAAAAATCTTCTCATCAAAGTTTTAATAATCAAAACTATCAAACTCATGAAACTGAATAGGGTCATCGAAAAAGTGTGAGATAACTTTCAGTTTAGCCTCTTACTGTGGGGAACTACGAAATTTAACCTGAATTCAACGACTAGAGATTGAAAAATTAAAGGAAACCTCAGAAAACTGATCCACGATACTCGGGGTTCTCAGAACTTTCCTATGATAAGTGACACACGTTCACAGTAGCAATCACATCACATCAGCTCCTGATCCCAAAACTACTGAATAACTGAATTCAATTGACGAAACTATTGCATATAGAAGTTCCCGCCGCCATCGAACTTTTCAGCGCTTATGTATTTCAAAGTTTATTCTGAAATTTCAAAATAAGAAAAAAGAAACCTGCCGCATAGTTAATCTTCCATGTTGTCCACTGTCCCTTGATCGAGTTGTGTTCGCTTCTAGACTCCCGTTACTTGTGACATTCAGACACTTTTTCAGTTTTAATGACAAATAAGAGCGGAAAAATTGGGATAATAAGGCAACCGAAAACGGGAAGAATGAGAGAGACAATTTTCGAAGGGAATTATAAATTGAAAGGAGAATTTACGAAATACACACACTTTTAGAAAAGAGCAACCTAACTAAAAGAATTAAAAAAACAGAACATGTAAAAATAAGCGATGAATCGACAGACAAGAACAAGAAATTGTAGATATTATCCTTGAACACAAGAAACTTTACAAGTGAATCACTTAAAGAACACTGGTTGAAATGGTGGATGGACAGGATGATGGTTGTTATGAGTTGAGGAAGATGGTTGGGGTATCAATGGACGCAATCCTGGTGGCGGCACTGAAGACGCATGTTGGTCGTGATTCGATGCACCATTTGATCGCGAGGTAGACGAATTAGAGATACTCGGTGGTGGTGGTGGCGGTGGTGGAACAGGAGCTGCTTAAATTGTGAACAACGATCAGATAATTCTTTATTAGATCTAATCATTCTGTCGTCACCAAAATACCTCGAGGGTGGGAACTTGCTCGGTTACTGTGCCCACTTCCACTCGAACCTTCCGCTTGCTTTCCAAGACGCGCCGATCGTTTTTGCTTTTTACTCCACATCTCATGACAATCCTGAAAAAAATCTTTCACAATAGCATTCAAAAATCCTTGAACCCAGGGATGTGCAAAACGTAATTTTCGAAACTTGTTAATATGTGAATAACACGCTTCTCGGCAATCAGATACAAATGAACACAAGGGATGTTCCTTTTTCAAAAAACCTGCCTGATTTTTCCAGTCTCATACAGAGTTATGTCTAGCCGTTTCGAAAGTACCCCGAATTCGGTACGTCAAGGCATAACTCTGCATGAGACTGAAAATTAGACAGTCTTTTTGAAAGGAGAACATCCTTTCTGTTGACCACATTTTTGCCTGATTTTTGTGAAAAATAATACATTTCAACCGATTACAAAAATTTTGTTCTGCCCATCACTGCCTCAAATCTCACCTGATGCTGGGGCAGTTGCAAGGGAAGAACAGTTGCATGTTCCAGATTTCGAATCCACGGGTGATTGAGAGCATCTTTGGCTCCAATGCGCCTTTCGGGGTTCAAAGTGAGCATTTTGTCAAGCAAGTCGACAGCTTCTCGTGGCATTATACTACAACTTTGAATTTTTTTTGTACATATTAAGAGACTCACTGTTCGAACTCCTCTCTAATCTTTCGAGGGTAATTCCGGCGTTGTTTGAACGTATTCCAACCAGTCAGTGCGGTCAATTCTGGCCAGGAGTCCGGGTTCGGTGAACCACAGATCTGAATATGAGTTGCGTATACTCAAATGAGGGAATTCGTGAACATACTTTACTAATCAATTCCAGCTGCCCGGTTTCATTGTTACCATTGAACAAAGGTTTTCTTGTGAATAACTCGCCGAGCATACATCTGAAAGATAAATTCAATATTGCATGATTTCAATGGTATCTTCTCACCCAGCACTCCATACATCGATAGCTGGACCATATCTCTCGTCTCCAAGAAGTAACTCAGGCGGTCGGTACCATAACGTGATTACACGATTTGTATACAATCGAGACTCTTTCTGCCAGAGACGGGCAAGACCGAGATCGGCAATTTTCAGCTCTCCCCTGGAATAATATTATTAACAATTTTGAAATTGTAAGACGAGTTACTTGTTGTTCACCAAAATGTTACTACATTTGATGTCTCGATGAAGAAATCCAGTTGTGTGTATGTAAGCGAGGCCCTGAATATTGAACTTTAAGAAAAACAAGACTACAATTGAATCTCACCTCGAGCAGCTGTTTAAAAAGTGAACAAATTTGATCTTTGCTGAAGTCGACAAGCTCTTTCGACTCCAGTAACCCAATCAAATCATGATCCACATATTCGAACACCAGATAGAAGTTTGCCCTCGTTCGTTTCAGCTCATCCATTGAAATATCGTCTATGACTATGTCAATTAGCCGGACAATGTTTTTGTGATGAAGCTGCCGGAGAATTTTTATTTCTCGTATCGCTGTTATCGGAAATCCTTCTTTTTCATTCTCCAGCCGTACTCGTTTCAAAGCCACTTGTTCGCCGGTGATTTTGTTGAGCGCTTTGTACACTTGTCCGTAAGTACCTTCTCCAATTTGATCGAGCATCTCATAGTGAGATAAGCTGCTTTTATACCACGAATCAGAATCAGCAGGCCGAGCGGTGGTAGTGCCTCGTCGTGTTATTATTCTGTAAATATCACATTCAGACCACCTAATTGTTTTTCTCATTAAAAATAAAACTTACACTGGCTTCGTAGCTATTCTCTTGCTATCCGGAGGCATCGGCAACATATCCCTTCTAGAACTTGAAGGAGGTTCCATTTGAGGGGGTGGTGGAGGTGGTATGGAGCTGATCATCACACTTGATGCCGTCGCAGACATAAAATGGGTCTCGATTGGGGGAGGTGGCATTCCAAACATTGGTGGAGGCATCGGTGGAGGTGAGATGAAGTGATTGTGATTATTTGTTGGTGGCTGAAATCAACGGAATTTTAAGCTTTCCGCAAAAAAGAAACACTGACCAGAGGTGGAGGTGGAGGTGGAAACGATTGGGCGATAAAAGTTGGAAGAGGAGGTGGCACAGCAGTCACATTCATTCCGTTCGTTGTCCTAACGGCATCAAGCTAAAAGAAGATAATGTTGATACATGTGTTTGGATTTCTAATGACTCGGTAAAACTTGCAAAATCTTACTTCTCCAGAGCTGCTCGACGAAGAACTGCTATGCTTCCGACGTTTTCGACTGCTCTTCTTTTTGGACTTGGACGATGGAATGTCTGTACCATGTTTCTTCTTTATCTCTCCTATCAGCGATGTATCCATCCTGTAACGTCTAGAAGAGGATATAAACGTTCAAGAACTTTGTTTTTAACCTTTGTTGATAACTAAACTGTTTTACTTTTTACTCCTTTTGTACTGAAACTATACTTGAAGTCTATGAGGTAGATCTTACCTAGATGAACTTATCTTCCTACCGCGCTCTTCATGATAATTCTGCCAGCCACGCATAATACGACAGAACAACTAAGGACTACTCGATCTAAAACAAAATTTCGAAAAGGTGCACTAAGATGGCCCTGGCTAAAATAACACACAGGAACCAGCAAACAGTGAGAGATGGCGAAGAATAGACGAGAGATGTGACGCTGCGAATTGAAGGGACGCGAAGACTCAGACAGAAAAAATAACAAAGAGACGCAGAAGTCGTGAGACAACGAATGCGATGCCTAACGGCGCCGTCAAGCTTCATTCACCGGTGGCTTGTTGGTTGGAATAACCGGAGATATAGAGAGTGAGGAGAATGGAAAGGGGGCCCAACGGACAAGAAGGGTGTGCGTAACAAGAGACGGAGAAAGGGTCGTTTGTCTTGTATTCTGCGTCTCACGGCACATATGGAGAATGTTGGAATCTTCATTTTCTCCTTTTTTATGGATATGTGTCGAAGAGGAGTGAAACAGGGAAAATGAACAATTGGATGGAAAATCCATAGGGTAAAGAGAGTGCAACGGACGTCGCTGAACGTAGAGTGACTAAACGATTTTCGAGTCTAACGCCGCAACACCCGAAATTTTTCCCAATCTAAAAAGACGCAATCCTGTATTCTCGTCCATTGCCGGTTTTCATCAGAAAATTTTTTAACAAAGTTGCTATTTATGTTTTTTCATGAGCGTAAAACTAAAAGAATGTCCTAGTTGATTTCATCCAGTTCAAAAACGTTATCAATTCTTGCAAGCCGAAAAACTATTCGAAGATGATAGGATCAAGGGAGACCCACCGAAGAAGAACAATTCAAAGAAAATAGTTTTCATAGCAAAAATGTTTGCGATTTAGAATTTCTAAGCAAGCCGGTCGCTTGCGGACAGAAACGAGAGTTAAAACTTGTGTCTATTCACACTTAGAGCGCTACAAATTCCAATAGCCTACTGAATGACACTTTCCTTGTCTCATATCAATTTTAATCAAAGAAAAGCTAGCCATTTCCATAATTTTTTTCTCATATCATTCGACAGACAACGTACGAAACACCTTCAGAGTTAATCAGAAGTAGATGTCTAGAAACGATGATGAAAATGTTGTTTTGCTCAGAACGTAATCAGTTGTGAGTTACTAGATGTGAAGCAAGTAAAGTCTACAATGAAGTATAACTTCTTATTCATTTCGTTTTGGCAAGAACTGGCAGGTGCAGTAAATAGTCATTTTGCGGATTAGGGACCGCGAGAAAGTCCTCTTTTACTCTCAACAGAAGCGAGGGAATTTTTGCAAATCCTTGAAATCAAGTACCTCGCTCGCTTTCTAAAATTACTAAACTTTTTTGTAGCTGAAACTGTGAAGTACCCAGGAAAACACTGCCTGAGAATTTGAAATACTAGTCTAGATGTACAGCAAAATCTGGAGCGCCGTCTCTGGTGTTCTTTTACTGAGTCACCAAGTCAACTTTTTTGACTGAACAATTTTTCAAATAGTAAACACTTGCTATTTAGTGCTACTCTATTCTGAATTTCTCAACTTACAGATCAGAAGATGACGATCCGGATGAGTTCCTCCTTCTGCTCTTTTTTGAAGATCCATTTCGTCGTGGAGATCTATGCCTGCTCCGACTACGACTTCTCTTATCACGACGCTTGCTCTTTTTCCGATGGTTCACTTCGTTCCGTCCACGGCCGCCGCCTCCTCTCCTGGAGTTGCTCGGACTCGAATACCCTCTGAAATTAATTTATGACGGAGAACTAGATTATTTTTTAATTTCAGTTACTGATTTTTATGAAAGTGAGTTTCTTAATGAGTGAAATCAATAAGGCATACCGTTGTTTGTAAGGAGGCGTCACGGATTCCCTAGAATCTCGTTCCCTTCCTCTGTTTCCTTGTCTCGATCCACCTCGCTTCTCTTTTCCATAAAACCTCGACGGCGATCGTGATCCACTGCGGCTTCTCGTCCTTTCACGGTGTTCTCGATGCCCTCCTCGTCGATCTCTTTCGTGTATTGATGAGCCAGGCGATATATCCATTGCTGAAACGTTGATGATATTGTAATGTGACAGTGTTAGGAAGCATACATAAAATAGACGACACGATATTGATAGTATACTAAGCGAACAGCCGATTTAAGATGTGAATAGAAAGGTGCAAAGCGACAAACGACGAAAGCACATGCAAAAAATAAACATAGTGACTGTAGTCAAGCTTCAAGCATATTCAAATCAATAAATGACTGACCCTCCCCTTTGGACTCTGCACTACCGTCAGAACGGTCACTGTTGGCCAAATTAGAACCGTCGGTTGGCGAGTCGAAACTCATTGAGACTGAAACCGTAGCGTATTTATTATTTCAGAAAATATTTTTTGAAGGTCCAACGCTCAGAGGAAGTTCTCAAAACTCACAAATTTTGTTTTCCACTCCCAAATCCCACTATCAATAAGCTGTGACCTTTTTTCCGAGTGAAACTAACTGAAACCGACAAATTGAAAATAATAGTACAAATCAATAAATTTCACAAATTTCCAAAGATTCTATGAATTTTTAGTGGTAACATGGAGAGCTCTCTTGTTGAATTAACCAACTGCTTTATCCATAATGCTAATTTTATCGAAAAAATGATAAAAAATTGAAGAAAAAGTAGCAATTTCTGTCGAATAACATCGAAATTGATTGGCCCCGCCCACCAAAACCATGCGAGGGTTGCGTTTTTCACTCTCTCGTCTCTCTTCACTCCGCACGCTCTCTCATCTTGCTAGTTCGAGGAGTTCTCAGAGTTTCATGGGTTTTTCGTCGAGGTTGATAAGAAAAACAGAGCAAACATTTTATAAATAGGAAAATATGAACACGGCGAAGGGAAGAGAGCATCGATAATTCATACATGGTAATGGCGGAATCTGAAAAGACAGCCCGCAGAACCCGTATAATCGTTTTGCAGCCCTCTCGCCTCACTTATTTTATTTTATTTTATTTTGAATACGATACTTGATCGTGAATTAATTCCATACCAATACAATTTTCAAATACAAATACAGATAGAAAGAAGAAGATAGAAAGAAGAACTTCAAGGTCGTTTATCTTGGTTCGCATTGAGAGTTTCAGTACGCTTTCAACTAAAGAAATGTTACTCATAATAAGGGTTACATTATGTTAGTTGGCAGTTTTTTTTGTTCTCAACGTCAACCCAGAGTGAAATCGTCAAATTGAGACAACGGGGTGCAACACTATTGCAGATTTTTCTGGACAAAAGGCACTTTTAGTTTGATTTCTGGGAAAAATTGAAACTGAAATAGTGGATGAGTTGATTCACAGATATAATAATGTGTGCAAGGAAAAAAAAAGATTTCAGATAATAACATGAGTCGCTGTGGATGGGATCTACAGTATAACAAGTAAAACATGGTTGGGGAACCCGAAGTTGGCATAGAGCATGCAGATTCATATTCCGCTGCAAATGTTCATTGGAGTATTTTTGGAAGAGTTTTGTCTAGAAGCCTCGAAGTTTTTCAGCAATTTTCGGATTTTGAAAGACAAGATTCAATTCATAAGACATTGAGCATTTCTCAGGTTAAAGCATATATTCTGTATCTTCGAAGTGCGCTCACCGGACGTCCTTATTTACGTGTTTCTTTCTGTTGTTCGATATATTAATCATGCTCAACTTGTTACTAAAAGAAACAGATAAGTTTTACCGAATATCATCGAAATGGAGGAAGCTATGGCTCGAAACAAACTTGTACTTCGATATGGTTGTTTGTATTATCTTTTTAAAAGTAAAGAACATCCGCAGAAGCTTGTGAAAATATTTGTGAAGTTGTTGATACATAACACCGTAGTTCACACCTGGTTCAATAATGCCTCCCAAGAAAGTAAGAACCTTGACGATCTAAATCTGCTTCATAAACCCCCAATTTTCTGACAAATTGGGTGATAGGAACATACTTTTTGAACTGCTCAAAGTAGATCATTTTGCACTGAAAATCACCAAATGACTTATCGTTTTGGCCAGAACTGTGCCTCTACACTCAGGCGACGTTTTCATTTTTTACTCGTCTATAATTTCCCAATCTCTTTCCAATCAACTCATGTTCGGACACTTGAAGCAGATTCCACACCAACCACTCCTCTCTTCCAAATTCTTCTTCTTCTCCATTCATCATCTCACTTCCCAAAAATCCAAAGTTCTCTGAATCTCTCGATTCTCCCTTATATTCATTATTTCTTCTTCCCGAATGACCCCATTCGAGGCCGTACTTCTTCCTCCTCTCCACTTCTTATGTTCACTTCTACAGTTTCTGGAGGGGCTTCGTGTCTGCGTGTCTCTGAAACGGATACTATTCAGTTTTCGAAGGGAAGATTCTCTGTTAGAAGAAGGAAAACTTTTACTTAGTCTTCTCTTCCTCGATGTTCTAAGAATAATCCCGAGATCGTCTCTTCTTTTTCGGAAAAGAAAAAACATTGAAAAAAGAAGGCAATCTTCTGTTTCAACAAGTTCTCTATCCCCTGTCTTATACAGTCGCCGCCTCCAAAAGAAGAGATTTCTCAATCAGGTGGGTCGTTTTCCCGATGTTTAAGTGTAGAAATAAAATATGTGTATTATACTACAGTATTCATCAGTTAAGATTTATATTTCGTATTATGACTATTTGTGTCAATGATCGAGTTAAGACTCACAGAAAACGTGGGTGGGAAAAATAACTGAAAACCCCTACAGAAATCTTAAAGTGGGTTGGAGTTTGGCTTCTACAAATTCTTTATATCCTTAGGGGGCACTGAAAAGTGTGAATTTTCCAAATACTGAGGCCAGAGTCAAAATATTTGCAGCAGCGAAAAAATGGGTTCTGTTTGGTAAAATTCAGTTGAAAATTATCAACTTCAAAGATGAAAAGTGTTTATCCTATTTTTTTTCCTTTTTTTTTAAACTTTATTTCTTCTTCTCTTCGAAGCAACCTAACTGACTTAACAGCAATTTTGAGAAAAAAGTGCCAACTACGAAAGTTGAGATCTAGAGTTGCTCAAAACACCACTTTTTGATAGCTACTACAAGAACCGAGATGAATTTTGTTAAAGTGACGGCCAGAGGAAACTTCGTATTGTCGCGTTCCTAGACGTTCTGACCCTACTGAAGTTATTCCAGACATTCGAACACAGTCAAAGTCTCATCTAGTTTCGGAATATCATTGTTTACTCAACCTCTTGTCAAAACATCTCACTTCCCCATTACAACAGCCTTCCCTTGTCTTGACAGTTTCACAGTCCTTCAATATTCTCGTTTCCCTCCCCCCGATTTTCTCTCCTTGCCAATACCTTTTTGAAAATACAAATCAAACAGGTTCCCATGTATATTTCTATGGCAAATCTCCCTATTTTATGAACTATTTCCAGAGTCTCGATGATTGTTCGAGGGAGGCGAGAAGGGATATCCAGACGTATATAGTTTTCGTTTACTTTTGTTGCCGAAAGTTGACACAATAGTTTGTTTTGAATCCAAAAGTTTTGGTTGTTAACGGCATTGTCATGAGACAGGGTTTAGGATGTTTTGGTAGATTTAGATTCTTCTAGAATCGTGTTTTGGAGTTTAGTTGATAATGAATGAAAACCATCTGAACAGTGAAGTTCTGAAACCTTGATAGAAGGAAAACTCTTGACACCTTCGCAGACACAGCGACTTCCAAATTCCGCTCTAATTTCAATCTCATTCACCGTTTCATCAATCCATTCGATCAGAACGATTGCAACATATAACTGTGAAATGGCCTTGAAATAGTCCTCCCATACATTTAAATACCCTTTCCCATGTTCACTTCGTTTTTCTGGCAAGAAGAGTATACACTGGATGAGAAATTCGGGTCTCAAGTTGGTTAAGTGACCACTATACAAAATGGTTTGGAAGGATTCGAAAATATCGAAGGCGGATTAAATTGGTGGAAAGGTCTTCAACGGATTATCGTTTGTATATTGAACAGTTTTGCGACCTCAATTTTTGATGCTTCTGGTTTGTAAATTGGTGAGCCACAGAAAGCCAACGATATACTTTCGATGAACTTTTGTGCTCGTTTAAAATATGTTCAATAGAATACGTTTTTTGAACGCTCACAAAAAAAAATTAGCTCAGATATACATATCGACCGTTTCCAGAGGAAAGTAGTTAAATTTGAGAAGTTGAAGATGGGTCCCTAACTATTTATCCGATTTCTCTGATAATCGGTAGGTGTATTACTTATCTTTATTTTAGTAGTAGACAACAGTCTTATGAATATCACTCCCAAGGCCATCTTTAAATAAAAACTTTGAAATGGAAACTCAATTCAACCTTATTTCTTCTAATAGATCGGCACTTCTCCCTCTGACCAAATTTATCTCGGTTCTTGTAACTGATGTCATAAAGTCATCAACTAGCGAAATGTTTTTCCCATTTTAAACATGTTGTTAGTTGATGGATGTTCGATATTTGTTACAGGACCCGAGATAAATTTCCTCAAAGGATCGCTAAAAAGGTGCAGTTCTATTAGAGAATGTAAGGCGAAAATCAATGAAATCCCAGAAGTCTCATCCGAACCTTATCCTGAACAAAACTTGTTTCTTCTTCTTCTTCTCAATTCCAACACTTATCATTATCATCACTTTTCTTACATAAATTGATACGCGATTGAGATAGAAACTGTCCTGTTTGTATCCCTCCACACACATCTCCTTCATCAATCTGTCACCCTATCACTGACTTCTCTTTTCTTGATCATCCGTATCATTCGTTTCTCTCTCAACAACACAAGGACGACGACGATATGTTGTTCTTCGTTTCTGTTTCCATTTCCTTCCAAATTACTGTGTCTGTTTCAATTGGTATTTGATACTGTCGTGTCCAAACAGTATCAGTTGACAACCGAAATCGATTTTCCCCCCTTGAACTGGTTCAATACAGAATTATAATTCAGACTTCCGGAATCTTCGATTTTCTACTTTTCAGATGACCTAGCGTCTCACTTGGGTGGTGCTCCATGAGCATGCTCGCCTCCTTGCTCCGTTCTCGTCGGAGATCCAAACGACTCGTGGCGTATGCTGTTTTCCTTTTTGGATTTTTGGCACTTTGGTGCTCTTTTGCGTTGATATTGGTGTTTCTGAGTGACACGGTAGGAAACTATTCGAAAATCGGAAAACATTTTGAAACAATTTTCAGTACTTTGGAGAAGAGGCCATTTCTGCGCAAAAGGCTTCAAAACAAGGAAGATCTAATTACCATGTCCGTTCATTTCCAGTCTTTCCAATTTGTGCATTTTTTTCTTCTTCAGGTAGTAGTAGGTCACTACAATGGAAACTTGCCAGAAGACAAAAAGCGAAATCTAACATCTGAAGAACTGAACGCCAACCTCTACTCACCTCACGATGATTGGGGAGAAGGCGGAGCTGGAGTGACCCATTTGACTCCGGAGCAACAGAAAATAGCAGATTCCACGTTTGCAGTCAATCAATTCAACCTTCTGGTCAGTGATGGAATCTCGGTTAGAAGGTCTTTGCCAGAAATCCGAAAACCGTCGTGCAGAAATATAACTTATCCGGGTGAGATCGCTTTATTTGTCTAATCAACTTTTCCAATTTTCAGACGATCTACCGACAACGTCTGTGATAATTGTTTACCACAATGAAGCCTACTCAACACTTTTGAGAACTGTATGGAGTGTTATTGATAGGTCGCCGAAACATTTGTTGAAGGATATTATTCTGGTGGACGATTTTTCGGATAGAGGTAGAACATTTGAAGAAGAACCTTCTAAAACAAAACATATTCAGAGTTTCTTCGGTATCCAACGCTGGATGCATCCTTGAAACCTCTTCCGACGGATATCAAGATCATCAGATCAAAAGAACGGGTGGGACTGATAAGAGCAAGAATGATGGGTGCTCAGGAGGCACAAGGAGATGTTTTAACATTCTTGGATTCTCATTGTGAATGCACTAAAGGATGGCTGGAGCCTCTTCTTTCTCGGATCAAACTGAATCGGAAAGCTGTCCCCTGTCCAGTTATCGATATAATCAATGATAACACATTCCAATATCAGAAAGGAATTGAAATGTTCCGAGGAGGATTTAACTGGAACTTGCAGTTCAGGTGGTACGGTATGCCGTCTTCAATGGCCAAACAACATTTGTTGGATCCAACGGGTCCCATCGAGAGTCCAACTATGGCTGGTGGTCTTTTCTCGATCGATCGTAACTATTTTGAAGAGCTTGGAGAGTACGATCCAGGAATGGATATCTGGGGAGGAGAGAATCTTGAGATGAGCTTCAGAGTAAGGGGAATAAATATCTTACTAGAAAGAAACCCTATATTTTCAGATTTGGCAATGTGGCGGTCGTGTTGAAATTCTGCCGTGCTCCCATGTTGGTCATGTATTCCGCAAGTCTTCTCCTCATGATTTCCCAGGGAAATCCAGTGGTAAAGTGCTGAATGCAAATCTTCTGAGAGTTGCTGAAGTATGGATGGATGAATGGAAGTATTATTTCTATAAGATAGCTCCTCAAGCCTTCCGAATGCGTCAATCAGTTGATGTTTCTGAAAGAGTTGAACTTCGGAAGAAATTGAACTGCAAAAGTTTCAAATGGTATCTCCAGAATGTGTTCAAGGATCATTTTCTTCCTACGCCAGTGGATAGATTTGGAAGAGTGAGTTCCTTTCCGTCGGATGACGCGGAGTCCATGCCTTCATCTTCAGATGACGTCATCTTCAAACTCAAGTGTATGTTTGGCATGGACTCTCCGTTCATCTGGAATCAAAACACCATCAACTTCCGACTGTCTTGACATTTTCCATAAAACCCAGGTAATACATTTTCCTTCATTACAGATGTCTAATTCTAACTATTGCAACGCATTCCGTCCAGGAGACACTGGTCCCAAAAATCATAGATTACTTGGAGCACCGTGCACTATGGGATTTGATTTGTGGCAGGTTGACTGATTCTAAAAACGGGGTTTGTATGAGGTTAACCAACATTGAATTTTAGCTCTGGCTCTACACCGGAGATCATCGAATTCGTACGGATGAGCATCTGTGCTTGTCTGTAGTTCAGTTACTGCACACTTCGTCTGATTGGAAAATCCAGTTGAAGGAGTGCGCGGGATTCGATACAGAGTATTGGGATTTCAAACCGAAGGTAGGCTTTCAGGAAAAAAATGGGGATTCCCAAACCTTTGGTTCAGATTGGCCGATTCAAGAATAGAAAAACTGGTTTGTGTTTGGCCTCTCCGGATATTTTCGACCCAACGAAAGATGAGTTTAATCCGCCGATTTTGGACAAATGTAGAAGTTCCGACGAGAGACAGGCAAGTCTATTAAAACCTTGCAAATGGAAGGAAACTTTTTGTTTTTAGAAATGGACGATAACCGAGATGTCATGGCTCCCGGAGCACATTTAAACCTATCACTTCAATTCAGTATTTAACCAGTTTCAATCATTATTTACTCTCATTCAACTTCTTAAATCTGAAAGCATTAATTACGCAATTGCCATTAAAATTTCCTGTTTTACTTCGACTTTAATTTTTGCCTTTTTCCAAAAGCCATGATTTTGACTTTTCCCCCTTTTTACTGTTTCTGTGCCTTTAAAGAGCCCATCTGGATCATCTCGGTGTATTTTCCCCCACCTCACAGTGTGCTGGATTTAGAGAAATGCAAGCGCGCTCCATTGAGACGATTTTTAGGCTCGGGAACAAAGCGAATTTTTTCCTAGCTTTTGAACTATTTTTCCGGTTTTTTCTACATTCTGTGAGGATAGTAGAAGTGCACACCGTCTTTTGGTGTCAAAAAAACCGAAAAAATTTCGTCCAGGGCGAGAAAAAATTTGAAAATTTGAAGGCGGAAGGAGCGGCTCGTTAGAGCGCGATTACATTTCTCTAAATCCAGCACACTGTGCCACCTACTATTGACCCATTTGAGCTCTTTTTGTCACCTAAGCCATAACATTTTCCCTTCCTTCCCATACCAAATGTTGACCAAATTGTTGTGATGGTGTTAGCTCAAAATCTGTGTTATTGTGAAGATTCTGAAGCTCTCAGCATACAGATCTGCTTTATTTTCAGACGGCAACATTTGAATGAATTTTTTACAGTTTTAACAGTTCATTTGAACAGAAAAAAAAAACAAAAACCCGAATTTGAAATAGAAAAGGTAGAGGGAGAAATTCATGAATAGACGACGCACCAGATGTGGAATGCCAACAGGAACATCAGAATGATACCTTCTGGAGTGACGTTGATCATATTCTGAATCGAAATGTGATAAAGATAATCAGAACTAAAAGAACCAACCTCAAGAAACGAGACGCAGACGGAGAGAATAAAGTGAATATCTGTGAAAATGGGCGTCCCTCTTTACTCTCGGAAAGCCGATTCTCAAACAGATGGAAAGTGGAAGACGGCTGAGACACACTGCCGAGCCGAGAGGGTTCAGAGAAAGAGAAGAAGCTTTTTGAGCAATTTCAATTTGGTTGGCAGACGACGCGCAGAGACTCTCTTTTTTTATGATGAGAGTGAGAGAAACATACACCCGAGTGTTCTAAAGAGGAGTCTGAAGAGGAGCGGACCACTGGGTGTTCGAAAAGAAGATGAAATTGATCACATTTTGGGCAACCTCTATAGAAAAAACGAAACGATTTAAATAGACAAAACTTCTTATTATTTCACATATATTTTTTCAAGTTGGTTCACTTGACTGGAAGTGGCTTTTCCGTTGAGAAATCTGGCTTTATCGATGCAACATTTCTGAAAAAAGGGCTAATTCCATTCAGTGTCTCAATTCTGGAACATACGCCATCGTGTCCATTTCAGATCCAGCGAGTAGTTGGCTCTCAATGGGTGTCATCGTTGGTGGAGCTCTGAGCCAATGGATTTGCTCAGATGTATGGAAGAGAGAAACTTACTGTGACACGGGGCGATGAACATCCACCACTGATTGAGGACTTTCTGGAGAATTCGGGTTGACTAATCTGGCCTTAAGCTAGAATGAGCAGAAATAGAGAAAATCATGTCCTTACTTTGTTATCAGTTCTGAACTTTTTCTTTGATTTGCACTGAGCCAGAGAAGACGAAAAGAAAACCAGGAAGATGATCTGAAATATGAGTCAAGCAGCACCGATTAAAAAAAATCAACTTTCAGGGCTTGAAAATGTGGTTTCCAACGATCCGATTTTTTTGAAAACCGGTATATAGAGCATCTCTAGTTCTTTGATTTTGAATCAGGAAATGGCAGCAGTTGAGAACCACTTGTTTGGCTCCCCATAATTGACTATTTTGCACGGAAAACCTTTGAATATCGCTTACATCGACGGCATCTATCTCGACTCGCATAAAGAATTTCAAAAAACTTTCAACAAATGAAATGTAGCTTTTATAACTAGCATCATTTTTTTAGTTGACAACTTTCTGAGATTCTCAACGCGAACCGAGATAAATGTCTTTGCAGTGAAATGCCACTAGACATAAACTCTATTGCAGCTTTTCGGCACTTTCGATCGCTACTGTAACCTAATTCTTACATATTTTAGAAGCAACAAGTAAGGGAACATTGTGACGCAGAAATTGATGACGATCTTTAATTAGTGTCTCGTTGGAATAAGATTCAATCTAGAAAATTTTCCAGTCATGATGATAATTGAATAGTAAGGTCACGTAATTTTCGTTTCGATGGAGTGAGGTCTGCACTGCATTGCATAAAAAAAACTCAATTCATTATACAAACTTCGAAGCTCTAACAAAGAACATTACAATATTACACGAATACCAAGTAGAATGAAATGTATGAAGCATTCGAGAGGAAAAACACAGAGTTTGGGTGGTGAAAAGGCAGCACTTTTGTGGACATTGGAACCGTAATTTTGAGTGGAACATAATAAATTCAAAAAGGGACTAAAGCATGATTTTTGGAAACGGGATGATTTGATTGGGCGACTAGAAATCTAGATTCGGATGAAGATACTCGTGAACAAAAGGTTTTAAGATACTATTTTGCAACTATTCGATGTGGGTGAGCAATCTGGGAACAGTTCGAGGTCTGGATGCTCGAGATCTCCGCGATTGCTTGACGCTTTCACTTCTTCTGCTCCGGAAACTCCGGGTCCAAAGTTTTTCACACAAGCACATCGGAACTTGTTGGTGGTTGGCTCTATCAGTTTTCTGAAAAAAATAACATATAAAATGTAGCCGCTTTGATCTAACTCACCTTGGCACGCCAGCCCATTGCCTCTCGACTCCACCACTTTTCGTCGAACACCAGACTCTTCCTCCATTTTGATTGTATTCACTGTTACATGGCGGGAAAACTTCAATCTCTACCGCTTGCGCTTTCCGATATTCATTCGCTTTCTCCACTCTAGCCAACACGTCCGTCAGCTCAGCGGTTGGTTGACCCTCGGAATCGTAATAAAGATCCGCCACGACTCCGACCAAAGGATACTCCTTATCGTAGAATGACACCCAATCACGAATCGCTAAAATGATGTTTTTTTAATTTAGTTACAAGGAGATTGCGTGGCTAGCCGAATAAAAATCTTTCTCATAAACTGGGTTGAAGTAAAATCGACGCTGCGGATTTAGAATCTGCAACAAAAATCGCCGTGATGCTCACATATTTATGACCTCGTAAAGTTGTTCCTACGGCTAACAGAAGTTAGATGTCCTTAATAACTCGAGCTATCAGCTTCTGAAATTGGGTTTCTGGGAGCCATACCCCAATCACTCATCACATATTGAAGTGTCATATTCAAGAGGGATTATATCCTTAAAGATCCTGAGTTTTCATGGATGATTTTATCTTGACCTAGATTATGAGAAAAGTTCAACTCATCCATCCGAGGAATTTTTGATTGCTAGAAAGACTTTTTGAAAAACCAACACAGCAGCTCGTCGTGTGACAGTCCGTGAGTGCTGGCGACTAGGCCGCCTTCTGTGAAATCTCCAGTAGTAAAAGCGCGAGTGGCGTCTCGTCCAGCAAAATGATGATAAGACTTTCCAGGTCCATAGTATTCCTTCTTCCCATCTACATTATAGACACGGCCCAAAATCGCCAGATAAATTGGTCTGAATTTGTTTCCTTTTTTCGTCGTAGTCTTTGTTAAGAAAACTCACTTTGAATCTCGAGTTCCATCAAAGAAATGCAACTGTTCCGAAGTGAAAACATGTTTGCCACCGGCAGCTACATCCACTTCGGGATTTATCGCCTAAAACTATTGCAAGATGAATTTCAGTTTTCAATTGATCTTATTCGAACCTGAAGATGTTCTGCTTTCCTCGACGGAATCGAGACTTCTTGCCACGTGGCATCTATAGAGCTAGCCATCCACTCTTTCGTTGATTTATAATATTCTGATTCTTCTAGAATAACATCGATCGTTGAGACGACATGGGTAAAGGTGATTTCGTATGAAGAGCAGATGAAGGAGACGAGAAACGTCTGTAAATTTCTGGGTATCTCCCTGTGAAACCTGTAATCTTGTTACACCCCGCTTACCTTCCTTCAGGCGCTTTGATCTCGGTTCGTATTGAGAATTTCAGAAAGTTGTCAACAAATGAAATGCAACTCTTTTTATGAGGAACATTTTGTTAGTTGACAGTTGTTTTTTAAAATTCTATGCTGACCGAGATAAACGACCTTGGAATATGGCGAGGGGGTAAAACACTATTACGGGGTTTATGGAAGATTATGTTTATTGAGAGAGCCGACAGTCGACAAGACTGGAATTCTTATTTTTCATTTGACAAAATCTTACCAACGCAGCGATTCCAACTAAAGTTTTGGTCATCACACCAGCATCCTCCTTCCGCCTCTTACACCTTTCCATCTGAAAACATCAAGTCTCCGAATATCTCCCGGTGTTTCAAGAGGTATTGCAGCTAGATTCCAACATTCTCAGCGAATAAGAAAAACGATCAGTTCCGAAAATTGATTTATACGTAAGTGTACACTTTTAGGGCGAAAGAATCCTGATCGGATGGAAATAATGTGAATTGATTGAATATGAAATGGAAGGGAATACATCATGATTACAGACAAAAAAGAATGGGGAAATAATCATCCAATATCAAGCAGCAACACAAAAAGATGATAAGAATTTCTGAACTCTTTCTGGAATTTACATTTACTTTTAGAGTTTCTCTTTTGAGATGCTCTTCATCTTTTCTCAACACCAGGAAACAGGGAAGAGATAGAGATGGGGAGGCATGTAGGAGCAGCAACCCGTCAAAGAGTATGTGCAGACATAAGAAAGAAAGAGTGCGGATTTGTGGAGTGATAGCAAGAGAAAAGGAAAAAAGTTGACGTGAGATGGTGGGTAGAGAGGAAAACAAAAATAAGTGGGATTCCTGATTGAAGGGGGGAAGGAGAACACAACAGAATCATAAGAAAATGATGAGAGATAGAGACGCCGAGTCTGCGGGAAGGGGACAATATCGATTCATACCACGATTTCTCGGACTGGAATGAAGATTAGACGATTGGTATTGTCTGAAAAAAACGAGTTTTGAGGGTTTAGAATACTGGACACTCACTCACGAAATGCCTTTAATAGTAGCTGGTCTGCTCCATAGGCTCGCTTTCAGCTTTCGCCGGCTTTGGATAGTTCAAATGTTCGCGGCAGTGATCGACGAACTGATCGATGAGCACTGGCCATGCTCCTTCTTCATCGTAGTCGGACAAGTCAGGCTTACTGAGAACGTTGAAGTCCCAGAAGAGATTCCAAGTATCGCGTGTGATCCAAACTGATTTGATTTTCTTGGCGTTTGTTGGTCCCAGTTCTTGCTCCAGACGAGCGTATCCGATTTTCTCCTGTGCATACAAGAACTCGATCCATTGGGACATGAGAGCAGTTCGTTGGCCGAAGAGAACATCCCAGTAACAGATAGCCATTTCGCAATCCAAGCTACGACTGGCAGCAGCCTTCCCGTAGTTGAAAGCGAATACGTAGAGATCTCGGAACTGGAATGACTTATTTTTATTAGTACGCCAGTTTGATACTCGCTCACCTTCGTTCTATCCGTCTTCATCTCCGCATCGAGGGCATCGATTTTTTGTTTCAATGTATGCACATTATCGGCTTGAAGATTCGCCATTCCACCGGTGAACTCTTGCAACGAAAATTCACATTGCGTCTGAGCTTTAAGTGCCCAAGCGAGAACAAGCACTCGTCTATCCGTGGGCTGATAACCGAGATCGTTGAGAAGCCGCTGCATTCCATTTGGACCGATACGGTCTTCCAATTTGTCACGGGGATCGACGTATTGTTGGAAGAACTTTGTGGTCTACAAAAAGTTCAGAGTTGAATGAGGCACTACGAGTACTCTTTTACCTTATTCGGGTCAACACTTGGTGGAGTCGAGCTCGAGAACAGATTCGGGTTGTCATAGTACAGGGTCATCGCGTACTCGATGTTCCAGTTTGCTTTCGCCAGAAAGTTTATCGAAACTGCCTCAGTAGCTTGAGTCCACTGCACGAATTGACGGAGCTGGAATAAAAAATGTAATTTTGTAGTGAATAGTGATTTTTCAAGGTTTCTATGTGCATGAAATTTCAAATAATTACAGTAACGCTTTTGAGTTGAAATGTGGGGGTACGGAATTTAACTAAAGTAACAGTGAGCAAGACGAAATTCAAAAACTACAGTATCTTTTGCAACAACCGAAATTTTCGATTTTTCCTGGGTTACCAGAAAAGGAACAGTTTGGATTTTTGAGTAAATAAGACAGAATGGTATGTTCATTTAGGGGCTTATCAGAAGGAGAAACTATTACACAATTGAATAATTGATTGAGAAATGTGAGTACTGACTGGAGTAATAAATGATTGACCCACAGCCAAGTGAACATCGTGTGGGAATGGGTCGCTAATGGGGGGCGGGGAAAGAAGGTCGGACCAACCAACGCGCGCAGCAGGAGAGATTGGCCGGTCATTGCCCAGGGTACCCAATCGATTAGCATCCTTACGCCAACAAAATCAATAAAGACAGAAAACATTGGTTTCTTCAAATACTGTGGTTATTCTCACTACGAACACCTTTGAAACCCAATAGAGAAGGACATGGGGTATCTCCAAACTCACGCTTGCTTCGTAGTTCTTAGGAAACTTCTCAGAAAGAATTGTGCTTTGAGCTATTCCCTGAGAACTTGAACTGGCACAAGACATGTGCTGAAATGATAAGGAAAATCGATAATCGTCACCGGATTACCGATCATATACCGTGTGCTGGGCTCTACTCTTTTTCACATCATTTTCTTCGGGTTCACTTATCATCTCTTGCGGGTCTTGTTTCCTCTTACCAACCTTGTTTTTCTGATCTGTCTTCAGACGATTCATGTTGGAAAGCTGAAGATGACAGTAGAAATTTCCTGCAATTATGAAGGGGTTAACACTAAAAGGCAGATACTTTTCAAGAGTTTGAAAACCGTTAGACGACGGTGAAAAAAAAGAAAATATAAAAAGAAGACGGAGAAAAGGCACGAGACATGACGGCAGTGGCAACGAAGCGCGTCTGGGTGCTACGCGCAGAGTTTAGTCGAGCGGAGTGTCGTTGCCATGTTTGAACCGCTTCTCTGCGTCGCTTCGTTTGTTGACTATTTTCCAGGAGTCTAAGGAAAATCGAACATCGTTAATGGCTCGGATAATTTTTATGAACAACGGAGTCTACTTTATTATCGGAAACAACATTGAAACCTATTTTTGAGAAAAAAAAAGAAAAGAGAGAAACATGGCAGAGACAAAACAATCGCTTCTTCCAGTTACCATGTACCTTTAATACAGTACATCCACTTTTTTTAAATGAATTTTTTTCTTCCTATGAAATCACCATCGGTGTGGATACGTTTTGCCGAGAATTAAATCTATGTTTTATAATATAACAAAAAAATCGAATCAAATTTCTACAAAATAGCTGTCAAAATGAAAAAATGCTAATACAACACAATCGTTTCAAACCTTGTTGGTAAATTCACTATGCGTCTTCAATATATGACACTTTAATTTGGCGCTTTGTCTTTTTTCACCAGCATTTTAATCAGAACTGCATTAATAAAATTTACAGGCATGAATGAAGATGTCGAGTATCCGAAAGGATGCCTTCCAATTGAAAACACGCTGAATGTGACACAACAAGTTGAGCGATTGAGAGTGAGTCCTTCAAAAGTTGCACTTTTTGCCACTTATGGAGCTTTCAGAGTCTTTATGATTCTCTCTACGGATGCCAAGAAAACACGCATGAAGAAGTGAACAATCCGAAACGGTTCGGAAAACTCTTCAAACATCTATCACAAGACTGTTTCCTCGATAACTCGAACAATGACTTCCGTTTTTATCTATCATTGTGCTTGTCTCAAATTCTTCGACTTTTTCATCCGGATCTTCCAACCACTACTCCCGCGGAACTGAAGGTACTGAATTTGGCTTTTCCTCTGGATAACCGCATGCTCATTTAGGATGTTTACCTGCACATGTTCCGTTCACTTCGTGGTTTAGGAGAGACGACAACAGACAATCCGAGATTTCAAAAGTATTTTGTTCTCCTTAAGGTTTATACATATTTCAATTTTTTACATCACATAGTGTTGTTCAGACTATATCCGAAATCTGCGGACAGCTTTCCGATATGAGAAATGAAGACGAACAGGAAGCCGTTCCTGTTATCAAGTGGTTGATCAAGGAGATTCTGGCGGTTACGTCTGGAAAAGCTTGGCAGAAAAATCTAGCAGATGAAGAAAGAAAAATGAGCAGGCGGGAGGGCCCAAGTAGTTCTGATTCTCAAGATGACGAGGACGATGGTGTGTCAGAAGAAAGCTCTCCTCAAAATATTCAAATCATGCTGATCGATATTTCTAGAAACGTTTTGGATATGGATTACGTGCCGAATGAAATTCTCGACGTAATTCTCTCCCAAATCACAAGTCATCAAAGAGTAAGACTTCACTGTTTCTTTTCCCAAAACTAGACAACAAAGGTTTTAGACCCACTTCCCGGAAACTCGATCGATTGTTGAATCTATCATTCACAAATGTATGAAAAAGGACATCGATGAGCACGCTTTAATCACTTCGATCAGGAATGTGATGACTGCTGCTGTGAAAGAAGGAAAGCTTCCTGATGATTTTTATAAAACAGGAAACGACAGTCGACACAAACTCTTCGACTTGGTCATTTACCTTCACTACATCTCTCCAGATCTTGTCTCTGGTGCCGTTGAGGAAATGAAGTTTTGGTTGCAGGTGAGTGATTCCTCACTTTTCATTCATTAAGTTGAAGTTTTCAGTCGGAAAATCCGCAATACAGAAAAGAAGCAGTTCAAATCGTTGGATTGTGTACACGTGAAAAGCACTGCCAGTTTGGAATGGATGAGAATGATGCTACCTGGACTGCCTTTATGAATGCGTAAGAGCTTGTATACCACGATGTAAACTAAACCGCATTGTTTCAGATCAATTGATCAAGACGAAAAAGTTCGTTATGAGTTCGTGGAACAATCTATTCACATTTTGATGTCTAACCATTCACATCTTCGCGGTCAAATCATAAGTGAGACTTGCTTTAATTACTGGATAACATTTTCACTGATTTTGTTTTGCAGATGCTCTCCTGCGTCTCTCACAAGATGTTGACGACGAAGTTCGTCTTCGTGTAGTCTCCGCAGTTACTGATGTTGCGAAAAGCAAGCTAGAAGCCATTAGCGATAAACTACTGAAGTTATGTGCAGGAAGGTTCAAGGACAAAAAGGTAAGAATAAGGTTCTTTTAGGATGGTGTTAGGCTCGTTTTCAACTTACAGCCAAAAGTTCGAAACCTATCGATCAAACTGATGATGGAGCTCTATCATCATGTGATGACTTCTAAGCCGACCATTTTCTACTCAAAAGATGGCATTAATTCTCTAAGAAGGATAGATGACTCGGCATTGCCATACACGGAGTCCGACAAAGACTGCGTTCGTTTCATTCCAAACGAGGTTTTCAACATTATTCGTCTGGCTCAAAGAACTCCGGCATTCCTTGATTCGAGACTGCTCATCGAAAGATACATCCAGATGTACTTCATTCCTTTCCAAACCGATGCAAGGAAGCGAGTGAAGATCATGGCTGATTTGTACAGAAATCTCAACGATATGTCGAGAGTGTTAGAACATATTTATAACCTTGCTGAAAGCTAAAATTTCCTTTTCAGAATGTTTGCTGATGTCATAAATCGTTCTTCCCAGCTTCGTCGTGCAATGATCGGTCTTTTGAGTCTTATCGGGACTTCAAAGGAGATGGGAGCTGAAGGTCCAATTCAAGTGAGAACGCGCATCCGCAGAATTGCTCAAATCTTTCCGGAATCCGCTACTCTCGAAAAAGTAATGATGCTTCTTGTGAATCAACTTGGACTAGAGGCCGAGGCTTTTGATGCATTCAAGAATCTGATGGCTGATCGTGTCACTACTCAAGAGAGCGTAGCCACTGTGGTCAGTTTTTGCTTCAATTCACATTCAGAAAAAAACATATATTCCAGCTTGCATTCAAAAGCCAGATAGAGAAAAAGTTGTCCGGCAAAAATCATCAAACCATATTCCGTCATTTCATTGACCGTGTTATTCCATTGAGTTTCGACGTTTTAGCTGCGAAGGTTAGAACCGTAGACAGAAGGTTTCAAACTAAACGTTTTCTAGGAATTGATAAATCTTGTCGCGGGAACGGTCACAGCCAAAATAGACCAGAAAAGCTGGGCGCAGAAATGTTTCGATCGTGATATGGAGCTTTTGAAACTGTTCAGTGATCATTTCGCACATACGTTCGCCGATGAAGAGACTGTGGAACGAGTCCGTGACAAAATACTGAACCTCGATGAGCCCACTCCCATAGAAGTTGCTCTCCATGTTTTGAGCAAAATTTTCGCGAATTCTAGTTTCCGTCAAAAACTAGACGACGAAGCAACACGCAAAGAAAAGTGGTTTTTGGCCACAGGGATGAAGCTCAAAGGTATTTTTGGAAGACCATATAGTTCAGTTTGTTATTTTGTCATTTCAGAGTTTGTCATGAGAGATGAACGAGAATTGCGGCGCAGCTGCAAACTGGCCACTCGCCTCGTTGCTTCATTCCTTGGAAAGGAGAAAGCTGTAGAGTTTTTCGACTCTCAGCTCGATGTGAGTTTTTTAAAATCACAATAGACAACGAATTAAAATGTTCAGGTACTTCTTGGTCGTCTCTATCTGGAGCATGAAGGAGCTGCCAACGCTTTCCAAGTCCTCGCGGAGATGTTCCAGACTGATGTGCCTCATTACTTCACGAAAATCATGGATGTGTTGGAATCCGATAAGATCGGCCCAATGATTCTGAGTTCGCCCGAGCACAGCGAGGACGATCCCATTGAATTCAATGATTTGGTGCATCTCGATAAGCAGCCGTGGCCAAAGTATACTGCGGCCAAGGTAATCGAGGTTTATCACTAACGTAATATAATCTCACGTTTTCAGGTCTACTCCGCTAAATTCACTGCAAAAGTATTGTGCGCCATGTTTCATCATGCTGGTAATGACAGAAAGCAGGAGATTGAATCCGCTGCTCAGAAGTTCATTGACATTCTTGAAGAAATTATCGACAAAAATGGAGAGTTTAGTGACAAGCAATGGTACGTTTTCAGCCACAAGTTCATAATCACCAAAAATTTTCATTGTAGTGAACTCGAAAAAGCACGTCTTCGCTCAACAGCTGCTGGTTGCCTTTTGAAGCTCAGCATCTTTTTCCCGTTCAGAACTAAGATCCATCCTGGACTCCTCCGAAAGATGTCATACATGATCACAGACGAGGCATATTGTGTCCGTTTTTATTATGCGAAACATGTGAAGAAAGGACTCGATAGAAAGTATGCACTAGCCGACTGTAACATGATGATAAAATAATTTTTCAGAATGCCAATCGAATTCGCAGCGTGTTACGGCCTTGTCAACTTGGGTTTGACTGAAGAAGAGGGGGAGACAAAACTGGAAGGATTCAGAACAATTTGCTTGAATCAAGCAACTCAGGCATTCACTGATAGAACTGAAGAGAGAGCTAACACGTATAATATCCAAGGCCCAAAACGAGTTATGTTCTGTGCTGAAACGGTCATTGCATATGTTGTTTGGCTGCTTGCACAATACGATCAACTGGAGAGAATCGAGGAAGATGCTGGTAAAAACGATTCGGATGAAGTTCTCGCTCAGAAGGCGGCTAATGTGAATTTACTCGCTGAAATCCAAGAGTGCGTTCCCCTCATAATTTATTCAGACATCAGAATGTGTTTTCAGGTGTCTGTGGTTCATCATCGATTCGCTGAAAAACTCAAAGTGTAACATGCAAAAAGTTTGGCAGATCTTGGAAAAATTGAAAACGTATGGAGACAAGCCGATGCGCGAGGATAGAACTTTAAGATCTGCAGGATTGTTGCAGCATAACAAGGTATATCAATTGCAAAGTTCTAAAGTCTAACTGTTCAAGTTGCAGAAGATATGGGCGATTTGTGATCTGGGAATCACAATGATGCTGTACCGTGCTAAGCTTCAAATGGAAGATCGAGAGTCGAGAGATCTCGGACTCAATCTCCAATTCTTCTATGTTTGCGAAAAGAACAAAGCTGATCCATCAAACGTCTACGCTCCTGACATTCTTATCAACGCCGAGAAGAATCGAAATGGACGGCTGCCGAAACCTGGTCATGTCTTCCATGTAGCTGACATTACTGCTGACTTCGCTCCTCCACCGCAAGGAAATGAGTCGAATGCTTCAAATTCGTCGAAAAATGTTTCGAGAAGAAACGCTTCTAGCACATCTGTTGGTAAGAAGAGAGGAGGTGGAAAAGCAAAAAGGAACAGTGGATCAGCATTCGATAGTGAAGATGAGGACAATAGAAGTGACGCTAAGGTGAGCTAACGTATTGCTTGATCAAAATCAACTCAATGTTTTTAGGCATCCCCCAAGTCTAAGAAGCGTAGAGGTGCCGGCAAATATGATCTGCCACACGAGGAAGATGATGACGAAGTTATAAGGGTTCCAAAACGTCGTGGTGCCCCAACTGCTCGTCGAGCTGTAGAAGAGGATGAAATGGAAGAATCTTCTCCGCCGCCAAAACGTCGTGGTGGTAAATCCAGACACTCCGTTTCTGAAGAAGAGGTAGACGAAATGGAAGACGATATTCCGCCACCAAGACGTCGCATCGAACGACCTACTACGTCTTCCACTCCAAAAGAACTGGTGGACGAAATGGAAGAAGACACACCACCACCAAGGCGTTCTGCGGTGAAAACAAATAAAACATCAGCTTCGATCAATGGTGCTTCTTCAAGTAATGGAACTTCTTCACTGAAGAAACGTGCTCCAAACAGGAGCAAAGGACGTCACAACAGCAGGAGAGTTACCGAGAACGGGGCGGCTTCTGGTCCTGAACAAGAGGAGGAAAGAACCGATGATGTTTCACTGGACAATCTTGTTATATCACCGATTCTGAATGAATCTTCTGGGAGGGTTAGTTTTTCTAATACGATATGATATAAAATCTCATTCAAATCTTCAAGGCCCGACGTAGTGCTCGTACGATCGCAGCCACCGCAACCATCACTGCTTCAACTCCTCTGGTGGCTCCAAAACCAAAAACTGTCAAGCGAAATAGATCTGAAATCGTTCGAGAAGAGCCTGTGGAGGAGGAGGAAGAAGACGCCCCAGAACCGTCGTCATCTAGCAAGAGATATTCTGGAAGGCGTAATCCTTCAACTCCAAGAGCAAAAAGAGCTGCTGTGACTGTTCCTGTCGAAAATACGTCTTCTACAAGGAGGCCAGCAAAAGATACGCCCAAAACTCCGACTAGAACTTCCACTAGATCTCCTGTCAAAACCCCAGTCAAATCCTCGACGAGAGGTTCTTCTTCAAGTGCAAATAAGTATGGCTTGCCGATCGAAGAAGATGATGAGGTGATAATTTCTTAGTTGATCGAAAAATTATGATCATTTACAGGAACCGTCAACCTCTACACCGCCTGTAAGATCAAGAACATCAGCCAGGCGTACTACGAAGAAATAATCCCTAGCATTTGTTCCAATCTTACCTTTTCACCTCTTCTCATTCAAGGCACTCGCAATCGTCAGATCTTTTTCAGAATCTGAATTTTACATTGCTCTACTTCTATATTGCTCCGAATAGCTGCCTCGATAACTTATGAGTTCTACTGCGTTTAGAGATTTGTATCCCGGCCTCTACCATTCCTCCCTCACTAATTTCCGCTTCCCTTATAGTTTATTTATACTTTGCAAATGAGACTTTGAGTTACACTTTGGACACAACCGATAAATATTGTTTTATCAAGAAAAGTTCAATTTTTCGGAGGCGCCCCAGTCGACACATCCGGCGCGATTGAGGCGACATTTCTGAAATAAAAAATTTTGCTGCAACAATATTTATAAAGTTTTCTTACGCCAAGGTATCGGACGCTTTCGTCGTGTCCACTGGAGTCTCAGTTGGAGCAACTCTGAAAACTGACTGAACTAGAGAATGGAAAACTGATACATACTCAGATTGTGGACGATGCCCGGCTGCTTTTGTGGACTGATTTTTTGGAGTATTCTGATTGACTAGTTCGACCTGGAAACTAGATATTATTAGAGATTGGAAAAACGGAAATACTCGAGAATCGCCATTGAACTTCTTTTTCGGTTTGCATTGAGCGAGAGAATACGGTAGAATGAAGAACAAGACGAGATGAATCTGAAGTTTATCGAGATTCAGAGATGTTTTGGAATTCGAAAAAAGTATCCCACATGCTCCCAGAGAAACCAGAAAAAGTGCATAACTATGTGCGTAGGCGTTGATTGAGTTGAAACAAAATGAGATGATTTCTCTTGAAGATTTCCCGAATTTGGAATAAGATCTTATCTTTTGGTGGTTTTTTGGTTCGGATGATTTTTGTAGGAAAACAAATAAGGATCACGTTCTTAATAGTGGTTTTCTGTTAGAAATTGGGCTACTCAAAGTCCTCTGTGCATTCCGTGGGATCGTGCTGTTCAAGAGCTCGTACCCGGAATGTTGAGATTTCGATTTCAATTTTTACAGCTCCGAGGTTGGCCCTTTTGCACCCTGACTCAGGGTATACTGGAGGGGGAACAAATCTTGGTCAACTGTTTAGACTTAGAGAGGTGTGTCTATCTAGTCTTGGCAGGAAGTTTTTCTTCAAGTCAGTTCCGAAACATAATTCTATTCAGGCGTTTACTTTTACATCGTGAAGAATAAGTCATGGAGACCCTGGTTTTTTGAAGAACCATTTTCGGCCTTACATACCATTTTCTAGTCAGAAGTTTCAGATTTTTATTTATTTATAAAGCTAATCAGCTCTTACATTCCAAGCTGCTGATGGCCTTTTCTGATTTTCAACGTGGGCCGAAAAGATCAAACCATCCTCATTTCCATGATCTTATCTTTCGTCATCCCCATTTCATAAACTTATTCACTTCTGTAATTACTTTCGAATCATCTAAACGTTCTTTTACCGACAAAGATGGCTTCAGGTTATAGAACTTTTGATGGTAAGAATCTTTTTCACAATCTTCCAAAGTATCTAAATTTCAGATAATCTGTCATCTAGACTCGATATCGATGAGCTGATCATAAAAATTCTATCGGTTGGTCATCCCGAGAAAAGTATGACCAAGACTGTGAAAGAGCAAGATTTGATTGCACTGTGTCACATGGCCAAAAAGAGTTTCTTGCTCCAACCCGCGATGGTAGAGGTGGAAGCACCAATAAAAGTGTGTGGAGATGTACATGGACAATACTCAGGTATTCGGGACATTTTAAGACCTCTCCTGTCAGTTTTTTAGATATTATCCGTCTTTTCAATATCGCACGTTTTCCTCCTCATTCCAACTACATCTTTCTCGGCGACTACGTGGATCGTGGCCGTCAGAATCTCGAGCTCATCACTCTGTTTCTGTGCTACAAAATAAAATTCTTCGATCGCTTCTTCATGCTTCGAGGAAACCACGAGTGTCCTGCTGTGAATCGAGTCTACGGATTCTACGAGGAATGCAATAAGCGATATGCAAGTACTCGGTTGTGGTTGGCATTCCAGGAAGCCTTCGCAGCGATGCCATTCACCGGACTCGTCTCCGGACGTATTCTGTGTATGCATGGAGGTTTGTCTCCGAAGTTGACGAGTCTAGATGCCCTCCGTGACTTGCCTCGTCCGATGGATCCTCCCAGCCCATCCCTGCATATCGACCTTCTCTGGAGTGATCCCGACAACTCTATCACCGACTGGGCACCTAATCTTCGAGGGGTGTCTTATATCTTCGGAGCCAATGTGGTGAAACAAGCAACCGAGACGCTGGGAATCGATCTGATCGCCAGAGCTCATCAAGTTGTTCAGGATGGATACGAATTCTTCGCTGATAAGAAATTGGTGACCATTTTCTCAGCCCCTCATTACTGTGGACAGTTTGATAATTCTGCTGCGATTATGAATGTGGACGAGAACTTGACATGCTCTTTTCATGTGAGTTTCTGATTATGGCATCTTTCGGAATTCATAGCATTTCAGGTCCTCCGTCCGATGAACAAGAAAGCAAAAAGCGCTTCAGTGCATTGAACCCCTTCAGTTCTTTCTTTATCTTCTTCTCCGATCGTCCTTGAAGATTTTTCTCATTTCTGATAAAAGCTGATTATACTCTTCTATACGATTCTAGTCTTCTGATCTCGCTTCTGAATGTGTTTTTCACTTCCCGTATTCTCTGGAGACTTCAAATATACCAGACACGCCCCGCTCGTAAGACATCTTCTCGCGGTGTTACCCAGCAACCGGGCATCAACAAAATGCCTCGGCAAGCACAATATCATCGCTGCTCGTACCATCAGCGTCTCGCACCCTCTTCCACACAACCTATCTTTCTGTGCGAGAAAGGAGGGTCCACTAGAATATCGATCGAAACTTTCTCTTTCTTCTCTCTGACCCGTCTCGTCGCGAGAGAGCGCACCCCACTCGCATATAAAAACGTGCTCCTCGCAGTCGTTATTCTCATTCGTTGCTCTTCAAAATGGCTCGATACTGCCCGCTAGGCACACCTTCTCTTCTCAACGGAAACTTCTCGGAGAATGTTGCTCGTCTCAAAGACTTCTCCTGGAGTGTCTTCTTCTCCTCGAATCCGAACAAGGCTGAGCCATCCATCGGATCAGCGATTGTTTACTATGTCGAGCATCACCCACAAGAGTTTCTCGTCGCCTTTCTTTTCATGGCCTTCTACACTGCAATCTACGCGTGGATTTGCCGCAAGTGCATCTCGTGCATCAATATCAAGTCTTCGAGAAACGTGGTTCTCTCCTCCCTTGCCTTCGGTACCACCATCTGCGTTTCCTTCTCTGGTCTTCTCGTGATCCATCGTCGAATCCCAGAGGTTAGTTTTCTTCACCAAAGCTTACTAGATTTCTGATATTTAATTTGCAGATGGCCTTCACGGCAATTGCACTAGCCTACTTCCACATCTTCATCGCTCACATATTCCTCCACAAAAAGTGTTCCACTGTCCTTCCATCGGCCAAAGGATACCTCAACTTCCGAAGCACCCCATTGAGAGTTGCCATGATCATCATCACCGTCCTCGTCTTCTTCTTCACCCCATCGATCCTTCGTCAAGGCGACGAATGCCCACACAAGTTCTACCGCGGTGTCTCGGAGATCTACTTTTGGACAACCTTCGGATACATCTACATGTCATACAGCTGCATCCACTACCTGATCTACAGCCAACAAACTGACGTGTTCTACATCTGGCAACGATCTGGCGTCAAGAACTACAAAGAAGTCGTTGGACAGGAGAAGAAGAAGGAGGGCTTTGGATGGATCAAGGACTACTACAACGAGCCACTCGTCGTCACCCAGCAATGATAATCTTTCCCGCATTTCTTCATTCTCATTCCTTTTCTCGTCTGAATCTCATAGATTGACAATCTTAACAGTTTGATTTCAAATGTATATAAACATCATTCGTTGAATAAATCATCTGGAAAAAAGCTAGTTTTTTTCGGGATTTCTAGGCGGTGAAGGAGAGGATATTGATCATAGTGACTGATCTCTGTGCAGCTTATAAAGACAAGAATTTATTGACGAGGATTATCACAGGAATAAAAGCATCGTCTATCTGAACTCTGTGGCAAACTTGGAGGGTTGCTCCTCAATTTCAATGCTCATCTCTCCATAGACCTGGGAATTGACAATTTCTCTCAATGTACTGAAGGAATTGAGCTCTTTACCTTCTCGTCCTTCTTGTTTAACACGTCTCCCGGAGTTGGCACTACCATCTCATGAAGAACCAGCATGAAGAACCACCTCACCAGCATGCGAAATTATATGAACCTTAACAGACCAAGCAAAAAAATGATTCGAAAATTCGGAAAACCGAATCAACATAACAATACAGTAACCAAATAAATTTTATTTATTTTATCAGGTTTCGAATAACTCCTTGCTCGTTCTGGTCACTTCTTTTTCTTCTGTGATCTTTTCGTCTTATCGGATTGCTCCACTCGAAGACTGTCCACCTTCTCCAGTGTATCATCTTCATCTGACTTCTCCTGATAGAATCCAGCCTTCACTTTCTCCTTCTTGTCCTTTTCGTGATCATTAATCTTCTTTTTTTTCTTGCTTTCAGTCGGCATTTCGAACTTTGGGAATGGTTTCAGAGATCGATCCTTTGAATCTTTCCCATCCGCTTTTTCATCTTTCTCTCCATTCTCTTTTCCATCTGCTGATCCCTTCCCTTCAGCTCCTGCTCCATCCTTACTTTCTCCACTTGTCTTCTTTTCTTCTGATGCTTTCGGCTCTTCATTTTTCGGCTCATCTTTCACTGGGTTCACGGAACTTGGAGTTGGATCAGTAACTGCTGGTTTCTAGAAAAAAATGAACTTTTTGAGTGGAAAATTTTCGATTCAAACTCACGATAGCAGATTTGACAGCGAGCGATTCAGTTGATGAAATTTTCTTCGACGGTGTCTGAGATCCAGCCGCCTTCTTTTTTCCTTTGCAGAGAATCCATGTTGGACACAAGATGAACCCAATCAGAAAAATGTTTTGGACGAGAATGAGATAGTCTCCGAATGACATTCCGCCGATGCTTTGTCCTGTTGTGACCGTGAATTGCTTTATTCCGGAGAAGAAATGAACACGAATCGTTGAAAATGAATTTGCAATTGCGACGGAACTGATTTCCAATAAAACTTTTTTTTTGGGGACTGTTGAAACTGTGGATTTTGGCGTCACGTTTCGGGCAGAAAACTCAAGAAAATCACTTTTTTTGGAGTCCTTCATAACACGAATTCGTCGTACCTTATACATAGCTGATCCACTATTCCTGAGATTTTCTAATCAATTACACAGAACATCAAAATTTTTGGAATTCAAGTTTATTGTCTGACACACAGAGGTTATTAGTAACAAGGAACAAGAGATATTAGTGTTCAACAATTATTAGAAGTAATTCGAAGTGAAAAAAATTAGAGAAAGAGGATAAAACATGAATTATTAAACAGTGAAAGAGTCAACTAAAGTTTTGTACTGATTATCGGATAGTTCCAGGTAGTCCTCCCCGACAATGTGGGTTCCAAGAATGTCTTGAAGGTTGTTCTTGATGAGACCCGGAATCAGATCCACGAGCATTATGATTCTCAAGTCGCTTCTCTCGGCAATCTTTTTGTAGACGGACAGAGTGATATGGTAGGAATGGGGCAGCGACAGAAGGGTTCCAGTGAAGAAGTGGACGTTCCAGATGTAGACAACGACATCCACTATGAACAAGTGCATTTCTTGGGCCAGTGGTTGATCCTCTAGTTGGAGAAGTCCATTCTGCAGACACTCTGGGAAATCATTTCCATCCTGAGCTGGTCCGAACTCGGAGAGAAGAGAGCATCTGGCCATGTGTTGGGTCATGTGGAGGAGTTTGTCATGGTGGTTGATGGCGATTAGTTGGGATTGGAGTTCGTTGAATGCTCTCGTGAAGAAGACTGGAACTCGTGGACGTTTTGGGTTGTCTCCTTGAATGCTGGTACTGTCTTCGGTGAATCGTTCCAATTCGAATTGCACTTGACGGGCGAGAGCACGGACACGTTTCTTCGTAGATTCATTCGGATCGGAGACTTGGGATCCAGAAGGAATAGTAGAGGTACGGGACATACGGGAGAGGTAGGACATTTTCCGATAACTGAAAAAAAAAAAACACTGGATTGTAAGAAGAACGGAGAAATTCGTGACCAAAACGGAACGAGTTGCGGGACATAGGAACAGTTTTCCAATAATTGGAAGGAGCAAACATGGTGAGAGAAAAAGAAGGCGGTTGTCGTGGATTCTGAACCTCCTTTTATACGACATTTTGGCGCGCTGATGGTTGACGTGAAGTCGATTGATTGCTTCTGGGAAGGGTATAATGTGTGCATTATGTGATGGGAACAATGGAACAGGTGCAGTCGAGTGATTATAAAGGAATATGTGGTGCTGTAAATTAGAACAAAGGGTTGTTAATTTTGACCCGGGTTCAATCGTGCCCTCTGTTAATGCTCTGTGTGAGAGAGAATGAGTGAAAGTGAAGGGCGTGCTGTAAACGAGAACAATGGGATTAGTTTATTACCTGTATGGCTAGTCGTAATGATTATTTCTTCCCGAGAGATGAAAATTGACAAGCCAGGTGCACCACCGAAACGTATAAAAGAGATTCTGAATCCACCACAACCATTCATCCTTCTTCTGTTTTTCTGACCATGTTTGCTCCTTCCAATTATTGGAAAACTTATGTCCCGCACCTTGTTTCTCAATTGATCCCTATTGTCTCCGTCCCTCTTACAATCCAATGTTGTTTTTTTCAGTTATCGGAAAATGTCCTACCTCTCCCGTATGTCCCGTACCTCTACTATTACTTCTGGATCCCAAGTCTCCGATCCGAATGAATCTACGAAGAAACGTGTCCGTGCTCTCGCCCGTCAAGTGCAATCCGAATTGGAACGATTCACCGAAGACAGTACCAGCATTCAAGGAGACAACCCAAAACGTCCACGAGTTCCAGTCTTCTTCACGAGAGCATTCAACGAACTCCAATCGCAACTAATCGCCATCAACCACCATGACAAACTCCTCCACATGACCCAACACATGGCCAGATGCTCTCTTCTCTCCGAGTTCGGACCAGCTCGNGGCCAGATGCTCTCTTCTCTCCGAGTTCGGACCAGCTCGGGATGGAAATGATTTCCCAGAGTGTCTGCAGAATGGACTTCTCCAACTAGAGGATCAACCACTGGCCCAAGAAATGCACTTGTTCATAGTGGATGTCGTTGTCTACATTTGGAACGTCCACTTCTTCACTGGAACCCTTCTGTCGCTGCCCCATTCCTACCATATCACTCTGTCCGTCTACAAAAAGATTGCCGAGAGAAGCGACTTGAGAATCAAAATGCTCGTGGATCTGATTCCGGGTCTCATCAAGAACAACCTTCAAGACATTCTTGGAACCCACGTTGTCGGGGAGGACTACCTAGAACTATCCGATACTCAGTACAAAACTTTTGTTGACTCTTTCATTGTTTAATAATTCATGTTTTATCCTCTTTCTCTAATTTTTTCACTTCGAATTACTTCTAAGAATTGTTGAACACTAATATCTTTTGTTCAATGTTACTAATAACCTCTTTGTTATAATAATAAAAACTTCTGTCCATTGTTATGTGTGTCAGGCAATAAGCTTAATTTCGAAAATGATTAGAAAGAAAATAATGAGAGTCCACGGAAAACACAGATTCGATTTTTCCGAACTATTGGAAGGGTCAAAGAAGACCAGTTTCCACCAGCTGCTCCGGCGTTTTTATGAAGCATAACGGGAGCGACAACTCCGCCCGCCATTTCTTCTTATTTTCGAAAAATACCTCGTTGCTCGTTCTCATATTCTCATATCCTCCCTACCAATTGATTTTTTTCTATTTAGATATATTATGTCAGTCCAAGTTTTCATCTTGTTGAGCTTTTCTTTTTGAGCTAGATGTCCTCTTTCTATTGTCGATTCCCTCAAAAATGTCACGCCATCTCGGACAAAAGTATCCAATTTCCTTTCCAATCGTTTTGCCGTGGGAACCATCCTCGGTTCTTCCTTCATTTTTTCCCCTTTTCAGTCCAATGAAATCGTCGTTGTCTTTTCGTTTTCTTCCAACTGAAGTTTTCTCTTTTCAGAATCCCTGGAGACGTGGTCGTACCAGACGAAATGGTCTTCATACTTGTTTTTTCTTCGAGTTAGGAACTTCCTCCGGAATGTTCCATCTTCTCATCATTCTCTGATCCATTCAACTTCTTGGGAAATCCTATCCACTGATTTGATTAACCCTCCGTTTTTCCAATTTTCGCTTTGTAGTAGTCCACAGATTTCAGAAACTTAGGCGGCACCCCCAAAATTAAATGACGACGAGTTTGTCGAGGGAGGAAGGCATCGAGAAAGAAGCTGGCTGAGACAAGAAACGACGATGAACCACAAAAATTCGTATCAGTATCTCGACACAGAGTCGTAAGTTCTTCCTTTTCTTGGTGTCAAAATTGGTGAGTTTTGAAAGCGTGCGCTGCGTTGAAACTTATGAATTGAGAATAGATTTCCATTTAACATTCATTATGATCTAGACTTACATCAAGGCTGCTAGAAGTTCAAATTTGAATGAACCCTGGAACATTACAGTATCTTCGAGCAAATTTATCTCGGTTTTTGAAGCCGACATCAAAAAGTCCACAGCTGAAAAATGCTTCTCGCCTTGTGTTCAACATTTTGCTAGTTAACAAATGTTCGATATCTGTTTCAGGAACAGAAATACATTTGGTCAGAGTGGAGCTAAGGAGTGTACTTTCGAAAATATGAGTTCAGAGTTTCATTCTGGACCTTAGTTACCCCTTTCAGTGAGGCTTCTGGGTAACTTTGTTCTTTGATTTGAAGAAAATGCACCATCTCAACTTCATGATCCTTCACAGCCCCAGCGAACCATCCATACCCTATCTAAAATAAAGCATTTTCGTACTCCATCTGTCAACTCCAGATGACCCACCGGATGAGTTTGAAAAATTTGAAAATCTTTGTGTCCCAGCTGCAGCAGACAAAAAGTGATCCCTGCACTTTCCCCCTATACCAAAAAATATTGCACGTCCAAAAAAAAGAGAAGCGAGAAGACTTGAGCCCGAGTTTCCTCTCGATGAAAAATGTGCTCTTTTCGCTGAAAAATGATTCAAGTGAGTCCATAACTGGTCTCAAGGGATATCAATCTTAGTTTTTTCCCGGCTTAGTCCGTAATTTTTCCAAAGGCGGTTCAACTGTACCCATGTCTCTGAAGTTGGCCAGAAAAAGAAGAATGACTTTTGACATCTTCTATCGTCTATTCGAATGAGATTACCGGGCGGCGCTTACGAAACGACGCCTTGTCGGTCGAGAGCATTTTCTATTTTTTTCAAGTTGTTCAACGTCTTCAAAAGAAGAGGAGTAGGAGAAAAGAGGGCGGAGCCTATTCGTGTTCGATATCACAAGTCTCGTTTTTGACAAGAGAGAAAGAAGGCTCATCTCGTCAAATTCGGGCGACATCGCCTCCTTCTGTTTTCTTTTTTCCCTTTCTATCATCCTTCTTATTCTTCAAACCGCCGTGGTTCCTTTCTCTCCTCTTCCTTCTTCATCTTCACACTCACTGATTTTCTGGACATTCCCACTTCCCTTAGGGCATTTTTCCAGAATCCTTCCTGTTTCTTTTCCGCTTTTCTGTGCTTTCCTCACTAGTTCAAGCATTTCTTTTGTTTCCATGGAACATTGCGTTGATCGGATGCGAAAAGTGTTTTTGAACCTTTTGTTTGGGACCGAGCGTGATTTCAAGTTTAAAAAACCAGAAACTTCTAGAACAAATTTCGTCGTTCGTAGAGATTGAAAATCCTGAAATTTCCAGTTTGACTCTAAACCAACTCAAGTTTTACTCATGTTATAATTTACCTCTCCAGATAACTAAACTCTACTGTCTGAGATCTCTGAAATTCCAAAATTTAGGCTATTTCTCTCGTTCATGGTTCCAGAAAATGTTTACTTAACTGACCAAACTCCTATTATCGTTTCTCCTCCCTCATCCAGACAAACAATTGTTCCCACCGACGGTCACCATGCGATCAGAGCTCAAAGACCCAGAGACACGTGTCCCCTCCCATGTTTTTGAACTTTCAGGAATATGTCAGGTCCTCTGGGAGGTCTTTCCCGCCTCTCTTTTTTCTGGACATTTTTCAAAGATTTATAGACGTTCTGACATTCCTTTTGACTTTCTGGAATATGAGAAGGCTTTCGACGGATCATGTTCGCTGGAATTGGTTTTTCTTGTGCATTTGTTGTTTCTAGATTTGAAAATGATAAGATCAACTACATTTTTCCGTTTCCTCGAGTCCCAAAGTACTTTTTCAAATTATAAATAACTGGTTCCATTGAAACTGTTGATCTTCCATAATAAAATTGTATTACCAGAAAAGTTTAAAAGCCCACAGAATTTTAGAGCTTAACTGAATTTATCTCGCTTCCTGTGAGAGTTATCAAAAAGTGATCAACTAACAAAATGTTGAACACAACGTGAGCAACATTGTGGTTGTGAAGTACTATCTGAAACCTTTGACAGGAATCGAGATAAATTTGCTCAAAGTGACGGTGGGAGAACTTGCTTCTACATGATGCACTGTTTATTATGCTCCCACTCAAGTCATATTTTTCATAACTGGCACAATATTTACAAGTTAGTCTTGTCGAAAAGTCGTCCTAAAAAGTTTCACCTTCTCGTATAGCCGACAACCAAAACACATCTGTTTTTGTTTTCCATTCAATTTGCTCTCGTTTCTTGTTTCTTCTCAATCATCATCATCTGTTTGAAGAAGAAAGATTTGTCCACAGGAGAACTCTTTATTTCGTCTCCGATTTCTCTTCTATTTTCTAAAAGTGCAACTGTTCAGCTTTTGTCCTTCAAGAATCCATCGAGAAAGCTTTTATCTGAATATTCACGGCAAGAAGGACGTCATCGAGAGGAGGGGCGAGAAATGATTGGAATGGAGGATGGCGTCCGGTACTTCTTCTTCTTCTGCTCCCACTTTCTTTTTTAAGACCCCCACTTGAGTTAATAAGTTTTTCGAGTACTGACTTCTGAATCCAATATATTGAATCTGCGGGGGAAGCAGTAGACTATGTAAGAGGTGTAATAAGCCCGCGAAGAAGACACAAAACTTTATTCCCTCTCTAACTGCCCAATCAAATGTTTAGCGGTGACTCCTGTTTTCGAGCACCCGCCATCAAACGATTCGATTTTATTGGGATGAATAGATTTTCCTTCCTCCAATCTTACTTCATTGGTTCAGACTAGATAAAAAATCTCTCAAGGCACACACACACATTTTTTGGGGGACCGAGAAACCAAAAAGAAACGAAAAAATGCAGAGAGGGAAATCAAGAAAATCAGTTTTAAATTGAAGGATGCTGTCGGCCCAAGGACGTCGATTCTCTCGTTGTGCTCCATCTCCACGACCAAGAAACAGGAATCTGACGAATATGCCTCCACCGGCAGCAGTACACATAAGGACGAATGATATGATAAGTCCAGAGGAGAGGAGGTAAGAGTGATTCAATTTGGGAGGAGTGGTGGGGAATTTATCGAGCATGGAGAGAAAAAAGAATGGAGAACCTTTGAGGTCGTGTTCGGTTTCTTCGGATTCCACTCAAGTTAGGTCTCAGAGCTCTGAAGATTTCAAAGATAATATCGCTGGATTAGACAAAAAACAATGTCAAGCAATAGACTAAACAATTACTTGAAAATCGCGTAAGTTTTTATAATTACGATAGCTATTGACATCATTAGCAGTACTCCTCAAAAGTATTGTAAAAAGCTAGGTTGTTTCCAGTGCAATATGACAAAATATGGTAAATTTTGAGGCTTCGATAAATGGTTCCCAGCGTTTCCTCTGTGAAAATTTGTGGGTTTTTGGTTTGTTAAGCAGCTGTAGATTTTCATTTTTGTAGTTGACAACTTTTTTCGAAAATCACAAGCAAGAAAAAGAATGGATAATAAGGATGTAGTTTTCTGAAGACTCAAAGAAAATTCATTTGGAATGCTAGGTAAAAAAACTAGAGTGGAGTCTCTCCTTCCCCCTAGACTGCAACTCTGCCAACGTACCCCAACTTCCTTTGCTTCAGGTTTTTGGAAGCTGCGGAACTCGGAAACAAGCCAACGCTTCAAGAGTTTCTGGACTATGTGAGTTTTCAGACGCCCTCCATTTCACATTTCCCTGATTTTCTAGCATGATGGAGAACGTCGACTGAACGTGAACTGTCTTGATTCAATGGGTCGAACTGCTCTAGAAATCGCAGTTGATAACGAAAATATGGAGGTGGTGGAGCTTCTCCTACAACAGCCAGATATTCGAATTGGAAATGCGTTGTTGTGTGCTATTCGAGAAGGTAGGAGTTGGAATATGGACAACTCTTACTTTTGAGATTTCAGGAGTCTACCGTCTTGTTGAAGTCCTTGTAAACCATCCGAATATCACGAAGGAAATGCTCGGAGAAGGTTGGACACAGGCTTTGGATCCTTCTGAAGCAGCGAGTGCAGAGTATTCTAGTGATATTTCTCCGGTTATTCTGGCAGCTCAATTGAATCAGTTTGAGATTCTACAGATGTTGATAAGAAAGGATGCAAAGATTGATCCACCGCATAAGTAAGTCTTGAAGATCGAAGAAACTCAAACAGAAGTTTTCATTTTCAGTCACACTTGCATCTGTGAAACTTGCGACAGAGAACGTCTGAATGATTCTCTCCAATATTCGCTAAAACGAATAAACACATATCGAGCACTTGCAAGTCCTGCCTATATGTCCCTCACCAGTTCCGATCCTATCAACGAAGCATTCAAACTATCATGGGCTCTTCAAAGATTGGCATTTGAAGAGCATGAATTCAAAGAGACATATCTACAACTATCGGAACAATGCAAGCAGTATTCCTGTGATTTGTTGAGTCAATGCCGAAGTTCTGAAGAAGTCATTGCGATTTTGAACAAGGAGAATGACAACAATGATAATATTGATTTATGGGCGAGCAAGCTCTCACTGGCTAGACTGAAATTGGCAATCAAATATGAGCAAAAAGCGGTGAGTATCATTTTCATCTGTCGACGAGTTTTGACAGTTCGAATGTTCAGTTTGTGTCCCACCCTCACTGCCAACAACTTCTCACTTCTATCTGGTACGAAGGTATCCCGTATCGACAGCAGAGTGGAACATGGGCCAGCTTCTTCCTATACGCATTCTTACTCATGTTTTGGCCGGTTTTCTGTCTTCTTTATATTTTGGTAAGGTGCTGAACATTTGGAACCTATTGGATGTCAAAGTTTCTTTAGATGCCAAGAAGTCGATTAGGAAAACTGGTCCGATCGCCATTCATGAAATTCTTCTACTACTCGATCTCCTTCGCAACATTTCTAGGGCTTCTGACATGGGCAACGTTTGAAGATTATCGATATGAGAAAGGAGAAAGAGTCAGTCTGAAAGCCACCACGGATTGAAAACGTATTGAAATTCAGGGCGGAGTTACACGAGCATCAGACCGCGGACCGCCCGCAACATGGGTGGAATCTTTAGTCTTCACATGGGTGATTGGAATGTTGTGGTCGGAAATCAAACAACTTTGGGAGGAAGGATTCAAGAGATACATGAGACAATGGTGGAATTGGCTCGACTTTTTGATGATTTGTCTGTATCTTTGCACAATTTCAATAAGGTCTGGTTTCTTGAACTTATATCCATAAAAGTTTCCCTTTTCAGACTAAGCGCGTACTACATCTTTACATATCGGGAGGATCCATATCGATACACAGTTCGGACGCATTGGCAATCAGAAGAGCCCATGTTGGTGGCTGAAGCGTTGTTCGCTGTTGGAAACGTTTTCTCGTTCGCTCGAATCATCTATCTCTTCCAGACAAATCCGTATTTGGGACCGCTACAGGTAAATTTGCACGAAGTAGAAACTCTTTCAAAAAAGATACTTATCGGAATGTACGGTTTCTTCAAAATAATGCAAACCAATTTTCAGATCTCTCTTGGCTGTATGCTCGTTGATGTTGCCAAGTTCTGTTTCATTTTCGTCCTCATCATAAGTTCCTTCTCCATTGGACTTGCCCAACTCTATTGGTATTATGACCCGAACACGGATGTCTGTGTACCTGGTGCCACGTGCCGATCCAGTACCAACGTCTTCTCCTCCATCGCAGATTCTTACCTAACTCTTCTCTGGTCGCTCTTTTCCATAACAAAACCAGAGGACACCGATGTGGTTGAAAATCACAAAATCACGCAATGGGTCGGACAGGGAATGTTCATCATGTACCACTGCACATCCATCATTGTGCTTCTCAACATGCTCATCGCCATGATGTCTCACTCTTTCCAAATTATCAATGACCATGCTGATCTCGAGTGGAAATTTCATCGAACGAAACTTTGGATGGCTCATTTCGATGAAGGCTCCAGTCTTCCCCCGCCATTCAACATTATCATCACTCCCAAATCTCTCATCAATTTTGTGAACTGTCTTCTGAACACTGTCAGATGGCTGCTAGGGAAGTACACATATCAGAAGAATCGGAATAGAGCCACTATTAGGGTGAGCTAGAAAAGTGTTTCAGATTTTGAAGCTAATTGTGTTATTCTAGAGACCTGGCTACTCTCGGAAACGAAACGAGATGGAGAAATCTGGCGGTCAAGATGATGATTCCGGAAAGGCCCCATTGACATATGCAAGTATCATACAGAGACTTGTGGCAAGATTCATTCATCAGACGAAGAAGGAGATGAAGATGGATGGAGTCAATGAAGATGATCTACATGAAATCAAGCAAGACATTAGCAGTTTAAGGTAGGCTATTTGGTTTAGAACTAAACCTTCAATACTGATTCTTCAGATACGAACTTCGAGATGATCGTCGTCGAGAAATCGTCCGCAGCTCTTCTCATATCGATGCCGTAAAACGAGACATTATGAGAACAATGAGTACAAACTCCCGAGCAAGAGTGTACGGTGGAAGCATGAGACTACCAAAGACGAGGCCATCAGTAGCAGAGGAATCAGAAGAAGACGAGAAATCAGACGAGACGAGTTCAACTGACGAAGAGGCAGATGAAACGAGGTTTTTCCTAAAGTACTTTCTTCTACTTCTACACTTTTATTTTTGGTTTCTGCTTCTAGTGTAGTCGGTAGATTACTGCTTTGAAACATGTTATAGATGTTAGTGTGAATTTGGAATGTTTTAGGTCTCGTAAATCGTCGGTATTGTACACACCGCCTGTAAACTCAACTTTGCCCGGAATCATAAGTGAAGAAGCTCCAGTTAGGAAGAATCCGAAGAGGAGGGCGAGTGAGGCAGATTCAAAGTTACCGGACCGGCCAATGTCCGAAACTTTCACGTCTTCTTTTACGGTTCGTTTTCATATCGAATTTGAGAAACTCAGTTCTTTGAAATTGGGAGAATAAATTATACTGAAGATCTGAGGCTCTGTGAACCTTCAGCACTCTACTGGTATCGAATTCAAAGAAGCCGAAATTCTTTAGAACTACAGGTTTTGCGATATTATTCCCAGAGTTTCAGATTCAAGGTGTTCGTTTTGCTGAACTTTTACTTGAGTATCAAAATTATCTCAGAGTGTCCTTTTGAATTCAAGACATCAGCAGATAAATTTCCTGAAAGCTTCAATTGCGAGACCGTAACTAACAATTTAATATTCCCTCTACATTTCCAGCCCAAACTACTCCCTGTCTTTGCTCAACCCCCTCACAGTGCTCTACGAAAAACAGACACTTCAATGAGTTTCCCCATAAACGGGACTTCGTTGGACACTTCTGTTGTCAAACCACCCAGAGGAGTATTAAGGTATCCCATTCACTGTTTGAGCCACTTCCGAAACGTTATTTTATTTGCAGAGCCTCTCAAGAAAACTTGACAACCGTGGAGCTGATGGAAACTTTGCGGAAGGAAATGAACGAGAAATTCGATCGCTTGATCAATGGAATGGCTGAAGTGAAAAGTCCTGCATCTCATACTCATGTTGAATTCAACGTCGACAAATAACTCTGAATAATTTGTGTTTTACGGGTTCCTTTACAAACACTTTCAAATGATAGGTTCGATTTCATCTCATAAATATTTGGTTCAACAAAAATTCAGATCAATTGAAGGTAGAAAACAAAGCGGAATAGTTCAAGGCACACATATACACAAATTTAAGCAAAACTTTCCTCCAAAATCGTTGCATTATTGTGAGAATTTATTTTGAGTCTTCGAGTTTTCGACGGCAGTTTTTTGATCAAAGATTCCATTTGGACACTTTCAGTCTTCCTCGGTGGACCAGTAGACGTCTTGTGACAAGAAATCTGAAAGTTATTCAGGTTTTGAAAGTTTCCCCTTGAGTGTATTTACTTTTTGGAAACTGAGTTATCATACATAGTTAGAAACTTCAGAATAGAAAAAAAAGAAGCATTCCGAACACTGTAAACATGCTCAAAACATTCAGGATGTTAGTGAAAAGTAAATTTTTTGGTGAACGCGCAAACTAAGGTAGTGAAAGTGAGAGACGTCTTAACATACCTCAATTTGATTCAATATTAATTTAGTCTGAAAAGCGAAAAACTGTTAGTAGGTTAAAGCTGCATTTCATTTGGTAGTTGCTACTGGGGGTTTCAGTTTGAGAATTGGTCCAAAAAGCTTCAAAAACCTGAAACCCCAAGGAACTCAATTACCAAACAAAACGCAAGTGCATGTATTCGTACATCAAGAGGCGTATTAGTAGTTCCATAGGAAATGCGGTGTCGGATACTGTTGAAAAACGTTCGCCGAAGCACGTCGTCATTTAACTGAAATTCAGAAGCATGAAAATGCGAAGAGGGATACCTTGGAGTGAGTGACGAGCACGCAAATCATATCTACCGTATCAACTGTTGCATCGATGATCATTCGACATATCCATCCGATGAGAGCAGCTGCGGTATTCCACATGTAGGATACTAGGGAGTCCAGACACATTGGTTCGTTCTGAAAGTGGATGACTAAAATAATTAAAAGGATTGCGAATTTCGTCGGAGTTTCTGAGAATCCAAATGCTCTTGAAGCGGTTATTTTTGGAGTTTTTAAGAGATAATTAATTTTACATGTAGACTTTCAAATTGGCCGAAACCCCAAAAACTAACTGATGAATGCTGCGCACAAAACTCTCCAATCGAAAACGATCCCAAATAAGCAGTTCCCGTTAGAACACAAGTTCCGGCGAACAGTATTAGATGAATCCCGAGTCGAAGCATGGATCCCCAATGTCGATGATATGAAGACACTTTTCTTCTTGAGAATAAAAGATGGATAATGAATACATAACTGACGACGGAAATCATGTAGAAGAGTATTGGAGGCAGAATCGTCACGATGAGACTTCGTGTTCCTGGATGGGAATTCACATGAAGGCACAAGTCGACGATCCATTCCCCGATGTACTGAAATATGTGAATGTTGGAGGAAGATACTGAGTTACTTACCTCATCGGAATCAAAGTCATCAAGAAACAAATGGATGACAGAGTTGCTATTGTAATCCAGCTCTCCTCGATGAACTAGTAGAACACAAAGGAAAAAACAAAATAGAAGTGCCAGCCAACCCATGAAAATGTATTTGGCCACTTTCATCGATGTCAGATTAACCTAAAGTTTGTTTTCTTTCAAAGTTCCGCTTGCCTTCACACTAACCTTATACTGTAATGGTGCTCTGACCGCATAGTTTGTGAGCACAGCGATTCCGGAGTACGACAGACTGACACACCAGTAATTGAGAACAAAAACTACTTGAAGCACATATCGAGAAAATTCAGTTTCCATCGGATGGCATATATGATCGTCGCACCGTTCCATTTTTTGTTTCATATAAAAATAAGTGCCGACCAATATTGTGAAGATGTCGGCGCATGTTCGGTTGATAGTCAGTGCATAGCGTTTCAGGGGCAGTTTTCCTTTTCGAATTCCTACAGTTACTACTATCAAGTAGATGACGTTGGCTGAAATTGAAAGAACCAGTATGGTAGTAAATTTCTAGGTCTTAAGTGTCGCCTTACAACTTTTGGTCTTAACTTGGTTGTATTTCCGAACTAAAGTTGCAGGCGACGCTCGAGACTTTCCAATTTAGATAAAATAATACAGATTGTGGTGACAGAGCATCATTATGTCGTCCAAAACCTGCCGCAAAACGAGCTCTTTCTCGACACTTTTCTCGTCCCATCCAAACTAACCTGTCAAAGCTCCAAATGCACTGAACGGCAAGATAAAGTAGAGAGTTGCGAATGCATTCTCCACTGCTTCATAATTCTGTCCTTCTTCTTCAGGAGTACACGCAAGGGAAGATGTGTTCGGCGGAGGTGGTATCATACTGCAACGAGAAGTACGAAATAATGATCGGAATGACTGAATGTCTGGAGGTGGAGAATAGGAGTTGATTGGAGAAGAATGGGAAGAGAAAAGGAGCACAGACCAAGAAAAAAAAAGAAAGAAGCGAACTTTTTTTGCAAAGAGAGGATTCGATTCAAAATTCTTGAAAAAGGGACACTTCATGGATGCATGCATTGTCAAAAAAGTGGGCGGTGAAGAGCTAAACTTGAAATTAAAACTTGACTCTTCTGGGTTAATATCTTGAACGAAACGAAAAATGGTAGAAAAGAAGGGAAAGGGCATGCAACAAGTATGAATAATTGATAATGACCTATTCATAAGGGAACGCGTATTGAGAAGAGAAGTGACGATAGGTTGGAGGTCTCAGTTGGGGAGGTTTTGAAACTCTCTTTTTGAAGAAATCTTCACCCTAAATGAACACGGTGAGAGGAGTCGAAGATTAGAGATTGGAAGTGAAAACTGATGTTACACAGATTATGGGATTTCGAAAGCGGAAGTCGGAAGTATAGTTTCAAAAAGGGAAGTCGGAATTCCGTGGGAATCCATGTGGCACCCCAAAACAAGTTGATACCAGGATTTTCCACAGAATTTAACAGTTATTTTCATGGACCAGAATTTCTATGTGTCAAGATTTTCTGTACTTCTCTATGACAGGCTCCTTCAAAGGCTCCAAACCAGAATTACAGAACACAGTTTCGAAAAATGAAAACACAATGTGTAGCAGAATAGGAAATTGCAATACATATCACAGATGTTTTTCGCTTTTGTTTTTAGTTTCTTTCTCGTAATTAACTTTCCGTCATAGAATCTAATTACAGAGTTGAGATCATTGGACCTCTCAGCATACAAGAGTATTGAAATTGAAGATATAATAGGTTCGAGTTGTTCCTCTACTATAGCAGAGAAAGCCCTGAGGCAAAGTTGTTTCTAGTGGGGAGCATTTCATAATTGCAGGTTAATATAGTGAGAAAAATTGAGAAAACAATCATCTGATCTCAAAAGCTACTTTTATGTATCTCACGAAGATCATGAAAATGAGCTCAAAATGTTTCAGAACATTCTGTCGAACTATCTCGGGTTCCTTTTCCCGGGGAAGGTCGGTTCAAAAAATCAACAAAAGAGCACTGCGAGAGATGGGCGTGTCCTCTTTTCCTGATTAAGTGGGATGTGAACAGAAGGGAAAAACGACGACGTCGGAGTAGAAGAGAGGAAGGAGCAGACGACGTCGCAAGAATCTAAAGTGACTTTGAGAGGAAAAATGTGTTCGTTAATCTTCTAGGAAGAAGTGAAAAAAATGCTGAAGTGAAGAGAGGAAGGAAGAACAGATGAATGTTTTGGTTTTTGAAGGTAATTAAATCGTTTGGGTGGGCTCTGCTCTAATTGTAAGTTCGTGTGGACAAATTAAACGAGTTTTGTGGTCATGGAAATGGTTTGATTCTCACTGTAAGATGACCGTCTTACAGTAAGAATAGAATCGTATTTCCGGTAAAACAGTATCTCAATGATATTATCTAAAATCAATCAAGCGGGTCGAAAGAAAACGAGCCCATCGGGAAAACATTCTACAGGATAGTGCTAAATCTCTACGTGAGGAACGTTTTTGCAGTTGACCAATTTCTGATATCTGTTACAGAAACCGAGATAAACTTGCTCACAGTTCGACACTTGTTATATTAAATGGTCTTCGGTATGTAACGATTTTTGTCTTCACTTGACTCAGCTCACTCATTGAATTTTCAAATTATCAAAGTTTTAGAGTACAGCCGAAATCAAGACTGATGCTGACGAAGCTGATTATTGTTTTGAGTTGCCTCAAAATAAACAACACATGGTGAATGTCAGCCGCAATCGAGTAGCAATTGCAATAAGCCAATAGGAAATCAGACTACTCTCTATGCTCACTGATTTTTCAGCCAAATTTTGATGATCTTCGAAAAACATCAATCACAAGATTTTAGAGTCGAACCAACTCCCTTGGGATCGAAAAATTAGTCATTCTGATTCGTGATTAACAAATCAGAAAGTGGCTGAGATGGATCAACTCTAGTCAGATCACCAAACCGAGACTCAAATTCAGAGGTTGAAGGATCAGAAAGCTATTGGACCACATGACTTTTGGCAGAAGAAGAAACAATCGGACCCAGAAAATGACCAATTTTTGTTGCTCGTTTTTCATTCGAAAAGTTCCAATGCCAATTTTCTCATTTTGCATTTCCAATTCCTTTCCGGAAATGGGTTAAAAGTCGTTTTGTCTACTGAAAGGCCTATCAATCTGGCTCTCGTTTGGATAAGAAAAACGCATGGGGAGAAAATGGGAAACCGGGAGGAGAAGGACTTGAACTTTTTCATCAATTCTTTCTTCCTGCCATTTTTCTTTCCTTGCTTTTTCTGTTTTTGGTTTTCCTTTTTAACTTGTTGAATCCTTTCTCTCTCCTTCACTTTTTCATCCAGGAAAATCTCATTAGATGAGAGCCTCTGCTATTGTCGCGAACTTTTTCTGGCCGCTTTAGGGGGCAAAACGATGACACGGCGAAGGGTGGGAAAATGAAACATGGGAAGCATTGAAAAACGTGGTGAAGGGATGAAGAAAAACAAACAGAGCTTCTGGATTTTTAAGCGAGTTATACAGATTTGCAGACTGGGAGAAGAAGAAAACAAGGAAGAAGTGTCAGTGACAGTAGAAAGTGTTGGATTCTAGAGTTGAGCTTAAAGCTAATAGCCGAAAATATTAAACGCACAAATAATAAAAACTTAAAATAAAGCTAAAAAGTTGTTTTTATTGGTGAATCCGTGTTGATGAAAATTCTCAAAACTTTCAATTGTTTTGATTTTTTTCAGTATTGAAATGATCCTCAAAACTCATGGAACGATTACAGCGTTTGTCAAAAGTGTAAGCTTTGATGATTTTCAGTGCAAAATGGTCAATTTGCGCAGTTGAAAAGGGATGTTCCAATCACTCCATCGCTCTGAAAATTTGTGAGCGTATCAGGCAACTCTAGATTTTCATTTTTGTAGCAAAGATTACAAGTGAAAGGAAGATCAAAACTATTTTTGATGTTTCGAATCCTTTCAGAGATTCTCAATTGTTTTCTGAAAATCTGAAAAAAGCTTCTCGTAGTGATTCGAAATACATAGAGCGAAGTTATCCACCCTCATTTCTCAAAAACGTGAAAATATCTGTTCGACATGAATCATGATTAAAACTTCTAGCTGGGTGGGGGTTTTTCAGGCATTCCTATTAACGCAGGTGTTCCTTCGAACCTCGAGACTCTTTTTGAAAAATATTTTTATGACTCGATGTTTGAATTCAGAAGGTTCTTCAATAAGATGTTGCTCTCTGGGAAAATGAACAATTTTATTAGTGTCTTCTTTGAGAAGACTTTAAAAGTTTTTATGGATTTGAAGAGCCAACGAATGACGTCATTTTCAGTTTGACGTTTTCAAGTGATTCGACAGTTTCAGAGAATAAACTTGATTACAGAAAACCATAAGAAAAACAAAAACAATAAGTTCCTCTGATACCGAATGTTTTCTTATGTCCCGCTGATACCAACTTCCTAGAAAATCACCGTAAACTATTTTTTTTTCTGTCTGCCGACGAGAAAAACGTTTTTGAGGATCTCTTGAAGAGCAGTTGTTAGACATACTCGTGCCTATAATTTGATCAAATGTTCTGTAGTCGGACTTCTACTGACTTTTCTGAAAAAGGAACAACAAAAGTTCTGAAAATCTATGAAAAAGTGAAAAGCAAGTTGTGAATTAATGCACTATATGCAGGTATACATTTTTGATTTCCAAATAGTCTAGACGGTCTCAAGGAAAAGGGTAACTAGTCTGAAGCAGTCCCAAGTGAATTGTTTCTAAAATACAGAGTATCAAAACTTGAAAAAAAAAGAAAAAAACTTATTGAAATCCCAGGTGCCAAGTGTTCGTCTGGTTGGATTTTGAAAAACGATAAAAGAGTTGGAGTGAGAGAGAAATTAAAACCCGTCTCTTCTTCTCCTCTCCCACATTCTCCGTTTTTCTGACAACCCTCGATTTGCTCCATTCCCGTTTCCAATTCCAGACAAGTTCTGCGCATGAGCGATTATTTTCTGTCAGGGAGAGAAAGAGGAACGGAGATGATGTTTGAAGATCTGCCAGTGATGAGAGTTTTCAGATTTCTTGAGTGGCTTCGGCTGATTTCGAATTCAGAATCTTCCTCTGTTTGCTCGATAAAAGTTTTGAAATTAGTTCCTGATTTGAAGACTACCACCCACACTCTTTGACTGCGAGCTGAAGTTCCATGAAATATGCATATTTTTGTGTATGAGCAAACTGGAGCTCTAAACTTAATTTGAGTTTCTAGCAGCATTTCGGCTTTATTTCCAGTTTTTTAGCTGTGGTCATATACTGTACCACATATTATTTATTGCACCCGTACTGAATGTTTAGCAACATTGTTTAGGTTGCCAATCACTGGTTTGCAAGTTTTCAGCGAAAAGAAAAAAAACAGACTCACTTTGTGTTTTTCTATGTTTTCTATTTATGGTTTGTGAAACACAGTAAAACACGAAATGATTCAGAATCTGACGAAATTCGATAAGCGATTGGAATCATACAGTGTAGTTTTTTAAAGGGGGTTTTGGTTGTTTCAAAGACTGTCTGGATGTTAATACAACTTTTGTTCCAATCACATAATATTGTGACTTATACTACACATCAAAGTCACTCTGAAGGGGACATATCCTTCCAATAGTCATCATCGTTCTTTGAACCTTGTGAACTCTACACACACATCATCCTCTAGGTCACTATATGTTTTGCTGACAAATAGAAAGGTCCTTTCGTTTCTTTTGTATCTCTAAATCTCTGTTTCTTTTCACTCCATGAGCGTGCTCTCCTCGTGTCTTCCATCTCCATTCCTATCCCAAACTTTTATATTTACAGAAAGGCCCTTCCTTTTTCAAGTTTCCTTTCCGCATGCTGGCCAATAAATCCAGGTAATTTTAGACTTATCTCTGTCTTCTGAGGTCAAATGTAGTCTATGGTTTGCCACCAAAGAAATAGATAGAATCCTGGAAAAGTGGAGAAACGCAGACATTCTGTGATGTTTGTCATCATTTTCGGTCTCCTCCCTCTCTCTCTCTCCATCGCCTATTTATACAACACCGTTTGGCGGTCGACCAATAAGTTTTCGTTCTCACAGATCATTTTTAAACTCTTCTCGACTCTCCTATTCTCCCCAGTTCCTAAATTGGTACTTTCTCCCTTTTCTCTCTCCTTTAATCTGAAAATTTAGCTCAATATTTTTCAGATCAATCTATCAATTTGCTGCTCAACGAACAATGTCTGTGCTCGCTGGACAAAATACAAAGGTCGTCAAGAATGGTTCGTTTCCCCCTACTTTCCCTAGAACCACACAAAGGGTTCTCTCAGATCTTTCATTAGAATGCTTTTCTCATAATCTGGATACGTGGAAAGTTGAACCGACCTATACAGATTTAGATATGGAAATCGGAAAAATGCTCACTGAATTTGAGTTAAAACCTCGCGAAGATGTCGTTAGACAGGGGATAGCAATGCAGCAGTCGAATGGGTCGACTTCACCCTGACCCGGATTATGAGAAAAGTTCAATATTACCAACCGAGCAATCTCCTTGTCAAATTGAAAACAAAATCAGAAATTCGCTTTATTTTTCTCAGAATCAGAAATACTTGAGCTAATTAGAAATGGAGTCAGACATTGTTTATGCATATAATCCATGTCTCTCTTCCCTCTTCTCTCTCGTCTTCCCTTCGAAAGACGTGAGAGTATATTCCAATTTTCCTCTCCTGTTCTCCTTTTCATTCTCTTATACGAAAAACAAGATCGATGTATACCAGTTGGTTTTCATGGAGGAATCATGTTGCGAAAACTCGAAATGGTCGGTTTAAAATACGAAAATTTATACTTTTCGATTGTCTAAATTTCTGATTTTGCTCGCTCAGAAAAATGTTTGTAAGCGAATAAGACGATCCCACTGGAGAATCGAATTTTCTCCATCGAGAAATAGATTTCATATCTGAAAATATGGGCTGCAGCAAAAACGGAAATATTATTCAACTTGATTCCATTTCAATTTTTTTTTCTTTCAGGTGACCCAGCACCATCTCCACCAGCTTCCGGAACCTTCCGTATCTACAACATGCGTTTCTGTCCATGGGCTCAACGTGCTCTGATTTACGCATCAGTGAAGAACATCCCGAGTGAAGTGATCAACATTCATCTGAAAGAGAAACCAGACTGGTACTTCTCGAAGCACTACAAGGGACAGGTGCCCGCTTTGGAACACGACGAGGGAAAGAAACATGTGATTGAATCGGCGCACATTCCGGAGTATCTGGATGATCTGTTCCCGGAAACTCGAATTCTTCCCACTGATCCATACGAGAAGGTACAACAGAAGCTGTTGTTGGAGAGACTCGGAGCAATCGCTCCAGCCTTCTATGGAGTTGCTCAAATCGCCAGTAAGCCAGAGCTCAAGGAGGAGAAGTTTGCGGAGCTTGTGAAGGCGTTCGAACAGGCTGAGAAGTTGTTGTCTGGAGAGTTCTATTCTGGTAAGTTGTCTTCTAAATATGTTTTTGGTGTACAATGCTGATAAAAAAGTTACCATTTCAAATGTGGTCAACTTTGAGCAGTTGGTAAAGTATGTTTCAATTTCTCAATTGTTTGGAAATTTTGTGGGCATGATAAGCAACCTTAGATCTCTATTTTTGCAGTTGAGATTTTTTTTCCGAAAATCCTGGATTTTGGTTATTGAAAAAAGTTCTCAACTACAAAAATAAAGACCTAGATTTGTCTTATACAACTGCCAACTTTAGAATAACCGGCTAATGGGAACATACTTTATCAACTGCTCGAACTTGACCATTTTGGTGTTTAGAATACCGAAATAAGTAAGAAAACAACCATTATTTTCAGGAAACTCAACGCCAGGATTCGTCGACTACCTCATCTACCCGAACATTCAACGTGTCTTCTGGGCATCCCACATTCTTCCAGACTTCCCTCTGGCCTCCGAATCTTTCCCGGGACCTAACTTCCCAAAACTCTCCAAATGGTACAAGACGGTTGATTCGATCCCAGAAGTGGCAGCTGCCAGTCAACCGACCGCTTTGGGAGTTGGATTCTTTAAAGAATATTTGAATGGAGGAAACCCAAATTATGATTTTGGATTGTAAATTTGCATAAACTTCTCGAGAAAAGTTTAAGTGATTATGTACGTTGTGAATAAAGTAAACCAACTGGATTAAACGATTTGTTTATGTTTATATCTCAAAAGACAGAAGACAAAGCTTTTAGAGAGGAAAACGAGGACAAGATCTGATTGTTCCCCCTTCTTTTTCTTCTTCGTCTCGTCCGTCCAGTCACTTTCATTTTCATTTTATTGAAAGGAGACGCGGATATCTCGGCTGTCTGCAAACTATTCGCATTTCCTGGTTTCTTTTTGGCATCCAAGGTTTCTTTACTTTTTTGCAAAACTTTATGAGATTACTTAGCCTTACAGGTCTCCGTCAAACTTCACAGTTCTTCTAAACTTGGTCATTTGGTTTTCATGAGAAATTCGAGCCCTTTGGGCTGAATTCTCTTTTGTTTGCATAGACAAAAACAAAAAGAATGCGTTCGGTCTTCTCCTCATGGACTCCATTCTGATGTATACGGTTTTTTTTTAAACTTTTTGACGTTTATATTTTCCAGTGGTTAGGCTGAGATACTGAAAATTCGAAGACGTTGAAAGCACGAAGCTATACTTCCCTGATAAATTTGTTCGTCGGCTTCTGCAATTGAACTTTTCTCAAAATGGGGGTTAATGTAAAATCGACTGTGCATTTTCAGAATGGCGAAATTCTCTCGTGATTTCAGTTATGACCTCGGTTAACTCATGTGAGGCAAAATATCCTTATCCATAGGGGCGGTTTTGCAAGGTTTTCACTCGAATCAAGTGAGCCAAATTTCATCTCAGATTCTGAATCTGTAAATTTGGCTTTCCACGGATTCAAGTGTTGGAAAAAAGTCCAACTCAAACAGCCGAGGAATCTCCTCAAATTCTAAAGAGATTTTGAGATCTAGTACATGAAATTAGACAAATTAGTCTTTTTTGTCCGATGATTTTTTGTTCAGTTTCCCCCCGAAAGCGGAACAAAACTTTCGTCCAGTTTTCTCGGATAGAATTCAAGTTTAGCAAGCAAAAATTTATCAAAAATCAAACTAACTCCCCCTCGAAACCTCATGATAGCTTATCAACAACAACCGGAGCTGAAGTCTTGGAAAAAACTGGTTTCACTTTTCTAAAAGCAATCCCTTTTTCCTTTTCCACTTCTATTCCTCATCACTTTCCAAAACAATTTCCTGAAAATCCCATAGCTTAATTGCTGTCCACAGACTCTCTCGTATAGTTGACGCATCTTCTCCGTTCTCTTCTCAAAATTCTAATTATTTATTCCCAAACCCATCTTCAATTTGTGAATCCGAGAGAAGCAATGCTCCTCCTTCTTCTCTTCTTCTTACTCTTGCCTATCGAGTATACTCTCACAAAGAGTTCTTCTCCCTCTCTCTCTCTCTCCCTCTACTTTTTCTCCTTCTTCACGTCACTTGTCATGTCTGCGTCTCTCCGTTCTCTCAATCTCTCCTCTCTCTTGTCACCTGTCTTCGTTTTCTGCACCTTTGGTTCAGAGCAACGACAATTACTGCGTCGTAGAGAAGCTGATGTTTCAATTGTAATGAATCGAACGGTTTTGAGAAGAAGAAGGAAGATGATGAATGACGATTTGTCTGTGAATGAGAGATAGAGATAAGATACGAATCCTTCTCTCTCTCTTTTCCACCCCATAAATTCTAGGTTTTCCAGTTCCTCGATTCCAAAACCACCCAACTTGTTTTCTCCATTTCCATGAAAGTGTTTCAATATGTTGTTTTTTTTGTCAATTTTCATCCCAACCCCTCCCAAATATTTGCTCACGACACACTCTCTTGCCCATTTCCCGACAATTTTTGACGTTTTTCTTGCTCAACAGATTTTGACTGTTTTGACATTTGATTTTCAGGAGCCTCTTTCATCTAAAAGACGGTCACCATTATCATCCTCATTCTTGGACTTTACGCCTGTCATCGGTATTTCAGTATGAAAAAAATGTCCAGAGATCAGCAGGAGCCACTTTTACGTAAGCTTTTGAAATTTTGAAAAAATAATTCAAAAGTTGACCGAATTGAAAACTGAAGTGTCGTCTAAATTTAGGATGATTTTCAAGGTTCTCAGAAAGGGAAAATTTCGAGAAATCCTCATATGAATGTCTCATTACATTCAAAATCGGAAAGCAATATGTTTTCCGAAAGTTGAATAAAATCCTTTTTTTTTTGAAAAGTGTATCTATATCCCTAAAAACTATTCACCACTCGATGCTCTCAGAGGTCAACTGTCAGCTGTTAAGTATCAAATGTCTTCCTTCTTTCCCTTTTTTACCCGCATCTAGATTTCAGCCCACATCCGGCCTTCAACCCGAAACAAAATCCGAAAATACATATATGCAGCACTTTTCATTTTATCAATTTTCCTCCTCTACCGATCCCTGAACAACAATGATACAGGGAAAATGGGTATTGGAAGGAATGGAGATGTGAGTTTTTGAAAAAACCGATTAAATGGAGTCGATGCATTTTCAGTTCATTGAATACCAGCCAAATGGACTTGCTCCGACGGTAAACGAGCCGGTTGTAAATATGGTGAAATTGGATATTTATATGGAGGCGCAGTGCCCAGATACTTCAAGGTGAGGATTCAAAGTTTGACGTTGAAAAATTCGAATGTTTTAAAATTTCAGATTCTTCCGACAACAACTGAAAAAAGCTTGGGAACTTTTAGGAAGATTGAATAGAATAGAATTGAACATTATTCCATTTGGAAAAGCTAGATGCCAAGAACAAGGCAACGATTTTGTGTGAGTCTTCATCTTCGGAAAGTCTCAAATGGAAACTGATTGGAAATTCTTTTGCAGCTGTCAATGCCAGCACGGTCCGACAGAATGTGAAATCAATCAACTGATGAATTGCGTGATAGATCGTTTCGGTTTCCCACACCGATACATGCCAGCTGTTTTGTGTATGCAGGGAAAATATTCATTGGATGAGGCGATGAAATGTGTTACGGAGATTTTCCCTGCTGAATATAACAGGTTCGTTTGGAAGGGGAATCTGTGAGAGAAGAAAAGTGTTTCAACTGTATGGAAAAAAGTTTGGGACGTACAGTACTTCGTGGTTTTCAGTGCGCAATGATCAACTTTAAAAGGTTGAAAAAAATTGGCTCATTGGAAGTTACCGTATTAAATCGAACACACCGATACACGCTTCCCGTCACATTCATCAGCTATATTTTGGCTCCTGTAACAAACATTTTTTAAAAATCAACCAAAAAAATGTTTTTGAAAACAAGGGAACATTTTGTCAGTTCTGGTTTACTAACTTCCTATTTTTAGAATGCGTGAATGTGCTTCTGGTGCCCGTGGCCGACGCCTTCTGGCTCTCTCCGGCCAGAAAACTGCTGCTTTGAGTCCAGCCGTTGACTTCATTCCATGGATCGTGATCAATGGATCCAGAAACTCAGACGCCCTTTATGACCTGACTCAGAATGTGTGTGAAGCCATGCAACCTGTTCCTCAACCTTGTAAAGATTACTTAAACTCCCTACAGTAGTTTATCATTTCGGGTCCTCTCTATCTCTTGGTGTCCATGAGTGCCTTTCTGACTTGTCGCGGGTTTCGATTCTTGTAATTTCTTGTTGTTTCTAGATGTCTAGTTTTTGATTAATTTATTTTGTTATCTGAAATAAACAGACTAACTTATATGAAACATTCGAAACAGTGTGACCACAAACTAGTCTTTTCGTCTTAAACGAATATCAAAAAAATGGAAAAAGAGAGGAGGGATTTACGAGGACATTGACTACGAAAGAAGCTACGATGCGAATGAAACGATTTGTGATTCAATCAGCTGCTTTTCCCCCTGTTTGTCATTCAATTTGTCACTTTTCCTGCAATACCAGACTTTTTTTTGATGGATTTATCGTTGTTCCTGAAAATAGATGTAGTGAAGTGTGAAAGTTTTTCGGGCCAAAACTTTAATTTTAGAAAGTTTATCAAGGCTTACAATTTGAACATTCTCAGAAAAATAGCATGAGATCTGATGTTGCACCCCTTGCATTACCATGGAGAATTTTGACAGTTTAGAATGTTATGGTTCAAACCAAAATGCTTCTTTATGAGGGGAGCTGAACCGTCCAGGAGTTTCGAACACGTTGTTTCTATACAAGATCAGTATTCTGTGGAAACAGGAGATCCTCGATTCTTCCATTTCTCATCTACAAACCTTCCATCATCTTACTACTTTCTATTCTTATCATTGACCCCTTCTTCTCCTGTTCCTTCTGGGTACCCCCTATCAATCGTCACTAAGCCGAAATAGATAAGAAGAAGCCGTCTGGATATCTAATCGAATCTTGCTGGTACTCTCAGGAGAGAATCCTGGTGTCAATTGACTCGTGAAATGATTCTAGAATTTATCTCAGATGCCGCTAGACACGTCTTCTTCGTTTCAAATGTTAATTGCGAATCTCTATCTCATTTTGGTAGTGGGGGAAAAACATGAGGAGGCGATAACAGGAAGCTAAAGGATGAAAAAGGGGAGGAATCGGATTCAAGGGGAGAAGAAGAGGAAAAGGAAACCGATATCTTTAACGATTTCTATGCTTGAGTGTGACGTAATTCGTGGAAACATATCTTTCCTCTCCTTTATGTAAGCTTCTTTTATTGCGCAAGTGTACTTTTATCAAAATACATGATGATCATCTCTAGAAAACTGTCGTTCAAATCAGCTGATAATTACGTTTAAAAACTATAGTTTCCAAACGTTTCTTCATCTACTTTTGTAGCAGAGGTTTTGGTTTTATGAACTCGTGGCTGTTTCAACATTCTTTTTTATTCAGTTACCGTATTCACTGTATTATAATGGCATCCTTCTTCAGCCACCATTTGACTCTATTTATCTTAGTTCCTGTAAGATATCCACTAACAAAATGTCCAACACAACGTTAGAAACATTTTGTCAGTTAACCACTTTTTGATATCTGCTACACGAATCGAGATAAAGTTGATCAAAGTAACGGAACGGCAGTGCCCGTTCATGAGACGAAATACGGTATTCGCTCTTCATTCGAGCCCGACTCCTCTCCCGGATATATTTTTTTCTCCCTCCCTATCTTTCTCTCTGTTTGAAACAAAATAATCAGACTACGATCAAATGAAAAGAACGATTCGAAACCTGAATGCAGACTAGAAGATTTTTGAAGTGTGATCTATTAGATAATCCGCTCTTCATCCCGTATCTTTTGTTTTTTTGTTACGTTAATCCCCCGTCTTTTGTCACCTTCAGAATATTCCCATAGACCTGTATTGATTTGTCACAGTGTTTCCTGTTCCTTTACAGTAGCTTTCGTTTTTGGGTCATAACATACCTTGCCGCTTCTTCCACAATACTTTTTGCAGCTGAATCCGGAAATTTCAGGCTCGAGATCCCGATCGAACATTGTATCCAATGATGGCGGCGTTCCTCGCTCGAAAAACGCCAGCACTTCTGCCAGCGTCGACGTCTTCTGCAGTCAAACACATGATCTATGAAGAATCACACATTGCAATGCAAAACAGTCTCTCAAAACTAATCAAAGAAAAAATTAATCCAAATGTTGCACAATGGGAAAAAAGTGGACGATATCCAGCACATTTTGTATTCAAAATGTTGGGACAGCTGGGAGTTTTTGCTGTTAATAAACCTGGTGGTAAGTCAAACAAGGGAAGACACCTCATCCAAGCAAAATTTCAGAGTTTGGAGGAACTGGTCGAGACTTTTCAATGTCCATAGCGGTTGCCGAACAGATCGGGGCAGTTGATTGTGGATCGATCCCAATGTCGGTTATGGTGCAGACTGATATGAGTACACCTGCTCTTGCGCAGTTTGGTGGGTTCGCTTCGAATGAGAACTATTTTGTAAATGTGTTTATTCTCAGGATCCGACTTCCTCCGCAACCGATTCCTCCGTCCCTCGATGAATGGAGACCTCGTCAGTTCCATCGCAGTTTCAGAGCCACACGCAGGATCAGATGTCTCTGCGATTCGAACTTACGCTCGTAGATATGGAGATGATTTGATTATAAATGGATCGAAAATGTGGATCACAAATGGGGACCAGGCAGATTGGGCATGTGTTCTTGTGAATACATCAAATGAGAAGAATCTTCACAAAAATAAATCATTGATCTGTATTCCTTTGGACACACCTGGAGTGCACCGATCAACACCTTTGGATAAGTTGGGAATGAGAAGTTCGGACACAGTACAGCTGTTTTTCGAGGATGTCAGGGTGAGTGAGGACTCTGAGGGAAATATTGCTGGAGTTCTACTCTGAAGTGGCTTTGTTTATCGACCCTTAGAAAGTCTTTCTAAATATCCGGTTTGCAATGATTAGGTTCTGAAATCTTTGCACTGACAAGTGTTTTCTGGGCTAGCTGTAGTGATCTTTTTCCACATGAGCAGTAGCACGGGGCTTGGCTATCAAAGTCATAGATGGTTTATGCAGCTCTACAAAACTCAACATCTTTCAGGTTCCCTCCTCCTACATAATCGGAGAAGAGGGGCGTGGCTTCGGCTATCAAATGAAACAGTTCAACGACGAACGTCTCGTAACAGTTGCCGTCGGTCTTCTTCCACTTCAAAAGTGTATAAACGAGACGATCGAGTACGCAAGAGAACGGTCAATATTCGGCAAGACACTACTCGACCAACAGTATGTTCAATTCCGACTGGCTGAATTGGAATCGGAACTCGAGGCCACTCGATCTTTACTCTATCGGACAGTGTTGGCACGGAGCCAGGACGAAGATGTGAGCATGTTGACGGCCATGGCGAAACTGAAGATTGGAAGACTTGCGAGAAAAGTGACGGATCAATGTCTGCAGGTTGGCCTAGTGAATGAAGACTGTTATTTGAAATGTTGTTTTCAGATCTGGGGAGGTGCTGGATACCTGAATGACAATGGAATATCCCGTGCTTTCCGAGATTTCAGAATCTTCTCGATCGGTGCTGGATGTGATGAAGTGATGATGCAGATAATTCATAAAACTCAGTCTAAAAGACAACAAAAATCGATTTGAGTGTTCCTAGAACCCCTTGTTTGTAAATAATCCGAATGAAGAATCTATTTGTGTGTTATGTAACTTCCATGAAATCAGATTGTATTCCATTTGGCACGTATAGCTTCTAACCAGTTTTCCACTGACCCAGGAGTCAATACTCGAATTCAAGTTATTATATTTATATTTGCCTACCCGAAAAGAGCGCCGAGTATATTCTTTCCTTTCTTATTTCAGTTTTTGTTGACATTTCGAAAATGAGCAGCTTGAATGAAACGCGAATTACTCGCGAGTAAAGTTACTTTGGAATTGAAACTACTGTAGTGGAGAGAGGAGGGAAACTGGAATGAAAAGTAAAGAGATGAGCAGAGGAACAGGGTATATAAGGTGTCTTGGAATTGTTGGCTCATCAATCTTTTTGTTTGTTCTTGATCTTCACACTTTCCTCTTGTTTCAGATTTCTACCTTTGTTTGTGAGCTCTGTAAGGCTAGTTCATTCAGATGTGTTCATACTTCTGAGTAGAAATACTCTAAAAGTGATCATTTAAGATTCAGAAACCAGAAATAAAAAGAGTGTTCCTTCACATATTAGGAAGTTCCTTGGATTTTCGGCACTAGCATCCTCCTCTTGTAAATATACAAGCCCTCGATGCTTGAACTCTTACGACGTGTCAACTGGAGTGTGGGCGTTTACTGACCAATATTCTAGACAAACCTTTTCACATTTCGATCTTGACAAGTTATCACCAAACTCCACAGTTTCCCTCTAACTATAGTTAGTTTTCAAGTACAAGTCAATTCAATCACCACATGGCTTTTCGTATTGACCCAGAACCCGAAAGTCTTCCTCTTGCTCTCCGGTCAGCGTCTTTGGCAAATAGTTAGGAATAGGATTCGGGCTTTAATGGTTGTAATCGTTTGCTACCATGGCGTACCTTTGGCCAAATATCTCGGTTCGCATAACAGCAATCAAAAAATGGTCAACTAAGAAAACATTAATGAAAATATGGGAAACGTTTCTACAATTGAAAACTTTTTGGTATTTGTCACCGGAACTGAGATAAGCTCATCTTAAATTCAGCGTATTCACGGTATGCTGAGCCAATTGCTGAGCCAACGAACATTTCTAAAAACAATCAACTTTTTTCTCCATGTGGAACTTGCAAAAAAATGTCGAAGCGTCCCCATCGAAATTTAGACCAGAATCGAATCCTCATCCCTATTGTCTCATACCCATCTTGCTCACCTGATACCATCTGATACTGATCTTTTATCTCACCCACCCTCAAACTCTCTCGCTTAAACTCTCTAAAAATGCATCGAACCCACTTGTAAATGTACACGAGATTGATCAAAAAGTGTGTGTTATGGCACATTGTGCAAATAGTTCTACATACTCTGTGACATACTCTTCAACAGCGAGGCCGCTTTTTTGAGGAGTTTGACAGTAAGTCTGCAAACGGCAAGTGAGATTTTTGAAGTTTTCCGAGATGGCCTCTTTCTTTTGCGGCAAATCACTTCTCTTTCCTTATCATCCTATTAGTCATAATCATTCAATTAGTGGACACAGTCAGAAGGGAAAGGGGGTGAGGTAATATGCATAATAGTGCCATTTGGCCGGTGTATGCCATTGCCCACAACTTTCGATTCTTCGGTTTCTGTATGTTGTTTCTTCGTCTTTTCTCCTCCATCCGTATTTTTTCGTTTCTACCTTCACATTGACCGAAGACCCATTCATTTTTGAATTCTGGGGGTTCTGTTGTGTCTTCTGGAGAGAACTACTGTAGATGAGAACTTGGCAAGAGTAAATAAAAGAAGATACTCTCGTTATGATCTCTTTTAAAAATCACTGTCAAATAAGGGCAGAGGCTGCCCTTAGAAGAACTCAATGAGCACTTTCCAAAGATGACTTCAGGTTCAAACACTAAAACACCCAAAATGGTGTGTTATGGAGGTTGACGAGTCATCAAAATCTGGGTACGACCGGAGAAGTTTTTAACTTGGGATTGTGCCGCACTTTCGGAATTTCGAAAAGCCTCAAATCTGAAAACGGTGATCTTCGAAAATTCGTTTCCGTTGTCGAGTTTGTGTCCGAAATCTGTGTCTGAGCAAACCACTTGACCTTGTCTCAGTTGCATCTAAGATTAGCCCAAGTTATGCAACATTTCAAGTTAGTAAGCCTGGCGCACCACTAGCGCAAAACTCCAGTATGCTAGGACAACCATTGAAAAATAAGAATTTTAAGCCTATGCTAACACGTTCAAAACTGGCAACGGATTTTCAGGTTGATTTTTGGCCCTTCTGAAGTTTTATTCGTGTGCAAAACAGATTATGTAGTCTATTTCAAAAATCAAACTTCAGAAGCTCCTAACTTGACTTCTGATTGTGAAGGTCTGTTGCGGTTTTAAAATTTTAATTATAAGCATCAGAGCTTCCTCTTTCCAACAATGCCTATCGTAAACTGAAGGTCCCACAGCATTCCCTAGTTACGATTATTTTGGCTCCCTGAAACCACGCCCACTCAACCTCAAACAGACAGTACAAAAGTCATTCTTTGCAAAAGATTGACCCGATTGATTTGAGGTTATTCCCCCTCGGTATTACCTGCAAAAAACGGTATTCACTTTTCGTGCATAAATCTATCAAAATGATGTGTGTCCTTTTTCCGTGTCTCCCGTTGTTTCTTAATGTATACAAAGATTCGTTTTTCCCTCCTCGGCCCGTACACCAAACACATCAAAACGATATGCGTGAAATGAGCGAATCTTCTTCGTCTCCTCTCCTTTTTTCTGATTTTCCTTCTTTCTCACGGAGGAATGAAGAAGAAGAAGACGTCGAGTGAAGAAGTCTTCGACTGGAAGAATACGCACGAAGATTCTTATCTGGTCCGACGATGGCTACCGTTTTTTGGTCTTCTTCTTCTTCTTTTGCATATTCTTCTTTCTCTCTAATTCATCTTTTCTCACCCATATTTATGTGTTTATGTGGATTAATCATTTTTCATTGTGGGTTCAGGGGATTTCAAACGGATAGTACTGTAAAACATGGAAAATCTTTAATTGAAACTTTTTGGTTGCAGTTTTGTCGGTGTGTAAAGATTTTCAGAGCCAATAACTTTTTTGTGTCAAAGAAAACTTCTCTTCTTTTGAAAATGTGAATTTATCAATGGAGCAGAACTGTTGAAGCAATATTACCGTCTTACTGAAACCCTTGTAATTCTCTATTTATTTTTGTTTTTGAGCTACAGTTTGGACAATTTTTTTCGATCCCCGTTCTTCAGAATTTCTCTTTATCTCTGCGTCTCTCCTCCTTCGCCAAACTGTCCCGTACTCTCTCTCTCTCACATTCTCTTTCAGAGTATCCGGAAATCGCTTCAACATTCTCTCCTTCTTCTATTCCAATTGAAGTACATTATTGGTTAAAAAGAACTTTGTAAACACTTGAAACAACAAAACAATTCTTCTAAAACTAATTTTTTTGGAGAAAAAAAAGAAACAAGTTGAAGCACTTTTGTTTTTTTTTCGATCTGAAACATTTTGTTCTTCAAAAAGTGGTCTCTAGGTCAAGTTCTTTCAGTGAACTTTGTGTTGGAGAAATTTGCGGTTTTTCAAACTTTTTTGAAACTTGCAAGAATTTCCCGAAAATAAACATGAACTCGCTGTTCTTTACTTCTGGCACTCTCCGTCGATTTCTGACTTCTGCCCTCCGATCCATTTTATACAATTTTTGTAGTTTTTTCAAGGTCTACATGTACTATTTGTTACTTCATTTTTCATTTGCCATTTATATCTCAAAGATTCGAAACTTTTCGGTTTCCTCCACTCTACTTTTGAGTATTTGGTACGGTAACTCTTGACGTTCGTAATTCTATCTTCACTCCATTTTTCTAATATATTTTTTGCTCTGTACATAGAAACACAGGGATCTATGTTATTTGATTTCCACTCTGATATCCAACTTTTATCTGTTTTATCTTACCAGCATCTAGGATCATACTAAATTTACACATACTCACTTTTGAGAGCATCAATGTTGACCCACTGTCACTGATCTTACAAGTTAATCTTGTCATTGAGAAGATTTTGAGACTTTTGAGTGAAACGTTTCATTACTTTGGTCGAAATCTCTCTGCTGAGAGCCTAGATTTTCAATGGCGGCTTGATTTCATTTGAGTAACGTTAGACACAGAAAAAAATCTGTTTCGCTTTGAAGTCGTGCTAGCCTTTCAAGTTAAATTGCAAGCTCATTTTATTCATGCTCGAGAGTATCCAAGTCTAGAGAGATTCTGAGTTTTTACTGATTTTGTCTACTCGAAAAGTTCTAGTTCAGCTCGCATCTTTTACAGTTTTCGACTTTCTTCCAATTCTGTTTACGTCCGATTTCTGATGGATTTTTACTTGATCATCACAGGTTTCAAAAACAAATTCCGAAATGGTTTAGCTTCTCAAATTTTTCTGCAAAAACTAATTGTTATAGAGTGAATCAAAAGTAGCAGAAGAAGCCACACCCTCAGTGTAGGTCATTTAAATCATAAGTAACCAAGGACATCACCTTGTGACCCCTCTCCCTCTGACCTCTAATGGGGCGGTAATGCTTCGAGAAGAAGCATCAGAAGAAGATGTGAAGAACAGAGAAAAGGAGAAGAATGAGGAAACTTATTCTTACTCTTCTGATAGACACAGACCACTTCGATGAGTAGTGTAACACTGTACCGGCTACTCACGTCTTCTTCTTTGTGTTCTGCTTTTTTTCAGAGAAGAAGCATTCTCTTTTTTCTTCTTCTTGACCTCTTCCCAATGCCATCATTCTTCATTTCACAATAGGATTATGTTTCTATGCTTTTCACGAGATTACTTTCTTCTTTTTTCGAACCGACAAGCATCGATCTAACTTTCAGTGTTTGATTTTGTTTGTGGTTCTAGACAGATTATTGACACTGTATATGAATATATTTATAAATTATTACACCATCTCTCATCCATCATACATAATTAGAGAGGCAAGGCATGAGAGGACCGGTGTGTATTTGTTGCGTTGGCGAAATTCTAGATTACGTGTTGATTCCAGTCGAGATTGTGAGTGAAATCAAAGAAAATTGCGATCAAATTAGTCATAGAGAGAAAGAGAAGCATCTGTGAGGGAGAATGACCTTTTTCCCTCGGCGTTTTATGTAGTTTCAGATTATTGGTTTTTTGTTTCTACAAAGAATTTCCATGATTCTGAAGTTTTGGCTACTCAGGCTGAACGACTTGTGGCCAGAAGCTCTATGACAAGATGAGTACACACTCTTTTGTAGTGAGATCGGGATAACTTTCGGTTTGAGCTGTAATATTTGGAAAACCCACTTCTTCTCATATTTAGTCAATATCTCAAAGAATATATTATCGTTCACCTATCAGCGTTTCGACGCGTTCCATCTTAATCCTTGGATCGCTTTTTCTGGCGCGCATGTTAGCACTGGTAGATCAATTTTAGCAGATGCGCAAAATTCAGCACCACAAATGGAGATCGAGCGTCAACATTCTCGGAACAGTCTAATAGGGTCTCCAAGAATTTTGGCTGCGAACTCCATCTCAATCTTTATTCATGAACTTCGCGCGCTTTCTGTAGCACTAGTAGATCAAAAATCCTACTTTTAATTGCTGAAAACGATTTGATCTACTTTCTGCCTCAAACCTTTTGAGTCCAGTTGTGAGTAAAGTCACGTATCCCCGCATCCATACATTTCACACCTGAGCTCTAAAAATTGCATCATCTCCGGTAACTTGTTCGTTCAAAAGTGCAAGAATCTCATTCTGTGTTCATCATCTTCAGATTAACTGTGTAACAATTTGCATAAACACACACACACTGGTCTTCTTATTCTCTTACTTCTCTTATTCCGATCACTTATACTTTTACACTTGTGGCACGCAGACGTCCGCTTATGCTTCTTCTCCTCTGCCCTTCTCCCGCCTTTTTGTGTTTTTTTGTCATTTTGAAATGGTTGAAAATTCGGTATGCACTGAGAGAAATGATGTAGTACTGAAAGAGAGAACCTGTTCCCAATTACAAAATTCCAGAGGTGTTGGTCAATTTGACCTTCTTCTTCTAGGCCATCACATTCCAGCGCGGCTTCACAAAGAAAATGAGAGAAATCGTATATTTCGAACAAAAAATTCGAATTCAAAAATCTATTCTTCTTTTCGAGAATCAAGGAATACTCATTCTTTCTTACAACTTTTGAATTTTGATTCCTCGAACTATTCTTCGTGTATTCAATACTCTCGGTTCGACCGGTTTCTCAATGAAGACAAGCTTCTGGAATTTTTAGTTTTTGAAAAAGTGGGCGGAGTCGAGTGATGGTTATGATGAGGCAAGTGTGTGATGGTGGTGGTGGTCTGGAATTATTATTTTCAGTTTTACGTTTTCTTGATTTCAGAGAATGTTTAGAAAGTTTGACAACAACTAACTATTAGTTTGGAATGGGTAGTTTTTTTTTTTGATCCTTGAGTAGCTCCAGCTTCAAGTGGACAAATTTAATGGACACTGTTTAAGAATTTTCTTCTGAACTCTTTTTTAATATTTTAGCTCTTTTGGAGATAGGATATTTGACGTTTTCTGAAAATCCCATTTTTGAGAATCAGTCAATGTCTTGAGGGCTACGAATTCCAGTGGTCTCAATCTGAGCAGCAGAAGTCGTGGATTCAATCGGTTATGATTTCATCTTCTTGAAATGATATTAAGGCTCTAAGTGAATGTTAAAGATTATCACTCGCTGAAACGCTTCTGGCCCATTCCGATCACAGGATCCCTTTTCCTCTGAAATCCGCAACTGAAATAACCTTCAAATCCTCATCCTACTCATTTTTTTTTCCGAATCCACACCCATAATCTCATCTCATGATTCCCGTTCCCCTGCCATAAATCGTTCATCTCCTCTGCTTATGGCACCTGTTGCGCCACCCTCTCATGCCAAAAAAAGATTGAGAGTGTCAAAATCCCACTGGTTTTTTATTCCTCCCCTCAACATCTTCTCCCTCTCTCGGCATCGGGCCCGCCGCAAAAAGTATCATAAAGTTGCCCTCGTTAAAAGAACGAGTGTCTTCCCCCCAGTTGGCGGTTCCCGCGCGGAAAGGGGGATGACACTTTCTCCGCTTTTCCCCCCTCTTATGATGCCATTCTCGGTGGAGAGGGGAAATCATTAATTGAATCATCTGGGAGTGAAGGAACGTTTTCCTTTTTTTTCGACCGGAAAATATGTATTGACCTTGAGCCAATATTAACATGCAAAAAGTGTTCAATTAGAGACAAGAGGGAAAACTAAATAGGAAAAGTCAAAGTAGGCTTAATTAGTGTAACTAAACCAAAGGAGAAGAATAATTTTACAACCAAGTCAGGTGGTATTTTGAGAGGTAAAAAGTGGCTAGAGGATGATTTCAAATAGGTTTAACCAGTGCAAGTGGACCGGAGCTCAGAACTGATAACGTAAATCCTGTAACAGCTATCAGAAACTCATGACGATTCCCGAAGTCCCTTCGTAACCTTGATGGCTGCGTTGGAAGCTCTAAAACTATAGAGAAGTTCGAAATGTGAATGAAGCTGAATGAGCTAATGAACCTGCTCATCAAATCGTGAAGACAGAGGGTTCCAGCTTAAAGTTAGAGTCGAGTCAAATTGCGGCGAGATTGAATAGATGACCTGAACATACCTCATGATGAACAACTCATATTTTGAATCGAAACTCCGTAAAAGATTCAGAGTGTTTTCACCACTGCGTGCACGCTGAGCCGAGAAGCTCAAAAGTCCCCGATATGAGCGTTGAAAACTCTACTTGAAACTTACCAAAGTTGAAGAGCCACTGATAACTATGATCTTGTTGAAACCACACGACAAACTTTCCCTCAAATTATTTTCAGCTGCCATACTAAGCTGTGAAGAACTCAGTGTTGGAAATCTGGCCCCTTCTGTTTTGACCGAATAATGAACATTTGAAACCGCTAACCTCAGTCTGAGTTGTGAAACTTCTCAAAATCTTTTGGCTTACTGTAAATTAGTTCAGCGAACCGTTCCGCAGTTTTCCGAATGTTCATTCTCGAAACATTCCTCCCGTAGGGTCCACTCATTCCAGTTCTACATGTAACTGTTACAGTTTATTCTGAAACCAAATCGAATTCCATTCCAGTCAACTAAGTCCCCCTCTTACATCTCGAATTTTCTCTTTTCTGAAAACATCCGGTGGCGACAAGTACACACAAGTACATGCATATCCAGTTGAAGAGATACATGACATCAAGAGAGTGAAAAAAAGCAAAAGCAACAGCTGTGTGTTGCAATTAGCATAATAATTCTTGGTACTATGCTGTCCTCATATCCTCACGCGTGTCATCATAGACACCAAAGTGAGAGTAGTTTCCCGTTCCAATTAATACGTCGCGCCCCCCTCCCAAAACGATACCAATGGCAAGTCGATTCGACACGACGATCGACTGGGAGAGAGAGAGAGAGAGAGAGAGAGAGAGAGAGAGAGAGAGAGAGAGAGAGAAGCCCTCTCTCTCTGTATACAGTGTAAATTTGCCCCCTGTTGGCATCATCATCATCACATAGACACATACACTCCATAAAGGCTAAGGTTAGCTTCCTGTCCTTCTCTCGCTCGTCAATAAAATCTCTTTTGATGATATGATTCCTCATTCTTTATTGGAATTTCGATCCCTTTCTTGTTCCTAGTTTTCGCTCTTTACCGAACTTTTGCTAACTTCGAATGACTCATTTCCAATCTATCTAATTACATGTCTTTGTTCAGGGCCGCCCATCTTGATAGCTCTTCAATTTTCTGCCGAAAAATCTTCTTCTGGAGCTCTGGAGTTTTCCAGACTTTGCCAGAACTCTGGACTCTTTCTTCCCATGTTCTCCTTGTTATGTTTGTTTTGCTTGAACAATAGTTTTCCTTAGAGGTGATTGGAGTTCCAGTTCTGTGTATCCATGATCTTTGGTTATCGAAACTATTACTTTTTGTTTTGATAGGAGAGAGGGGACCTAGTTGGTTTATATAGACACTTTGATTCGTTTTGCTGTTGTTTCTTGGACAGAGAGGAATCTCGGTATTTTTATCAAATTGAAGGCTGGGGACAGCTAATCGAGTGATGATGTGTGATTTCTCTTGATCTGTTCTAATGACGAGGTCAAAGGGAATTGAGGTTTGAGATTTTCGAGTGTTTTGAGCCAGGTAGAGGTACTGTAGGATTCTGAAAACTTCCAGAAGAGCAGATTAGTTTGAGTTTCAAAAAACCTTCGATAATAGGTCGTGATAAAGAACCACTTTTCAACTTCTCAAAATTGGCCAATTCGCTCTGAAAATTAGAAGTCCTAGGGAGCCTTTGATGTACATATGTTTAACTTTCTAAATAGTCCCTCGATCCTACTCGAACCTAAGTAATTGACCAACGCAAAACTTCAGCAATGGATTAATTCATGAAGGTCCACTGAAATGCTCTTCTGATCTACCTCCTCCCCCCACTAACCTCCTTAATTGAATTTTGGTCGGATTTCTGTGTGTTCGACCTACTAAGAAGACATCGTTCATGTGTCTCCACTCACTTTGTGAGACATTAATCTGATTTTATTTCCTTGATTACCTCTATTGGTTCTTTTCTACTTTATCTTCTTTACTTTTCCCTACTTTCTCCGTTCATACTTTTCCACACAAACATATTCTTTCATAAATCTTCACTTTCCTATCTAAAGCGTGTCCACATGTGTCACTCCTTCCCCATCCTGTCGTACTTTCAGTTATTATTTGTTAGTAATAGTTCAAACCTATTTTTCTATCTCACGTTCCTTTCCCAATTCTTCCTCTTGCTCCAGACATGGATTCCTTCCTTTCATGAACAATCTGAGTCATCAATTAGAGTATGTTCTGTGAGACACTGACCAATGAAAAAGAGAAAAGAAAACAAAGTTAGTGACGGACGTTACTGATAAGGACGTTCTTATAAAAACTTTCTGTGGAATGCGCAACGGAAATCATCTGCAAGACTTCTTATCAATTTCCTGTATGTTTTCTTTTTCGAAAAAATGCGCCCGTTCTCTTTTATATGAACCGTTACGCAATATATGCAGAGAAAATGAATTGCGCAACTAACAGAAGACAGTCTTCATTCGGTTTCCTGGTTCTTCTAGAGGGATAGAGAGATATAGAGAGAAAAAGAGAAACAATTGGCATTCAGAGAGAGGGAAGACTTCTCCGCGCAGATGAACCTTCTTTTCTCCCTCTTTCTCTCTCTGATATCTGAATGGCTTTTGCCTTGTAATCGATCCGATTACATGGCTTAGCTCTTTTTTGACACTGTTTCAATGTGCCTTCTGGGGTTTTGGTGTGGCAGGTTCTGTTAGACATTACTTCCAAGCTTCTTTCCATTTTCTTCAATTCAAGAGTCTATAAGGCACTTTGGTGCAGTTTTACGTGTCAATTGAAAGGAACCAGTACTCTTGGTGCAAGTTCAGTTAGCATGCTTCCGCGAATGAACCGACATTTCCCTACCGTCAATCAAATCCAATTTATCTCAGCTTCTGTAACAACTATCAAAAATTGACCAACTAACAAATTGTTTTTGACGTCGTGTTCAATAGTTCGTTCGTTGACCGTATTTTCATTGATAAAATTGATGGTTAAGATTTTCCGTTAATTAGTAGAAAAACGTTCCGTGCGGAACACCAACTTACACCGAAGAATCCCAAAATATTTGTATTTCTGGAAGTCTCATTCTTGATTTCTGGACCCCCCCTCCTCCTATGAGCCTATTTCAACATAAATCAACGGCACAACTCACCAAGAGAAAAAAAAAAACAAAAGGTACAGAATGACGAGAACTTTCATTCAAGCATAGTGAATAAGTGTTTCTTTTTTCAGTTTCCATTCTTTTTCTGTCATATTTCTTATAAGACCTAGTCTCAAAAGAAGACATACACACATATGAAGGATGCAAAAACCGCAAAAACTGTTTATCTGACTATCGCTCTCACCCAAAAACTATCCTGTCTCATCGTCTCTTTCTCTTTTGCTTTCCCTTCTCTTTTTGAGACAACGTCGGTTTTTTAAGGAAGAAGATGAAGACGTCTTCTGAGAAGTGGAGAGACAAGGTTACTGGGTTACTGGGTAACTTCCTCTTGTCTCTTTGGGTTCCTGGATTCCTTATCTTACTGTAGTTCTCAAATTCCAGGATATCTCTTTTCCCTTTTCACTTTCTTTTTCATCTTTTGTTCTTGTCTCTTCTAATTTCTTCTCATTTCCCAGGGGTCAAACCCTAAACTTTTCTACTTTGTTCCAATACATTACTCATTCCCAAAGATTCTTATTTTATCTCCAAAGTTTCCCTCCTGTCTGACCTCCCGGGGGGGAAATTCTTGGGGAGACTTTGAGGCGACAAATTTCTCGAATTCCCTCCTAATGAATTATGTGGTCGTTGACGAGACACAAACCGTTTGCTGGGGACAGTGGTCGAACGAATAATCAAGATGATCAAAAACCATCCACACCTTTTTTCGGAGAAGAACCCTTTTTTTTTGGGAATAAAAAAGTGATGAGAAAGTGCCTTAGGAAAGCGAATCGTACCTACTTTTGACGTGTTTTTAGTTTTTTTTATCAACTGGAAAAGTTTAGAGGTTTAAATGATTGTTCATTCTCTGTTAGCAGAACTGAATTCCAGGTATCAGAAAACCTTTTCTGGGAATCTTGATAGTTTTGTTACGAATCCCAAGAAATCTGTCTAGAAAATGGCTTTTACGGGTCGAAGGACTCTGCTACGAGACCTGTTCCATTAGAAAGCTAGTATCTCAAATATCCATGTTTCAATTTCTTGGAAAACATGGTTGCTCTAAACTGAAACGTAAAGGTTTCCTCTTAATTCATTCTTCTCTCACCTACATCCTTTTCCCAACCCTTATCCTTGAGTTCTGATCTTCCAATACTTACCAACTCCCCGTTTCCGGAAATTTCCAAAGGGTGAACGGTTTGCAAAGAAAGTACTCAAGTGGACAACACACACATACAAATAATAATTCATCGGTTACTTTGAGGAAGTTAGCAGTTAGTGTACCCGTACCAGTTTTGACCGGGTTTCTTTCCCTAAATGACCATTAATTCTCTATAATCTATTTTCTTGACCAGCACGGAAGTCTGAGAGCAAGCAACAAACAGTCGGGGTATTTGACCGAGTTGTGTCTGCCTCCCCCGAATAAAAAAGTACACAGAAATTCGTAAGCGCAAAGATTGGGTCACCTACTCCTCCTACGCCTGCCGACGATGGCAAACTCTTTTTTACTTGAAAGTGATCGGGATCATTTTTGATGTTTTCAGATATGTCTCCCTTCTAGGATAATTGTTTGTTTACCGTTCTTGACGGTATTAACAGCCACCAATTGATAGCTGACACGACGTCAACGTCTTCTGATAAAATGACACCAGCATAGTCTTCTTCTTCTTCATCGACACTTCCTTCATCGTTCCCTCCACGGGTTTTTCTCTCGAGACGTCTAAAAACCCCCGAAATTCCGTTGACGTTTTTCCGACCTTGACTTGATCTAGCCATCTGAATCGTTTTGGCGAAGAGCGACACGGGTTGAGAAGAGGCAAAATATCGAGACGAAAGTGACGATAAGAATCTCGGGTGGAATGAGCTAGAAATTTGAGAAATTACATTCTCCCCACTTTTTTCCGATGTTTTCGTGTCAGGTCATGTGTGACGTTTTTTTGCCTCGTTTGAAATGAGACGGTGGTGCAGTAGTGGAACCGTTAGAATACAAGATTCAAATTTCAGATAACACTGGAAAGAAGATTGGAGTTTAGAGGGAATGAGTGTTGAGGTAAATAAGAGTACAAAGAGCGATTAGTTTTTTTGAGGGGCAGCTGATGGGGAAGGAAGATATAAAAGTTGATGTTTTTGTCCTTTTCGAACGGAAATTTACTGTGAAACGGTGCGCTGTCTTTCATAATTTGACATGCCCCTAGTGTGCCAACTTCGGAGTCTTGTCCGAAGAACAGTGTGAGAAACCAACAAATGATCGGGTGCAAAATGAAGCAAACAGGAAGTTCAAGGGTTTAAAACTTTTGTCAAACATCTCCTAACATAAGAATTTTTGGCGCCAATGTTGTAGGTGGTTCAATATTCTAGGACATCAGACGTGCGAGTTCCATTTTCAGTGATTCGAAGCTTTCATTGTCCATTTCAACTGGAAAACGGTATATCTTCTCTCGAATTTTTATCTGAACATCGGTTTTTTCCGCTCTCCATTAATAAATGGACCACACTTCTCTGATGGTTTCTCTCCAAAAATATCTGCCTTCTTCATCGTACTGTCTTCACCTTTGAATTACTTCCTCCTTCCATAGGAAATTTACGACTTCGATAGATCTAGATTTTGAAAGATTCTTGAAGAGCTGAAATCTATTCCATCAAAAAGAGGTATTGACTGCTTAGAGAAATGAAACGAAAAGAATAGGTGGAACCGAATTTTGACAGAGGGAGATAAGTACAACCAACTAGATTTGTCAACCAGATAGCAACAGTTCGGCCCCCGTTAAGACAAGTCTACACACGGTCTCTCTTCTCATCTTCTCGCCCCAAACTGTTTCTTTTTATCTCCTTTCTCTATAATCTTTAAAAATGAATACTCATTTTTTTGCATTCACACTCTGATTCTGTCTCCTAGAGTCAACTCGGCCCTTCCATGTTTGTTCCATGTTGTTTGCCTACCAAAAGATTCAATTTCTACATTGCAATATAATAATTTGTCGCCGATTTCCAGCACGTTCCCACCCCAATTCACACGTATGATTGAAGTGTCTGTTGTTCCCCTGTCATGCTTATGTATTGCTTTACAAGTTTGTCCATCGATGAAATATCAAAACAAAAGAGAAGTATCTACTCTTCAAGAAGTCTTCTTCTATTTTTCCATCGTCTTCTTTCTTTCCACTTCTTGACAACCACCATCGTCACTGATATAGTAGTATTAGCTTGACCTTTTTCTATTACAGCATCTCTCTCGTCTTTTCGTCTCTCTTTAGACTTTCCCTTTTGACGGAGAGGGGCCCTTTTTCTTCCCATCTCGCCCGTTTTGGTTTCGGTTTCTTCTTTTTCTCAAACTGTTTGTTTCTCGGTGTCCTTTTTCTCTCTCTGTAATCAGTGATCGAAGGAAAACCAATTAATTGGCAATGGAAACATCTGTATATGTGTTTTTGTGTGTTTGGTTCGGAAGATCGGAAAGAGGGACGAGGAATCATAGAAATGTTTGGGATTTTTCGAGGAGGTCGATTTGAGGGCGGGTGTACTCGAAAACTTAAACGCTGAAGCAGCTGAGATTTCGGAAAACGAGCTCAGTTTTGAGATTTTAAGGGGTCCGGCTCAGAATTCAAAAATCGAGATTTTTTTTTTCGAAGTGCCTTGAATTTTCAAAATCGAAGTCAAGTCGGAAAATTTCCGCGGTTCGTTCTCGTATTTAGCTCATTTAGAACATTTCGAGGTTTCTGAATATTTTGACGTTCCAGAAGTCACTTTCCCTACCTCATTCTTTTCTGTTTTCCAAAACTACAGTACCCCAAGTGCTCCTCTCTGAAAAGACCAACCTTGCTCTTTTCATCTCTCCTCTTTTTTCCAGTTTTTTTTTCCATCGGTCGCCGATTATTAAAAGCTCAGATATAGATTATTTCGAATCTTTCTCACTCTACTTCTCACAAAAACTTGTCACTTTTTGCCTGGCTCCCCAGAGCTGTCCTACTGCTCCAAAATTTTCACCCCATCAATCTAAATATTTGGGCGATAAATAATTGTGCCATCTCGCTTTCGCTTCCAAAAGTTTGTTACTTGCAAACAGCCTACAAATATAACTGAACTCTTTTTCCGGTTTCCGCCTGCCTACCCAACCTATTTTCATCGCCCCCCTCCTCCCTCATCAATATTTGCTCAATAACTTCCTTTTTCCAGTCTTTTTTATTCTTATTTTAGGTATTCTCCTATTCTATTCTTCCTCAATTCTGAAATGTACGTGTTTAACCCTTTTTTTTCCCAACTCTATTTGCTCTTTCGAAACTGTTTTTGTTGACTTTTTTCCGCTTCTTCTTATTATTTCCTTTTTGAGATGACAATAACATGCATCATCATCCGGAAAACAAACGAGAACTACATGAAAATATTCTCGTATATACAATGATGCTGAAATTGAACAAACAAATAAATAAACTTTCAAAATTTCAAAAAGACACGAAGGCTCTCCGCCTAGGCTCCGCCCCATTTATTTACTCTGACCACCCGCCCCCCAATATCAACCCACGGTTTCTATTATATAAATTGCTCGAATTCTTGAACTCGACAAGACTCTTCTCTTGCTCTACTGTCACTTTTTGACCTACATTCCTGCTGATTTCCAGACGAACCAATAATCGAAACGAACCGAACAATAAAATCAGAAGAATCAGAAGATGTTGTGGTTCGGCGGAAATCCGAGTCCGTCTGATTATCCAAATGCAGCTATTCCCAATTTCAATATGCATGCTTTCGTGGTAAGTTTTTTATTGGTTCATTTTTTTTAATTGACAGTTTTCTAAAATTCTCAATGAGAAGCAAGATAAATGCGAAAAAATCTACCGTATTTCCTCTAATAAACCGACACCCGCTTGCCGTCACTTTGACAAAATTTATCTCGGTTCCTGTATCAGTTAAGAAAAGTGGTCAACTAATAAAATGCCTTTCTGTTTATCATAATCATTCCGTTAGTCGACCACTTTTTCAATAGCTTTTACAGGAACCGAGATAAATTCGATTAAGGTGACCGTAACGGGGTACCAGTCTATTACCAGTCTATTGGTTTGGGGAGAAATACGATAAATCAGCATGCCTTATTCTGACCAAGGTTTTAGAGTCTGTGAACAAAGTTTCCCACTGTATCAGTCTATATGAATCTCATTTTTCAGATATTCTCGGTGTTTCTAATTCCGTTCATCGCCTACCTCCTAATCCTTCCGGGAGTACGACGGAAACGAGTCATCACCACAGTCACATATGTTCTTATGCTAGTAGTAGGCGCCTCTTTAATAGGTAACTTATACTCTTTTTACTCTAAATCTAGCTTCCTCAATTTCAGCATCTCTGATTCTTCCATGTTGGGCGTCGGGTTCTCAAATGATCTACACCCAGTTTCGCGGTCACTCGAACGAGCGGATATTGGCCAAGATTGGGGTGGAGATCGGGTTGCAGAAAGTGAATGTCACTCTGAAATGTATGTTTCCTCATCTCAAAATACTGAATAATATTTCAAGTTTTCAGTCGAACGATTACTATCCTCAAGTGATGTTCTTCCTGGAAGCGACATGACCGAGTTGTACTACAATGAGGGATTCGATATTTCTGGAAGTGAGTTGTTTCTCTTTTTCAAATTCCAGCCATTCAATTTTCAGTCTCCTCGATGGCTGAGGCACTCCATCATGGTCTGGAAAACGGTCTGCCCTATCCGATGCTCAGTGTTCTTGAGTATTTCTCTCTTAATCAAGACGCTTTCGATTGGGGAAGACATTATCGTGTTGCTGGTCACTACACAAATGCGGCCGTCTGGTTCGCATTCGCTTGTTGGTGTCTTTCTGTGGTACTTCTTTTCTTGTTACCACATAATGCTTACAAGGTGAGACTTCTTTGTAAGAGAGTTCTAAAATATAGCACTCTTCAGTCGATTCTGGCCACTGGAATCTCTTGTCTCATCGCTTGCCTCGTCTACCTTCTTCTATCTCCATGCGAACTCCGGATAGCATTCACTGGCGAAAACTTCGAGAGAGTTGACCTCACTGCGACTTTCTCCTTCTGTTTCTACCTGATCTTCGCCATGGGAATTCTCTGTGTTCTTTGTGGTCTTGGATTGGGTGTCTGCGAGCACTGGCGTATTTACACACTGTCCACTTTCCTGGATGCCAGTTTGGATGAGCATGTTGGACCCAAGTGGAAGAAGTTGCCGACTGGGGGACCTGGTTTGCAGGGAGTTCAGATTGGAACTTATGGAACTAATGTGAGTTCTATTGTTTCCTGGGAAATATTATTGTGTCTTTCGGTGTAGAATACTCAGCGCATCCAAGTAATGATTCTAACATAGTTTCCCTCTCCAGTCAGTATCGAACATGGCTTCTATTTTTTTCATCAACTGAACTGAGGATGAATACATCTGAACCTTCAAAAAATTCACCTGAATCATTTCAGACAACAAACAGCAGTCGCGACAAGAGTGATCTGAGCGACAAAACAGCGGGATCCAGTGGATTCCAATCACGAACGAGTACATGTCAATCGAGCGCGAGCTCCGCTTCATTAAGGTGAGAATTTTCTAATAATTTTCTGAAAACTCAATGTAATTGTGAAGATGGCCAAGTTCTCGTTCCGTCACTCCCGGCTTCTCTTCGATTTGTTTGGAAGAAGACATTCAAGTTTTGACGTAATGATTTCTGAATATTAGGGACTTAAAACCTTGGTGAAGCATAATACAGTTCCTCTCAATCTTGGAGAATTTCCCTGGGAAAATAATATTTTATCATCTAACCTCTCTCTTTTACATTCCTGGTCTTCCCAACCAATGTTCTGTTTTCAGGAGTCAAACTTCGATCGAAACCGTGCACGACGAAGCAGAACTGGGGAAGTCGCACGTTCACTTCACCCAAGACCCATGTTCTTCTTCATCCACATAACCCCCACTTCTCCTTTTTTCTCTTTCCTTCCAGATGTCTATCTTTTTTCTAGGTGTATTATTTTCTCTCTTTCTTTCTCCTCTTCATCCGTGACATTCAACCACTTTTCATCGATATCGATTTTCCCCGATCCAAAACGGGGATAGATTCAGATTTTTTTTCCTTGTGTGTATATCTACGTGTATACATGCACCCTCTTGATACTTCATTGATTCCCGGTGACCTACTTTTCAGCTTTTTCGTCCTCCTATAACATTTTGTGTGTAAATATACTCCCTCCCCAACTTTCTGCCCATTTCATTTTCAGAGTTTTACTATCTTCTACTGGTAACCACCTTTCTCTCCTCAATCATGTTTCCTTCTCTTCGATGTTTTTTCTGTGTTTTTTCCCTTGTGAGTCACTTTTGGTAACGGGTTCTTCAGGGACTCGAATGCTTTTCCCACCCCAAAATCCGCCATGATTTTCGAATTCTTCATCGTTCTGTTCTTCGAGCTGTATTATGATTGATGCATTGGTTCTCTAGATACGGGTTACACACCTCTCTGACCTAGTTTTCGCTGCCTGTTCGTGATGATGTTCCTTGTTTTTCAATAAACTGGAATTCGACTTCTATTTTCTGTTTTGACACACTTTCAAGAAAAAAACACACATTTCACAACTAAAGATGAGCAAAATATGTTATCATTTCAAAACTTTGTTTATATCAGACATTTCCGTCTACACAGTATAGAAAAAACAAAGCATTATAAGAAATCTTTTAAATGTTAGCATAAACAACGTTTCCCTGAGAATCACAAATATATCTTTTGGGGGCTCAAACAGCGGTGTTGTACAGAGTGCTCGGAGGACGATCCACATTGTTGAAGGCTTCTTTCTCGTTAGCAGGGAGGAAGGCGGCAACCTGAAATATAGAGTGGGATGAAATCGAAGTAGTCCTTTCATAGACAGAAAAAATGTTCAGTTTGAAGATTTGCAGTTCGTAGAAAATGTAGGCTTATTCAGTTCCAGAACCTGGCCAAAACAGTTGCGAGTTTCGTGATTATCAGTGGAAAACAGCCAACACAAGCGAATTTAAATGATCCAAGTTTTCTAAAACTTCAAAGATGTATTAAACAACTGTAGATCTTCTTTTTTACAGTTGATAACTTTTTCGAAAAATCACTGTCAGATGAAATCCAACAGTGTCCCCCTTGAGAATCTTTCCGGTCTCATTTTCAACGCCATCCAGCCGATTAGAATACGATTTTCAAAAAAAGGTGTCCACTACAAAATAGAGATATAAAGTTGCTTGACTCATTTTCAGAAAAATCGGGCTACTTCTCAAACTGCTCATATTAACCGTTTTGCATTAAGAATCCCAAAAACTCTAAATTTTTGTCAGATGATGCACGTGAGTTAAGACCACAGAAGCTAGGAACAGTTTTTACCTGCTGCCTTCGAATCGCATTGTGGGACTGAGAACCTGGCTGAGCCACTGCTCCTCCTTCAATCGACAGTCGCAGTTGAGATGACAACGCACTTTTTAGATTTTTCTGGAACAATGACTTCTCGATTTCCGGTTTTTGTATCTCAAACTAACCGCGAAATTGGCCACCATCGAGTTGGAGTTGGACTTCCGTGCCTCTATCCTACTCCTATACAAAAATTCCCCGAGAGCAGCCAACATTGAAATGACCATTCCGCCCATTAGAATGTAGAATATACCGGCCACTTTAGAAAGATTCAAACTGGCCGATGAACCATCGACAGTTATTCCCGCATCACATTGGCCTCTGTCGTACCACCATTTGTTTTCCAGTTTTTTGAGTTCTCCTCGTTCTTGGAGAGCCAGAATTGCCAGGTTGATGTGATCCTTCCAATCGGAACCGAATGGAGTCGCGATTCCGTATCCGATGCTGTTTAGATTGGCTCCTAAGAATCAGATTAATTACATTTGGAAATCAGAGCATAACTCTCACTCACCAACTTTCATAGTGTCGCATGGTTTCCTCGTATTCTCATACTCATTGGCTGTGGCTTCCAGAAGGAATGCATACCTTCCCTTATGACTGCGTACTCTTTCGATTCCTTCTGCATAACTTGCAACGAAGACAGGTGGAACTTGAGATTCCATATACCGCCACATTCGTTGATAGATTTGTACGGAGGAGTACTGGAAATGTTCAAGTTCAAAAAAGATACATCGCAGAAGTGAATACCTTGAAGAAGGACGCTGTAGATCCACCTCCTTGAATTCCATATTTGATTTTCGTCTGTTTCGCGAGGTCCTCTACACTTTCGATTGGAGCCTGCATTTTCTCGAGAGTCAGAAAAGCAGCAAGATTGGCAGTGTACGAGGAGACAATGATCATAGTGAAGAACCACCAGGCGGAAGAGGCGATTCGACCGGAGATTGATCTAGAAATGTCAACTTTTTGGAGAATTGTTCTTAAAATAAGTTTTACCTCGGTAAAATGTCCGTTCCTTGCTGCATGAATGCTGCCAACGTGAACCAGAGACAGTTGTAAACCGAGAAGTCGTTAGAAATAGTGAATCCTCCTCTGGAAGTTTCTTCGACCCGCCATTCGTAAGGGGAGAAACGAGATACCAAGAAGATTACGACGGACACCTGGAAGTTCATGAATCTTAAAACAGTATCATATTGATGTAGCCTACCCCAATATACGCAAAAATGATGTACATCCAAATCTCTGTACTCAACGGTTGCATGAATGAGAAGACGGAGAATTCTTGCTTATCCGGCTTCTTGATCATGATCGAAATTCCAGTCGTCATGAATGGTTTTGAAAAATCAACAACTCTTTCTCTTTCTTGATTGATTGTCAGTGAAGCAACTACGGCATGGGCGTTTCCGTTTAGAAGTTCTCCAATCATTCCATCCCAACTTCCATCCGGTTGCTTGGATCCAGCCTGAACTCTATTTATCATAAAAGAGTCCAAGTTCGAGGTGACTCACCTTAGTTCCAAGTTTTATCATATAGTTGAATCCTTCAATCTTGTCAGCCAAAAGCTTCAAGAGGTCAATGCAGAATCCTTCGTACTTGTTATTCCCTTGACATTCGGTTAGATTCCCCATCTCTGCGCACTCTCTTTTTATCATCACAAACGGAGCAACCAGATTTGTGAGCACGATCACTTGATTGTCTTTCAGATCTCCTTGACTTTTTCTCGAATGTTGAGCCACCGTCCGATTCGAGAAGAATCCAACTCCTTGACGCCATGCCAACACTTCTTTCGAATTGAATGTTGCCTTGGTGTTGGAGACCAAGTCAACGATGGAGACGTCAAAATTCTTGCGATTTCCAAAACGATCAAACTCGATGTTTCCAGTTAGAGTTCCTTCTTTTGCACCTATTTTCATCTGGAAAAAGGTTTTCTTTGGAATTCTCGTAGATTAGAAGCTTACATTTCGAAATGCGACTCCTATTGTTTTTCCATGTTCGAAGGAAGAAAATGGGCGGTTGGGGTGGGAACGATCAGAGAGAGGATCACAATAGATTCCTGAAAAGCTAAAACCTAATGTGATGCGCTTCGGCTCGTTTAGTTTGCCGGTCTCCGAAAATCGGATTAACCGATTACTATCATGCAATACTCGAGTCCTCACTCACCCGGAAATCCTCGATTGAAAAACCTCCGATGCCTAAACGTCCCATGGAATAAAGAGTCGTTTGCTTGAAGACATTTCGCGAATCCATGCCACGTCACCAACATTGCATCGTGCCCAACAGCCGCCTCAACACTAACATCGTCTCCACCTCCCAATGAAGACGAAGTTTTCAAATGTTTCTTCAGTGACCAATAATCTCTACTATCCTTGTTGATAATACTGAATCCGGAGATGTTGATGTTTCCGTTTTGAAACATTTCCTGGTCGTACGGGAGGAAGTCCTGAATTCTTATCGTCAGTGCCGAAAGATTGTAGAAAAATACTTACATAGTTGGCAAGCACATAATGATAGTTGGCCTGATTGAACTGAGCAGATCTGATATTGATAAGAAGCTTCTTCAATCTTTTCGGAGAAGCACAATCTATCAGAATTCGATTTGTTTCATTGTTTCTCATCATGTTGAATTGCATTAAATGAACTTCGAATTGATTCTCATCTGCAGGAAGATCGAACATAGACGCTTTCACAGAAGTGTTTGTTCTTGTTCGAAGATGACGCCATAATGAGGGAAGATGGAGACTTGCTGAAACATTGCACTCTAACCTGAGTTTTGATTGCTCTGACTAACCATGAAGTGGATCAATCATTACTAGAACCTCACTCCATCCTTTATGAACTATGAAATCGGCAAGAAGTTCACTGATTGGAGGTCGGACAGATACTTCAAAAAGGTTTCCAAACTGTAATTGCTCATCATTCGACGGAGCTGTCAGTGAGATGAGGGGCATTTCAAGTGCATCAGAAACTCCTCGAATTCCTTCGATTCCTTTTCCATCGACACTTGAAAGTAATGTCATTGCGCCTTCTTTTAATTCGTCGCAAACGGCGTTCACCATATTCCATGAGACGGCGGCTCCTTCTTCCACTACTCGGTGGTCGAATGCGAGTCTGAAGAAAAATAATGAAGTGAGAACTACTAAACCTTCAATATTCTAAAGATGGTAGTTTTGCTTCACGAAGTATTGGCACTCCAATAACTTCTTGGGCTCAGCTGGAAAATTTCGGCCAGATAACTGACAAGACGGCAGCTACAGTACTAGCCATACAGAGAAGGTATTTCGCAAGGGTGATTTTCAGTGCAAAATGATCAACTTCGAGCGGTAGAAAAACTCAAATTTTGGCTAATTTCAGAGCTGATTTTGACCGATTTTGGACCATTCTGTTTAGCGTGACGTAACTCAATTGACAACGATTTTTAAGAAAATGTGTCAACTATGAACTAATATTGGGTCATTGGATACCAATTTTTTAACTGCTGAAATTCTGCGCTGAAACCCATCCTTGCGAAGTAACTTCATGAACAGTTGTACAAGTACCAGCACTTTGATCAAATCTTTCAAAGTCTTAATAGTGTTGAAATCAGCTTGCGTTCCTATTGAAAAACGCTTAACTTCAGACTAACTTGAAAGGAACATCATCTCTGGAGTTGATATGATCCGAAGTGTATTCCATTGCCTTCAGAGCCACTCTCGATACCTCCTCATTGTTTCCGAATGACTCTGAAATTTTCTTAACTATATATGTATGACCACCCAGAAACAAAACTCACTGATGATAATATGACTTGGATACGGATCAACTATCGTAAAATTAAGCACTGTGAAGAGAACAGTTGTCAGCATGCTCCGAGAGCTTCTTGACGAAATCATTGTGAATAAGGAACAAGGTCTGCTTCTTCTTCTTGCTTTTGTCCGAAATTCGAGCTCCTTCTTCACATCATTGTGTGTCGGAAAATTGGATGTGAAATTTGTGTCTTTTCGGATTAACACATGTCTCCTCGAAAAGAAACAGAGAGGGGTCAGAAGAAAGGTCAAAAGAAAATTCGTTTTCTCTTCTCGAAAAGTACGAAGTGATCGAAACGAAGAAGAAGAAGAGTTGGAGGACCCTCCTGCGTCGTCCGCAGCCAAGTGTGTAAAAGGAAAAAAGAGCGGGAGCGGAGGAGCACTCGCAAACCCTAAATTGCATTTCAGACTCACCTCTGAGCACTCGAATAGTGTGCGAGAAGAAGAGACGGAGAGAAAGATGGCCAATCAACGTCCCCCTCCAGAAGAAGAAGAGGAGGGAGGGAGGGCACATCTTCATTTTCGGGTGGAACCCTCTTTTATGAAATTGGATGAAGTTTTCGAGAAGAAAGATAGTTATTGAAATTTACATTTCGTGTCGACGCCGAATAATTTTGTTTTGCGAAACGGATTTCAGAGTAGCGGTCATTCAGAGTTGTCGAGGTTTGTGTTCTGGCCAGTTGCATTCGTATCCGGGCTTTTCAGCTTTATCAAACCAGCAACGAGAGAACACTATTTTATGATTTTCAATTTTCTTACGAACATTCAGGAAGAACATACAACAAATCAGTAAAGAAACAACTTAAGCATCGCTGATGAAGTAGTCGATTCCACTCTCCATCGGTTGGTAGCTGACATCGAGAAGTCCATTCTGCAGACACTCTGTGAAATCATTTCCATCCTGAGCTGGTCCGAACTCGGGGAGAAGAGAGCATCTGGCCATGGGTTGGGTCATGTGGAGGAGTTTGTCATGATGGTTGATGGCGATTAGTTGGGATTGGAGTTTGTGGCTGTGGTGAATTCTGAATCGCCTTCTATATGTTCTGTTGGCGTCCTGATCCGGCCATCGATGGTGGACGTGGAATCTTGATTTGATTGCTTCTGGGAATGCTGTAATGTTTGAGATAGGAACAATGGAACAGGTGCAGTCAAATGATTATAAAATGATTCTGCTGTGAGAGAGTGTTGTAAACTAGAACAATGGAATTATTATAGTTTATTACCTTAATTACATTTATTGGTTGTATAACTCTCTCTCTCTCTCTCTTACTGCACACTTCCCAGAGGCACCACACTGCGCGCCAAAAGGACGTATAAAAGGGGATTCAGGATCATCCACATCCCTTCATCCGCCTTCTTTTTTGTCTTACCATGATTTTTCCTTCCAATTATTGGAAAACTATTCCTATGTCCCGCACCTCGTTCCGTTTTGGTCACGAATTTCTCCGTTCCTCTTACAATCCAATGTTTTTTCAGTTATCGGAAAATGTCCTACCTCTCTCGTATGTCCCGTACCTCTACTATTACTTCTGGATCCCAAGTCTCCGATCCGAATGAATCTACGAAGAAACGTGTCCGTGCTCTCGCCCGTCAAGTGCAATCCGAATTGGAACGATTCACCGAAGACAGTACCAGCATTCAAGGAGACAACCCAAAACGTCCACGAGTTCCAGTCTTCTTCACGAGAGCATTCAACGAACTCCAATCCCAACTAATCGCCATCAACCACCATGACAAACTCCTCCACATGACTCAACACATGGCCAGATGCTCTCTTCTCACCGAGTTCGGCCCAGCTCAGGATGGAAATGATTTCCCAGAGTGTCTGCAGAATGGACTTCTCCAACTAGAGGATCAACCACTGGCCGAAGAAATGCACTTGTTCATAATGGACGTAGTAGTCTACATTTGGAACGTCCACTTCTTCACCGGAACCCTTCTGTCGCTGCCTCATTCCTACCATATCACTCTGTCCGTCTACAAAAAGATTGCCGAGAGAAGCGACTTGAGAATCAAAATGCTCGTGGATCTGATTCCGGGTCTCATCAAGAACAACCTTCAAGACATTCTTGGAACCGACATTGTCGGGGAGGACTACCTGGAATTATCCGATAGTCAGTACAAAAGTTTTGTTGACTCTTTCATTGTTTAATAATTCAAGTTTTATCCTTTCCCCACTTCTTTCTGTGGGAAAGCTTCTAATAACTGCCAATCTCTAATTATCGTGTCTCTACTACACATCCATGTCTTTCTGCTACTAATAATCTGTTTTCTGTTAAATAATAAACTTTAAAAAAAATTTTATTTTGAGCTAGTCAGTCTGAGCATAAAAGTTGGCAAGTGAACAAAAAACTGAAAAGAAAGAGAAGAATTGTACATTGAGAAATTATTTCTTGCGTCCATACTGATAGACGGATGGTGAATATTGAGCATTGTTTGTTGGTTGCTGTTGTTGAGAGTTATATCCTTGTTGAGTCTGATAACAACACGTGGAGCTCACTTGGGAGCAACAAGAGATGGCGTCAGCTGAGTACTGTGGAGACGGAGTACTGCTTCCGTATTGTTGAGTGCTCGGATTGTACATCAATTGGTTGTTGTATCCATTCGATCCCATGCTGCTATCATATTGCTGGTTCTGGCTGTTGTACTGACTTCCATACTGCTGTTGCTGGTTGTATGGTTGTTGTTGAGTGCTGCTGGCATACATGAAGGTGCTGGTCATGGCATTTTGAGGGTTGTTGTACATCATCTGATTCTGGTTTTGATTCTGGTACATCGATCCCTGATTGTTGTTGTATCCTTGAGTAGTACTGTACATCTGCTGGTTGGTTCCTTGTCCATATTGTTGATTCGATTGATCTCTCAACACTTGATTCTGATTCGTGTATTGTGGGAATCCAGCATTCACTCCGAGCACCGAATTGTATTGGGCAGTGGATGGAACTCTCTGATAATAGTATGGAGAGTTCTGATTGGTAGTGTCATAGGCAACGAAGTTTTGGTTTGTCCCTTGGGTTCCTTGGGTACGTTGTTGAGTGTTTCCATAGGAAGCGGATGGGCTTCGGTAACCAGTGGAAGAAGAGGAAGTAGAGGACGGGTTGTAGTATTGAGTGGAGTATCCGTAGGAGGTCGTCGGAGCATATGTCGTCGAGGTGGAGCCTGGAAATGAAATGAGAGTGGGATGACGATTTGAAGGCTCCAGTTTTAGACAATATAGTTCTAGAACTGAGTATGCTCACACTAGGAGTTGACCTACTAGTCTGCCTCAAGGCCACCTGAAGCTCCGAAATAAGTTCCTGGATGGCACAGAGAAGAGTTAGGAATGGAGTCCTTCATCTTATATTCATGCTCAGGTCTAATCGGTGACCGGTGACCCTAGGGTTAGAAAAAATTATGCTCGCCGTTATCAGTGTGTCCATAAGTATCATTGAGCAAATTGTCAAAAACATCTGATCTCTAAAACATCTGATGATGAGAAATATGCCAGGCGATTGTGTGAAATTTCAACAAAAATCTGATGTGAATTCGATACTTAAGACAATAAAAACTGCAGTTCAGCGAAGGCTCATTAACCTCTCATATATCGTTTCTGTTTCAATATTTTCTTACTATTACAATTTTTCTTCACAGAATTATTTTTTCAAAGTAGTGAATTCAAGCGATTTCATACATGCCAGCATCAGTTTTATTCATTCGTTTATTAATCAAGCAGGTAGAAAAGCGAATAACACATGGGGATTCAAATGGGTTTTATACATTATCAAGAAAATCATCAAAACATCGGATAGAGTTCTTTCTGGGTGAAAATTTCGGGCAAGTGGGGTAAAAAAACAGCAGTGACTTTCTTCAATTTTTCCGTATTATCGGGATCTTAAAATTTGACGGGTCCGAGACCGAAATGTCTTCTGAATCGGCACGTAGCGCAACCGTTATTGTATTGTGGGGAAGAGGAGGAAGATGGTTGATAGAGAGTTGGGTAGTTTGTGGTGCCAGATTGATAGAGAGCTTGACCGTTGGATGAGTAAGAAGTGGATTGTTGTGGATTGTATTGCTGATTGGAATACTGTTGTTGTTGTTGATTGTACTGACCGGTTGGAGAAACAGTCGATCCTCCGTTCATTCCTTGTTGAGCCGGAGTCTCTGGTGGTGGGGATGGAGCTCCTCCGATCGAATCGAAGAATGCCTCATTCAATGCTTGAGTCTCGGCAATTCGTTGTGGATCGGTGTATCGGTCGCCTTGATAATCGGGAAGGTACCCTGGCTGATTGGAAGACGAAGAGCCAGTCGAGTCGCGTTGAACCGAGTTCGTGTTGTAAGATGATGATCCGGATGTAGCACCTGAGAATAACATTCAGAACCGGGGAAACTCGGAGGGAAAGGGAATTTCAACATCATTCCAGTGGTCTGGTGTTTTTTTTCGTATTTGGGTTTCAAAGTTTGATTTCTTCGAGCATTCAGCCAAAATCTGTTGTTCTAAAATCATTTCAAAACTTTTCATCTTTCAAAATTTCTTGTGATCAAGTTGTTTTATTTCCAACTTACGGTATTAGACAATGTGGTTTGGAGTAAGAATTAGTCATATTTATTGCGTAAATTGAGTTGTGAAGAATGATGAGGTGAATGGCAAGTGGGTGATCGTTATAAGTTAAAATATTAATAATCGGCTCCATTGAGAATCCCCAACGGAGCATAAAATGTCAAATTTACAGATAAAAGTTTGTGAATTTAGAAAGAAAAGTTAGTGTTCTATGGGCTCCATATGCTTCAATTGGTCCGAATCATCATCAACGAATTCTAATCGGAAATCCTTCTGAATATATCTCGGATCATCCCTCGACAATGCTTCGATTATTGCTCTCGTTGCTTCGGATTCAAAGAAACTAGGATCATTTCCTTGAGTTGATCGGTAAATGGTTCCATCTTCATTTGGTTCCAGGGAAAATTGAACGAATTCCAGAGTTGGGGTGCTTTTAGTGGTGGTATTCGAGTCATCTCCATGTACTTCTACGAATATTGTCGGTTCTCGATGCTTAGGGTCTTCCGGATCAGCGAATACTACTGGGATAGGACGGTTTTTGAAAGTGTGATGATATTGTGGTTCCGGTTGATCATTCACTTGAACATGGACTGGTTGAGAATCCATTTGGGGAGTTAAAATCGGGTCGGAAAAGGATGGAGATGAAGAGGGCGATTGGGTGAGGGAATCGAAGAATGCCTGATTCAGACGAAGGGTTTCCTGTCGTCGTGCATCCGAAGAGAACGTGTCTGACTGGTAAGTGTTAGGAAGGAAGCCAGGTACTTGGTGTGAATTGAACTGTTGTTGCCGTTTATGCCGGAGGTGAGTGCTATCTGTGTTCATGTTACGGTTATAAATGTTGATGAGTCTTTTGAGGGGACCGTTATGTTTTTGTGGAGATCGAAGTAAAATATGCTCACCATAGTTCGAGTTGGAATTGCAAGTGGTGCACGAGGAGGTCAATTGAGCAATTGACAATGCCACCAACGAAGTGAACACTCTGCAAAGGGAAAAATGAACATTTAGTTCGGAACATTTTTCAAAAATATATTAATCTCCAGAAAGATTTGCTACTAATGAGGATTTCCCAGTTCACTTCTACTTCCTTTGATTTCGTTCGATTGGAACTGAATTTGGTACAAAGTTTCAATCATTTTTTTTCAAATCAACGTATGGCTGTGAGCAATCTCTCAAATAAAAAAACCAAGGAAAATGGGAAAAAAAAACTTACAAAACTCGGAGCATCATTTCGTGTTAGTATAGAAGAAGTATGAGTAGCGGGATCTCACAACTTAGAATTTCCTTTGCCCAGTCCTCTCTTTTATACCCAAACAGTGTCCCCCTCTTGGGGCGTGGGGCGTGCCGTCGATCACACACATTGCTCCACAAAATAATAGGTAAACAGACAGTTCTCCTTCCTTTCATCTTCTAATTCTCTTACTCCTATCTCTTTTTTGTGCTCTGATCCGAGCCCCCCTCTGTCCCCGCCTTCGTTTTCTTACTTTCAATGAATGAAATGCCAACTTTTTCACACATGTTCGAATGGAGTATACAATGAGATGACACGTGTAACAGATCTAGTCTAGGTGAAGAATGATATCTCCAACGGAAATCCGATCCCTTTTCTCTATGTCTTCCGATACAATTTTCGACGCCCCAGGAGGACCGGAGAATACTCTTGAGAGGGTGTCGCAAAAAGTCTGATTGAATTGAATCGGGAAAAGATGGAAGAAGGGATCAAGAGGAATCGATCTGGAAGCAAAAAGAACATAATGTTTAGTGGAATTAGGGAGGAAAACGACAGGGTCAGATTGTCTCGGATTTCTTTTCGATCTTTCGTGCAGAATGGAATGTTTCAAACGGAGCAGGAGGGACGATCCAGTTTGGAACAGATCTCTGGAACATGTGTTTTTTTTCTCTAAAAAGATGCCCAGCCGTTTTTGTTGAACTCCTGTTCGAAGCTCTAATAGATCATGGGTGATGAATTGTATTTTCTCTTCTTTTCTTCTTGTCTGCCGATTCTCTCTGCTCGTTCGTTTGAGTTATTTCTACAAAATTCCTTGGTTCTCCTTCTCACTGTCATCCTCGGTTTTGTTCCTAAAAAACAAATTTTCCCATCTTGAAAAAGCGTTTCAAGTACACTCTCGGTTACCACAGAGTACTGATAGGACACTTGTGTCGTGTGGCCGAGTGTCAGATATTTATAAACTTTTTGTGTCAAGATTTTTGGGAAGCAGAATTCGGAGGTATCCAGGACTGAATGAAATGTTGAAAACTGACTAAAAACTGAGGAGTTGAGTAGACCTGAATTTATCTCAAAGGGAAGATACAGAAATGTTTCATTGGTGGCTTTTGGCCCATCAATTTTCAAAAAAAGATCAGGTAATTGGAGCATAATTGTTGAATTTCTTGTACTTGGCATGTATAACAACAACTGATTTGATTCATTTTGTATCACTATCCTTGTCTGAAAACTAAAACTGGTTATCTGGAGACTTCTTTGATCTCCGGACCCAACGTCAAGAAGAGAAAAAGTTCCAAGAACTTTGCTCTCCAACCCATCAAACATCGTGTCCACAAATCGTTGAAACAGTACACTTCCTTTCCTTTTCAAATCTTCTTCTTGTCGAAATAAAAGTGTTCTCAGATGCCATTGGCAGTAGCTCCGTAAACATTCGATTCAATTCAATGACCAACAACAATAACCTTCTCCCCTTCGTTACTACTCTTTTGTATTGCTCCGACCAGTTCATCAGCCATCATCGAATCATCGAATCACTCCCTTTTCTCTTTTTATTTGCTCATCTCTTTATTTTTTCATTCAGTTTTTCCGGTCCGTTCTTCTAATCCGCTCTTCTTTTCACACCCTTTTTTCACAGACGTGTGGATTGCTGAATTCTTGATTCGGGATGGGGATTCATGATTCGTCGTCATATTTCAAAGAATCCGAAAACAAGATGGAAAACAGTACCAGTTTGTGCTATTGTTGATTTTCCGGCATAAATTGAGTGTTTTTTACATGGTCTTGAGTATTTTTGGGATATTTAGGGGAAAGGAGTAGTAGGGTAAGGTAAGGTAAACGAACGCTTTTTTTAGTTTCATATTTTTATTTATTGTCAATAGTGTGTGTCCCCTTCTTTCTTTTTTTGCTCCACATTCCTTTCCGTACCTCCCATTTACTGACGGTGGTGAGCAACACAAAAAAGTAAATAAAGAGATGGATTGTGAAAGATGGTAACTGAGAGGTAAAATCACAATTTTAGAGTGAGAGCAGATAAACAGACAGTGAAGATTGTGAGCATGTATCCTAAAAACTACATAGAGGTGCTTTTCAATTTTAGTTTATGTGACGAGTAGGGAAAGATCACAGCAGTGTACAACGATCAATTTTAGAGTAGTTGAAAAAGCAATTTCCAATCATCCGATTTTCTTAAAATTGTAAGAGTGTATCGATAGTGAAAAACTCTTCATTTTGATTACACTGAAGAGTTGTCAACAAAAAAAATAAAGAATTAGAGTTTCTCAATACATCCACATATTCTCATGACGATCGGATAGTTGGGAACCAGTTTTCTCAAAAACTATTAGATGCCAGCAACCATTTTCAGAGCTCATTGTTCGAGTTTGTGCAGAAACTAAGACGGACAGTGTATAGAAAACTTCAGGCCACTCGAAATCCTCCCTTTCCTCTGTTCCGGCTCCCCAAAACTCTGCCACAACTTTCCATTCTCAGTTTATAACCTCTGAACTCTTCGCTCCCTTAAACATCTCTCTCGCCCTGTCTCCCTGACGGAAGTTTCGATCCAAATTTTGACAGGAACACCAACACAGAAAAATGGCGGAATTTGTGCAGCAGAGAAAAGGTTGGAAAAAAAGTAAATAGGAATCGGAAATTGGAGAAAAAACCAGGGCAGAATTCGATTTGATTAAGATTGCACTTTGAGGTTTTTTCATTGGTCGGGTTGATGTTCGGAAATCGACAGCAGACATCGGAAAATTATATATTTAGATGTTCAACGACAAACGATGCGCGGTGCAGTTTGTCAAATTTTCAAGAAATTCAGAACTTTTCAGTCTGCATTAAAAGTGAAGTTGACTCCAGAGAGCTAGACAATTAGTTTCTCTGTTCTCAACCAAAACAATTGACAGAATTTAAGGAATTCTTTATTCGAATGGTCTAGATTTCTGTGGACTGAATGATGCCTGATCATATCATAATGAGGTCATAAATCTTCTCAAGACGATTCAGCCATTATCCAAATCCGGAAAGTTAAATCAAGACGATTTAACGACTACTAACAGCAACAACCAATCTATTAATTTCACTAATATTTGCAAACTGTCGTCTGCAAAACAAGAGCAAAAGTTCTGAATACCAGGGGTGCCATTCCTCCGTCCTTATCTCTATTTGTTTATCACGTGGCTATCACTCGGTGATCTGTATTTGACCTACTTTCGCCCGCGCTCTTTCCCTCCTTGTCCACAAGTGAACTGTCGATAAACTGTTCAAAAACCACTCGTGGAGCCTTCGGAAAAGAATGTTGTGTTTAGATGTGTTTGTATTTGTATGTGTTGTCTCTGTGTGTGCCATTCCAAACTCACTACTGATTGTCCTCTTCATTCGGAAGGTTCACACCCACTTGCCATTAAAATGATCACTGAGCAACTAGATGGTGCACTTTTTGAGGAGATGAACAATGGAAACATGTGAATGGCAGCGAATACCTGGAAAAATGACTCAAGCGATCATTGTTCGGAAATTTGAACCAATAAAAAATGAAGGAGACAAGTGGTTTTTCTTTTCAGGAACGGAGGTGGGAAAAATTATTTGCAGAAAAAAGTTCGGTTTTCTTTTCTTTTTTGATGCTCAGACGGTCTAGCTAAAAGGAAGAAGTAGATTCATCATCGATTTACAAAAGTTTAGATTTTTGTATTTTTATTATGATACACACATAACAATGAAAAGAAAGATGAGTATCATTATTAAAACAGGTTATTAGTGAAATGAGATACAGATGAGTATTACAGAGGAAATTGTCAGAGTAAAACAAATTTCCCACAGAAAGAAGTAGAGAAAGAGGATAAAACTTGAATTATTAAACAATGAAAGAGTCAACAAAAGTTTTGTACTGACTATCGGATAATTCCAGGTAGTCCTCCCCGACAATGTCGGTTCCAAGAATGTCTTGAAGGTTGTTCTTGATGAGACCCGGGATCAGATCCACGAGCATTTTGATTCTTAAGTCGCTTCTCTCGGCAATCTTTTTGTAGACGGACAGAGTGATATGGTAGGAATGGGGCAGAGACAGAAGGGTTCCGGTGAAGAAGTGGACGTTCCAGATGTAGACTACTACGTCCATTATGAACAAGTGCATTTCTTGGGCCAGTGGTTGATCCTCTAGTTGGAGAAGTCCATTCTGCAGACACTCTGGGAAATCATTTCCATCCTGAGCTGGTCCGAACTCGGAGAGAAGAGAGCATCTGGCCATGTGTTGAGTCATGTGGAGGAGTTTGTCATGGTGGTTGATGGCGATTAGTTGGGATTGGAGTTCGTTGAATGCTCTCGTGAAGAAGACTGGAACTCGTGGACGTTTTGGGTTGTCTCCTTGAATGCTGGTACTGTCTTCGGTGAATCGTTCCAATTCGGATTGCACTTGACGGGCGAGAGCACGGACACGTTTCTTCGTAGATTCATTCGGATCGGAGACTTGGGATCCAGAAGGAATAGTAGAGGTACGGGACATACGAGAGAGGTAGGACATTTTCCGATAACTGAAAAAACAACATTGGATTGTAAGAGGAACGGAGAAATTCGTGACCAAAACGGAACGAGGTGCGGGACATAGGAATAGTTTTCCAATAATTGGAAGGAGCAGACATGGTAAGAGAAAAAGAAGATGGATGAATGGTTGTCGTGGATCCTGAACCTCCTTTTATACGACGTTTTGGCGCGCAGTGTGGTGCCTCTGGGAAGAATGTGCAGTGAGAGAGAGTTATACAACCAATAATCCAGACAATAAACTGGACCCATTGTTCTAGTTTACAGCACTTCACTTCACATTCACTCACTGCGGATTCCTTTTATAATCACTCGACTGCACCTGTTCCATTGTTCCCATCACACATACACACATTACAGCCAATCAATCGACTTAACGTCCATCATCAGGACGCCAACAGAACATATAGAAGGAGATTCAGAATTCACCACAGCCACGAACTCCAATCCCAACTAATCGCCATCAACCAACATGACAAACTCCTCCACATGACACAACACATGGCCAGATGCTCTCTTCTCTCCGAGTTCAGACCAGCTCAGGATGGAAATGATTTCCCAGAGTGTCTTCACAATGGACCTCGACATCAGGTACCAACCGATGGAGAGTGGAATCGACTATTTCATCAGCGACGTTGTCATATTCGTCTGTAATGCTTTCTACTTGATAACTGTGAAATTGTGTTTGTTGCTGATACAGGCATCGCACCCAAAGAAGGAACACCTTCTCAGGCATCAATTGTCATTCCTCCTACTGTATCTTTTATCTGTTAGAAAGACTGAACCGTTACGCTCGAAATATGCAAAAGTGAGACGTGGACCGAGATTGTAATCTTCCTGGAGTAAGAGAAACAAATATTTTCGAAATCAAAAACATTTGAAATTTTATAATCCAAGAAAAGAAGCGTAATGGAAACCATCTTAGCATCAAGAACGTTACTCGAAAGTCTCCGATTGATTGTTATATTCAGTTGTGCGTTTTTGGTTGGTTTGGTGACTTGTGTAAGTTGATATTGAATCGGGAAGTTTTCGGTCGAAACATTTGTTTTCAGAAGGGAAGAGCTCAGAAGAAGAGCTCCAGTGACGGTAAAGAGAAGGGAAAGAAGACGAAGAAAACGGAGACCGATGGTAAAATTTTCATCCGTATCCACAGAATTCCATTTTTTCAGAAGACGTCAAAATCGATCTGAACATCAAGCCAGCCGATCAGAAGCGCGACGAGTTCGACGATGACGAGGAGAACCCGTTGGCGAAGATTCCAACGAAATCGAGAATTCCGAAGCAGCAAAAGGTTTCGATAGCAGTTTGAACTTTTTGAAAAATAGTACTTTCCGCAGAATCTCGGAGCATCCACATCCAGAACATCGTCGAAAATTGAACCAGAGGCATCATTCTTCGCCCCTCACGAGAAAACTACCAATGCTTCGTGTTATATGGTGAGAACTGCTAACAATGGATGAAGCATCTGAAATCTCTCTCTCTCTCTCTGAAATGAATTTTGTGTCTATTTTTCATGTGTAATTAGATATCGCTAAAATCAAGACTTTCTTTCGTGAAGAGCTGAAGTTTTTATAGTTCAGAAAAGGAAAAGAAGCAAAATAGGATACAGGAAGAGAAGTTAAAGAAAGTTAAAGAAGGAAATATGTATGCGAAATGAATGAAGAAATGAGAGGACAAAAACCCATACCGGAGGTACGAATAATGATATTCTGAAGAAAATGAAGGAGAAGAGAAAAAAGAGAAAGAAGAACGAGAATTTACAATTATAATAAAGATTTTGTTTTCTGGAGATCTTACTAGAAACAATTTAAAGGGAATTCTTCAAAATTCAAAGAAACCGAAAAAATCACAAGTCGTACAAGGAGGAGGTGGTGTGAAGTGATAATTTTCAGATATAGGTCTGAAAAGAACTTGGGAGAAAGATGGGGAACCCGTAGATCATAATGAGTGGGAGAAAGATGGAAGGAGGACATGTATGTGTAAAGGAGAAGTAGTTTAGAGCTGTTCGTCGCCAGAAACCGGAGTCAACTCATTCGGTGATGTTCGGACGATAACGGGCGGTGCGGCGGATGGAAGTGGTGGCGGATTCTGAGATTCTGCATTGTTCTTATCGTCATCTGACACTTCCTCTCTGCTTACATCCGGACTCGACTTCCGTATACCGAACCAGCGCGCCAGTTTGTCGAGCCGGCCTTCCTGGAAAACTTTCAGACGGTTTATCTCAAGACTTTCTTGCCGAAAAAATACCTTCAATGTATCAACATCGCTCAACGTGTGTCTTCTGGCTGGATCCCGAGATCCAAGCTTCGTCCGTAACCGAATCTTCTGACTTCTGCTCATTGGAGGTTGAGCTTGTGACGTGGCAGATGAAGTGGAGTGGAGTTGAGCCGGGGAAATTGCGAGGTTTGATGGACGAGAAGCTGGAGAGGTGGATGGATTGCGAGCGCACGGAGATGGATCACTGAAAATTAGAAATTCTCTAGGATTATAGGAGTAGGTGATGTGTTACCTTGAAGCGTAGTCCGAGCTAGAATTCGGCTGATCAGCACAAGCGACAGCCAAAGGTGGATTTGTGCTGAGTGGGGCGGAGCTTGTCGTTGAGTAATCAGAGGTGCAAGATAAAGCATCAGTCAGATCTTTGGTTGGAGAATATGCCTATAAGAATAAGAAGCTGAATATCTCAAGTCAAATTGGAAAATGTTAGCTGTGATGTGAACTGAACAAATTATCGTTTTCATTTTCGCACCGCAAGAACTTCAGATTCCGAAATTCCGGAAGAAAATAATTAATTCCCGTTATTTCAAACAGACAACTTAGTTTTGTGTATGTATTACAATGAAACCGATCACTCTCTCAATAACGAAATCTTCTCACTTTCAATAATTCGCCAGTACTCCTCAGCTCTTTTGTATCATGCCAACTCTGTTTTTTCTGCATTCTTCGAATCTTTTCTCTGGTCTCCTCACTAAGCACCTCAAATGCCGGACTGCTAGCCAAGTGGAGATGTTGCGAGTGATTTGCCAACGCATCTATCGCCGCCTTCTCTGCATCCGCACTTGTCGTCGCGGCCGCTGCTGCTCCCGCTGCTCCGGCGATAAAAATCCGACGAGCCGAATACATTTCCTCTTGACGCTTCCGCCGTGCGGCCTCTTTTGCTTCTTCGTCATCGATGTTGTATCCAGATGACCCCAATATTGGTTCTGTTCTTGAAGTGTCAGGCAGGCTTCCAAGAGAGCTTTCGAGAGATGGGCTTTGGTCGAGACGAGTGGATGATGCACCGTCAGCTGATCCAGATGTCATTTGTGGAGATACGGTTTGCCTGGATTCAATTTCAGCATCGATATCTCTTTCTTGATAATTTCCGCAGAATGCACTCTCTACACTCGCTGCAGATGTATTAGAAGGTGTTGGTTGAGTCCATGTACGCGGATTTACTGCTGCTGGCGCCGTCGACTCAATTTTCAATTTCGACTTCGACTTATCGCGGCGAGAGTTCCTCCTCAACATGTTCTTGATCTTTTGTCCTTTTCCACCTTCGTTCATCATAGCTGCGGCCTGATCTTCATTCGCTTTCCGTATCAGATTATGCATGTCGTTGAATGATGCTGCAGAAACTCCAGTTGGAACACCGACACCATAACCACCAGGTTCTAAAGGATTCTGGCCGTCTGCAGGGTGTTGTTCGGGAACAGCGTCCTCTGTAGTCGACGTTTCATCAAACATCCAAATATTCTGAAAATAGAAAAACTAGAAAGATTTTCTGACATAGATAAAACTTACATAATGAATTAATGTTTCAATAATTTTGCACTGATCGCTCATATGGGTCACCATTGTTGCCATATTATCATCGGAGGGTCTCACAATCGAAGGTCCAAACATCAGAGCCAAATTTCTACACTCCATTTTGTTCACATCACTGTGCTTCGTGATTTCAGAAAGATGGATAATGAGAAAACGGAGAGTGTCGTAATGGGGACGAGGCAGCTTCCTCAACAAATTTCTCAATTTGTGCAGCCGATTATGATGAGTTGAAATTCGATTCGCATCAATGAAGAATGGGTAAAGTTTATCAGTGAGAAGAGGTTCCGGCAACTTCCGCAAGAACATCTTCAACAATGACGATACGACGTTGACATCCCTCCATCGAGGATCTAATGACTCTACTTTTGATAAATCGACACTATCGAATCCTCTATTTGATAATGATTCTTTAAGTGCATTGACAGCGGCCGTGTTACCCGGAATACGGTAGATACCCACGGTGTCCATTCCGTACGTTTCCACGACACAGACACAAATTTGTACAAGCATCGGTACATGATCCTCGCAACTTCCCGTTGGACAATCAGCCAGTCGAATTCCTAACACCGGCTGGGGGGCTGCTGCTCCTTGTTGCTGACTTCCCGACGAACTTCCACTACTTCCACCTCCACTTCCTTGCTTCGCCGCCTTCGATTTCTTCCACTTTCTTCCAGATTTCGGGGTTGTTCCGGATGCGTTTGCACCGTCTCCATTCTCAGATTCTCGGCTTGGACCAGCCTGCGAAGGGTGATGTAGTGTGACGGCATTTGTAGAGGATCCAGAAGGTACTGTAGAGGGATCCACTTCCATTTTCTTATTGGCAGTTGGCGATTGGAGTTGAGAGTTTTTGGCGATATATCTGAAAAATTCAGAAGTTTAGAATTTACTACTAGTGCATTCTCTATATTTATCACACTTATCACCCGTATCACACTTATTCGTACAATATTAAAACACATTCAGTCCATCCGTATCGTGAAAAAGAGCATATTGAGCACATCCTCAGTACTAAAAAACAACGGAAAGGCGTACAAAAAATGCGGAGGGGAGAGGTGTGAAGAGAGAGAGAGTGAATGGATGACACTATGTGGCCAAGTTTGAGCACCTGCCCAAGCTTTATTGCTCAGTGAGCGTCATGAATCGGAGATGTTAACAATAGCCGGATTAAAGGAGGAGAACAATAAGGTTATAAGCTTGAATGTAATTGAATAGTCAATGTTATGCATTGAAACGCCTCGAAACGTTTCTTTCGGCGAAGGGTGGAAACCGATAGGCAATCAAATTTAGTCAGAATTGCTTTTCTTATCAGTTTTTTTGCTGCAAAATAAATAAATTTCAAAAATTTTTTTCTGTCACGAATAGCTCAATTTGGAATCGTCGAATTCCAAAAACTTGAGAAGAATGAGAAGGGGGAACAGAAAGACAAAAAGTGAATGTGGAAATTGTGGTGACTTCCTCTCTGACTGTCATTTCAACCGTGAAATTGAATGAAAAACCCCCATGAATTATGAATCATGAAAGCGAAAAAAACCATTCAACGCAGGGGAATTATGCAAACTAGACTGAGAACAGTTGAAATTCAGAACGGTCTGTCAGTTTTTAGGAAATGGAGCTTACCGATGCATAATCAGCCGATTCTTGGCGTTTTCCGTCGTCGACGACGCGGTCGTGGACAACCCTCCAAAACTTTTCGAAGTCGGCAAAACTGAAAATCGTGAGGTTCACTGTAGGAAAAGGGTTCAAAAACTTACATGAAGCACCTCCAGCGCTCAATTCATTAACTGTTTGCTGGTGTTTCTGCTGCTGATTCGCTTGCTGGTGCTGCGAATTCAGAAATTCAGAAGTGGTCGCTGTCGAACATGATGATGACGCCAACGATGCGATCTGTAATTACCGGAATCAAATAAATCATTATTATGTTTCGATTTCGACAACAGCCATAATAACAACAACAACAATAGACAGAAAGGTGTCCTTGAAAATGAGACCGAAGTGGAAATGAAAAGTGTGTGGAAGGAAGGACGGAAGAGCGACGAAAAAGAGTGGAAAATTGAGGGAGAAAAGGTGTATGTATGTGTGTGCTTCCGTTACCCACAATGCCTATTATTATCCTTTTTCTCTCTTTTTCTCTTTCGTTTTGTGTATGGGGCAGCAGCGCTCCTGGGCGACGCCTGTATGGAAAAATGAAAAAGACGACGAAAAAACTCGGTTGTTCATGTTCGAAAAAACGAAACAAAAACTGACTGCGTGAGATTGAGATCCTAAATTCGGTATTCCAAGGTTTAGCCGATTCTGATATTTTGTATTATAACTTCGCAGTCTGTCCTTCCTGAGTTATTGTGACAACTAGAGATGGATATAAAGGTCAAATGAGTGCAAGAGCCTGTTGCTCCTAGTATTATAAATTCGGCACACTTTTAAAGGAACATAACGTGATTTGGGAGGATATCTCGACGCGCATTTGATCTCTTCCCAGGTAAAATTCGCCGCGCCAAACATAAATTCCGATTCGCGCCGCCATACTGCGAATTCGTAATACTAGGAGCACCAGGCTCTTGCACTCCTATGACCTTTATATCCATCTCTAGTTGTCACAATAACTCAGGAAGGGCAGAGAGTAAGGAGAGAGAGAGAGGGCGAAAGTGTGTTACCTTGGTCACGCTTCAGTGCTCTCTTATTGGCAGGGTCGTCGTCACGCCGGCGACGCCGTTGCGCATGCACTACGCACATCACTTTTGCTAATGTTGAGGAGATGAAGACGCAACATGAGGCAAGATATGTGGAGAGGAGGACGAATAAGAAGATGGAATGAATGAATCAGGATAGATTAGTTGGATTAGTTTTTTTTCCCAGACAACCTACTTCTCTTCTCAAGTCGGTGCTGCTCAGAACCGTTCAGTAGGCTTCCAGTCTTGAAAAAAGGATGGAGAGCTGCCAATACAATTTGGCTAAAAAATTTGTGGAAGGATCCGTCACCTAGGAAGGAAAAGTGAGAAAACGGAAACTACAAGAGGCGGCGACCAAAGTGGAGAAGACGGCGGAAAAAAGAAAACGAATTGCCTTCTTCTTCGTCGTCTTCTTCTTCTTCCTCGGTCCGCCTACATGTAAACAGAATTAGAGCCGGATAAACGACAACGACGACCGATGGGGAGAAGAAGAAGACGCTGACCAGAGAGAAGAGAAGAGGGATGGGAAGTCGACTAGGAGGAAGGATCTTCCTCTTCATTTTTTTCTCCTTTTTCTCAAATCAGTACGAGTGGAGGAGTCTTCTAATTATTCCCGAATCCCCGATTCAGTTTGGCATGGAGCTGCCTCTTTTCAGTTTTTTACTAGTATGACTTGAGGATTTCTGGGTGGTTGGGTGATGAGCAACGGAATGTGCGTGACGAGCCCGGGGAGAGGAAAAAGAAGGGGACGGCCCGGGGGCTGTCATCATTCTGTTACGAGCTCTCCTCGTTTGCTCCTCTCAATGCTCAGAGCCAAAAAAGAGGAGAGCAAAAAGAGGAGAGCAAAAAGAGGAGAAGAAGATGGAGAAAACAGTTGCCAAAAAGGAGCAGAAGAAGAAGAAGAGGAGGAAGATAGAGGAAACAAGATGTCTCGGCTTTGAAGACGGCCAACAGAAGCAGTGTGGAACAAATAACCGCAGGCCATCGGGTCTTTTTTTTACGGGCTTCTTTTCACTGACTAATAGTCAAGAGAAAAGAGAAAAACAGTCTAATTATTCCGAAGAAGATGCGATGAAAAGACGAGAGAAAGCAAGAAAGTAACCTGAGATTTTGTGACTTCTTCTCCTTCACTCATTCTTCTCTCCTCACAAATCTTCGTTTGATGGATCTAGAGGCTTGTTAACCACTATAAATGTTGATGAGCCATTTCTGAAGAGATCAAGTTGCTCGGCTATTTTCTACGCTAATAAGGAGGCGTACTAGTAGCCCAAAGCCTATCTTGAAACCAAATATGTTTTTCAAAAACTTCTGGTGTGGTACCGACTAGATCTGAGGGAACTTAGTGCATTAGGCGGTTGGTATGAAATAAACGTGGCGGAAAGAAATTCATTCATCACTAGAACTCCCCTCTTTCTCGTGTCCGCTCAGCTTGTAAATTGATACTCACCGTCTGTTGTCGCAAATCAAGAGGAAAACGAAGAATGAGAACAAGAAGAGCACAATCTGGTGCACGGATTCGGGAAACGCCCGGTGACGGAACTGTAGCTCAGACTGGATTTCGGATGAGGAATTCAGAAAATTCAAATGGGTGAGGGGATAGAAAGGCGATCCGTGAAACAAGAAGATCTTCAAAGAAAATGGAGAAGAAGAAGAGAACGAGGTAGAAGATGAGCATGGAGAAGGGAAAAGAAATGTGAGGAAATGAGATTTCTTCGCTGTTTCCTCTTCTCTACACTCTCCATTTACCAAAAACACGACCACTGACAAACAATCTCTATTACTGAAGTTCATGGCTGACTTCCAGAAGGCCTATTCGAGTTGACTCTGAATCAAGGGCAGTCGGATGACGAGGATTAAGAAAAGACGTTGTCGTTTGAAGAAATGGAAACAGAAAGAGAAGAGCACATCTCTTGCTTTCTTTTTTCTCTTTTCGTCTCTTTCAGTAAGAATTAATTAAAAAGAAACACACACATACACATGATGTCTGCGTCTCTTTAACTTTCCGCTGATCACCAACAAATGCCAAGAAGAAGAAGAAGAAGACGTTGACGAAGGAAGATGCTTCTCGTGGAAGGCGACTGAGGAGAAAGAGAGCTGCTTTGTGGGGGTCTCGCCTTCCCTTCTAGATGCCGATGCCTCGACGACGACTAACTTAATCCGTTTTCATATACCACCCCACACCATCTCTTCCTCTTCTTCCTCCCTCCAACGCTCTTCCAACAACGAGTCCGACAAGTCCGACGCTTTCAGGCTTTGCTCTCAGTACCAGTCGGGGCACAGGCGAGCGTCTCTTTCCGGCTCACTTCGCGTGCGTCTATGTGCGCTCTGTGCCCAAAACTTTGTATGTGAAAGGAAAAAGAGAATGGACAACACTAGAAAGGTTTCGGCGCATCAATTTGCGCAAAAAATAACTGATGACGAACTATTTTGCCTGTGGTTGATCAATGGGGAAATATGAGATGGTTAGACAGTCAAGAATATAGAAATGAAGGCAACTGAACATTATGAAACGAGGGCTTCTTTTTCGTTCTCATTACTTTTTTCAAACTCAAAATTTGATGATTTTGAAAGCAAAAACATACAGACTGCGAGTTGTGAAGCATCACGGAGTTCGATGTAGCTTTGTTTCCAACCGAACCATCCACTTCATTCTCATCAACTCCTCCAATCGCTGATAATCCGTCCTCAGAACTCGACTGTAACACTGAAATCCAGGAAAGCATCTCGGATTCTGTGTTCAGTTCGATGAGATGTTCGCTTCGATTCTGGGTGACGATTCGAACCACATGGCGTTGTTTGGAAAACGATGAGGAGAGCCAATCATAGGCAATATCGACGATCGCGTTGCAAATGTCCACACGCGTATGACTGCTAAGCTCGATGGTCTGAAAAATCTTAATTGAATCTGGTAGTAGGATATGAATGAGAATCACATCGGAGTGTTACGGTAATTCGTGAGCTGTTTAAAAATATACCTTTTCAGAAGTATAGGCAGGTGACTCGACACACAGATAGAGACATCTGCGACACAACACAGCCCACCGGTCCTCCCAATGATTCCGTTTTCCAGATTTTCCCAGTGCAATCTCTTGATGCTTGACCCATGTCTGACGGGCAACGCTATCTCGTTGGAGTATGGTACCAGGAAGAGCGAAACGGCTCGCGGGAAGCGAAGTTCGAGATCGTTTCATCCGAGACTTTTTATGTTCTCCTGATCCGTCTGATGTCTTCTGTAAAAAAAACGATCATCTTTTATTCATACAACAATGCTCTGTTTGGTAACTTACACTTGAATTGAAAAGTGCAATGAATCTCTGGAGACGGTGAGTTGCTGGTGGATGCGGTGCATTCAGACTTCTCGATGTCTGCTGTCCCGAATTAGAAGTTGTGGTAGTTGCCGAAGATGCAGTCGCTCTCCCACTTCTCAACTCCATCGACGTCGTGGATCCCATCAGTGAAGATGGCAGCTCCTGGCCGGACGTAGTGGTATCATGCGAAATTGAGGACGACTCTGAAAGAGATTCAACTGAGTCGACAGAGAAAGGGGGCGTGGATTATTAATAGAAACTCACGTTCATTGGCTATAATTGATGATGAAAGTACGTCGTCATTCATCGATGCCGACGTCGCCAGCACGTAGGATTTGGGTCTGGCGCGGCGTATCATTTTCATTGCTTCTGGAAATCGAAATTGACAAAACCGTCTCGTGTTTGATTAGAAGACACTAAACCGTATGAAATGGTGATTTGATCGGAATGGGATAGGTAAACTGATATCCTTACTATGGATTCCTTAGTAAGCGGTTTGTTTTCAACGTTTTACTAATACTGCAGAGAAAGCTCGCCAATATTCACGAAATAGTCTTCTCCGGGGGGCAATCAGATGAGAGAAATGGTAATTTATGCAAATTCATTCTATTAACTCAAGGAGGGAAGGATCTCTTCTGTTCCTGGGATCGCTTTTTAAGAGGCGTCATGATTGATGGATGACAATGTGGGAGCATCAGAAGAAGGAAACGGTAAGATGTAATTTAAATGTTTTAAAAGCAAGTACATGAAAAGGTGGATTAATCTTAAATGGGAGGAATTACATTGGCCCTGAAGTTTTGTGGCTCGATGTCTAAACCTAGATATGGATGGTTGGCAAGGTCTGGAGATAGTATACCGAATAGGGAGACGCTTTAGACATCAAAGACAGGTGAGCGGAGGAGGCGACGGTAAACACACAGACGGACTGCATATTTAACCTCTAGGGAGACCGTAGGGAGAATACCTCCTGTTTCCTTTAAGGTGGAAAACGAGGTTAGGTGTGTGTTTATGAGTGTGCATGGGTGACACGAAGGTGAAACACCTGCTCTTCCGCAAATTATCTCTTGAATCTGGGTCGTATGGAAAAACAATTTATGGGAGGGAAGCCTCTGGCAATAATTGCTCATTATGGACAGTTCGTAGAATTCTGAAGCCATTTTCCCTTCTGAATATGGTCGTGTCGAAAGAAAGAGGAATAACAAGTAGAAATATGATTTCTTTTTGAAATAAAAAAAGTGGTCGTAAGAGATGTAATTTCTTTTTCATGTTTTCTGAAACAAGAGCCATGTGAATACAAATAGAGAGCGCGTCCATGAAAAAGAGCCATTTCATGTGGGAGTAGGAAGCAGGAAGAAACTCGATATTTAAAACAGGCACATGGAAGGATGAATATACTTGATATTCAGTTAACTTTTATGAACAGTTAAAAATAATTCTGGAGTTTCAGATTTCTCCGACATCCTACTACGGACAGAGATGTTTCCGAAGCAAGCATTCTTTACCCCTTCCAATCGTTTAGTCAAAAGCTCATTCATGGATGAAAAGGTGTCATGAATAGGCGAAGAGGTGAAGGGTGAAGGCGGAAGGAGAGAGAGAGAGCATTGGAAGCACCTGAGAAGCCGAGACAAAATGGGACCAACTGGAGTGGCGTGACACTGACAGGAAAAGTGGGAAAGGTCTATTATGGGATGTTTGTGTGCGCATGTGCAGTGTCCACCTTTCCGACAGCTTCAGGATAATCTTCCAAGGGAGACGACATGACGGGGGGTGCCTTGAATCGTATAGAATAAGTGAGCTTCAAAGAACTGTGTCAAGAAAATCTGACATTGTCAGGGGTGACATTGTCTTCAAGTATTTCTTCTTCTTTCTTCCCAGAAGAACATCCTAAAACAAAAAATGGAGGGCGCGGTGTCGCGGGGCTGAGAAAAAGAATAGACAGTGGGGCTAACTTGTCAAAATGAGTGATAGCTCTGTTTCCTCTAGTGTTGCTACTCGTGTAAGAAAGCAAGCGACATCTCTCTCGTGGTGGCGCGGCGAGCAATACTCCACCCTCTTCTTATCCCATTGGAGGCGTCAAAAGTCACGCAATGAGAAAGGTAAGAGCAGATGACGTGAGTTGGAGTGAGAATCCTGAACAGCCGGATCCAAAATCATTCAGCTGATGTAGTAGAGAGAGAAAGGTTTGTGACGCACATTTCGTGCTGTTTACACAACCTTACAACTTTTCTGGAAAACAGAGACAGAGAGGAAGAAGACAAAGAGCATCATCTATATATGATGAGAACGATGACGTTGGAAACCAGTCTGAAGTCTGAATTTCTTACTATCGGCAGAAGGTCGTATAATCACTACAGCGGAGCTTCTGCGACTTCAGGAAAGTAGCAAACCCATGAATACATCATAGAAATGCCTTATTGAATCTGACTCGAAAACTAAAGGTCGGCCAATCGACGACGAACGAACATACGAAAAACTAAACGGAATGTCTTCCCTCATCTGGCGCATCTTCTTCCTTCAACTTCCTCTCGAGAAGTGTTTCTCGAGAATCATGATTGTCGGTGGAGACACTAGAGACCGTGGTCTTCCTCTGCCCCCGGTAGCAATTAACCTCTGCATTCGAGTGTTGGCTAATCACCTTCTTCGGTGTTTTACCCCCCGAGGACACTGTCTTATTTCTTTGCGGGAAGCCGTCGCATAAAGCCTTTTCTGTCTGTAGATCATGTGCCGAAAGTGTCAAAATGATTTGCTGCGAAGAATAAGAAAAACTGCGACTATGAAAATAATGATAAAATTTGATTAACGATCCTCTCGTTGTCTTCCCATGTGATGACGACTTTGCAAAGTGTGTCACGAAACCGACTTGCTACCAAAAAAAAACTGAGGAGAAGTGTCATAGAATAGACAAAGGACTGGACCGAATCCACTTTCTTCTCTAGCAGTCCCATCATCCTCCTCATCTACCCACTCTCAATTTTTAATCATCATTAGGGGAAAAGAGCAAATACACGAATAGAAGAAGGGATCTTTTGAAGGGGGGAGGACTTCAGGATGAGCAAAATTAGCATCGTTCCTCGAAGAGGAAAGAGTGGGTGATGAACGGAAGTGGAGGGGGAGGCGTATTTCTAGAATTAAAGATGACAGAAGTATGTTCGAAAATAGATGTAGAGAAGAACTGGAACTTCTGAAGTCCAGGGGATCTCAATACTGCTGTTCATGAGAAGAAAGTAACGGACGGACGGGTAGTAGTAACTTGACAATAAGTAGATACTGATCTCATACTTATTTTATGTGTTTGTCTAAACGAACAACGGTGTTGGACGGCCGGTGAGAAAAACTTCGATGCAGGAAGAATAAATGTGAATGCTTACTACAGTAATTAGTAAAGAATGGTTTCTTGGAAGATATTGAAGAAGAGAGAAAGAGACCAAAAGAGTAAGTCGGTCAATTTGTCCTTTTCGCACATCTATTATGGAATAAGTTGTTCCTACTTTCTATTCCAACGTCGTTTTCTTCCATCTCCACACAAGTGAACCGGTTCATGTAGGGGGGCTTCTCGTAGTTGAAAAGAGACAGAGATGATCCCAAAACGGCGAATGAGGAGGGGAAGTAGGGGCAGAATAAGGACAACGCAGAAGGACATTGTTTATTCTAGGGGCCCTCCTTCTACCCACAAGTCAATTTGGTTTCAATATGAACCTCTCTACTATGCTTTCCGGAAGAGTTAAGTTTGAACCAATGAGCATATCCAATCGGAGAGAGAGACTCAAAATTATGCTTGAGGGAAACATGCGACATAGACTGGGATTCCACAGGACTGTACACTTGAAGAAGAATGGGGTTTTGTTCAGAAGAAACTCATTATCAACCTTCAATTTCTCGCGGAGAAAAGTTAAAACTGGGAAGTTTCATGTCTTATTACTTCTCAGCGCTATTCTACGGTATACTTCCATAATATTTTTATGTATACATTTCCTCTGGTTTCAAGGTGAGTACTCAAGTATCCTCTGGTTTCCACCCACCATTGTGATTCGAATCGACGGACGAATTCGTCGACGTCTGCCTCGACGCTCCTGTCGGTCCTACTGGTGCTGCGGATGTAGTTGCCTCGCCGGATGTGGAAACCGAAGAGGTCGAAGATGTCGAGAATACAGGTGCCGGTGCAGCTGATGTGGGAGAAGACGTCAGACCGTCGTCACGAGAGTTTTTACGTGATGACGAAGATGATGAGCCTGAATTCAAAGTGTGAGAAATGAGCATAACTGAACTGGTGGACTAAGGAAAACCAAGTATCAACCTGTTTTTATCAGAAGTGAAACAATACTACTGAATCGTCGCATCGTGTCCATCTCAGAGACGTTTTCTCATAGAAATATGGTATTTTATGAATTCAGAATCGGCAACGAAGCACTATCAACAATTCTATTACGGCAAGTTTTGGCGCACAAAAATCTGGGGATTATACTCTACCGTGAGTTAGATAGTTTATGTGAGGGTATGTATAGAATGAATTATTCATAGGTGAATTGGAATTTTGATAGATGATTTGTGATGACTCGATTCACTTTAGATAACAAAAAACTTTTCCACTGAAATATGTGGAGGGAAAGTGAGAAAAGTTTCATCGCCGAGGGCTCATAAAACTGACAATCAGGATTAATTGGGGACTCAAAACTCAATTAGTCATATAGATGAACAGATGGCGCGTAGAAATATGAGCCCGAAACCATCGGACAGTTTGTAGTTGACCAACAAACAAAGGACAGAATGCGTCCACTCGAAGCCAAGAGATATAAGGTTGAAATCACTCGAGTCTCCAAGAAAATGACGTCAGGGCGATCTACTTTTAGAGCGATAAAATGTCATAGTGCATTCTGCTGCACGGAGCCAGCGGCACACAGAAAGATTGTGATCTCGATTTAAAAAGAGTACATGCCTTTAGAGACTCTCTTGGGAGAACAACCAAACGAATTGAATTTTGTGAGTAGACTAAGAATGGCGAAAAGCGATTGGTTTATGAGGGACAGATGAATTTGATGAGCCAGATCAATGAATCTATCTGGATGTTGTACCACGACAGCAAAAACTGCTGTCATGATAAGTGAAAACAAAAAGGTTGGCGATGGATAGGTTTTGGTGGTGTTTTTGCGATCTCTCAGAGAGTGTGGCAACTTTGTTGTCGAAGGAAAGTCAATTCTCCTGTTGAGCAAGCTTTCTCATCTCCCATCAAAAAGACAAAAAGACAACTGTTGTCGTCGTCTCATTCTTTCTATCCTTTCATCACTCTTCTCATTATCATGATCTTTTTTTTTTTGAAATCTAGCCTTGTTCACTTAAATTAACTTTGCAAAGGGGTACTGAACTAGAAATAGAAATTCCTTGAAATTTTGATGAGGAATGGGAAATGGCACTAGTTCATACCTTCTGAATTAGAATTCGTTGCCAGAACCAGAAAATATCTCATCAGGAGTTTTGTGAAATCAGTTATCTAGATGGAAGAATGGGAAACAGTAAATGGAAAGTTGGAAGACGAAAAAGATGAAAGGGAGTCAACGCAAACTTTGCTCATTTTCAAGTACCCGTTTCTATCGTAATCTCTCTGCTTTCTTCACCATCCCCCGAACCTTTTTTCTCGTTGAGAACCGATTTGATCAGCGATTCGATAAATTGGAAGAGAGGAGGGTCTTCGAATGGTTTTGGGAAGATGGGATCAGAGTTGACCAGGAAATGAAGAAAAGGGGTCTTGCCTCTCTTTTCCTCGTTCTAATCACCGAGTAACTCAAAATAAACGGGAGAGACAAAGACATGTATTGTTCTGGAGTGGCAGACAAGACGAATGCACTCAACAAATGGTCAACGGCGATGAATGGAGCCACGTTGGAGGCGGTGACTAAATTTTTAGATACAAATTACGTACCACTAATTTTGTTATTCAAGGTAAGAAGAGAGAGAGAGAGAGATCTCGAGATTCAATATAAAGTAAAATTATTCTTAAAGAGCAAGGTTTTCAGAAAATTTTGAAAAGCTTCTATCCATACCAGGCTAACGAATTCATGAATATTTTTGGCCCTTAGAATTTCGGGAGCCAGTCGACTCGAAAGAATCTTCGTGCTAGTACTGATAGCGTGTTCTCTTCTTTTCTCCCAAGCTTTTCCATCGTCATAGCCACAAAACGACGCATAAAATCTCTCTCATTCGTAGCGCCAAGGTTTTCACATTTCTGTGAGCAACCATCATGTTCTTTATTGCCTCTGCCTGTGGAACAAAAGTTCAAAAATTGATTTTCACAAACCTTTCTCATTATTGAGTTTTCTCCTTCGTCGCTTCAGAAAGTTCTCATGACAGTAATGAAAAAGTAGTGGATAATAATCAGCGGTCATCATTTCAATTGGCTCAAACTAGTGATGAGGAATACTGGTAGAACATACATCAATAAAAACCAAAAGCAGCAGGTAGGGCAGCCCAGTGAGGGAACCAGAGAGAGCCAGAGAAGGTGCTGCTGATAAGAACAAACAGATACAAAACGAGGGAGCACCACCTGCTGTGTGTCTGTTTTACTGCTGCATTTTTTGCCTTCTATTCGTTTCGGCTATTTTTTCCAAAAACACACAGCGCCTCAAAAACCGTATTCTCTGTGAGAGTGATACGACAAAGAAGAGGAAGACGAAGAAACCGAATGTGGCACTGTTTTGTTTCGATTGAAAAGTCGGAACGTTTTGGATGCAGAATATGCCAAGAGAGTCAGAGAAAGAAAGATGTGGGAACGAGGCAAGAGTCAAACTGACAGTCAAGATAGTGGTGGTGGTAAGGGTGGTCTCGGCCAAGGTTGCCACAGAAAAGAATGACTTAGAATCCAAATACAGTGCTGACTGAAAGGATATGAACCGGTAATTTTCAGTGATAAATGATCAACTTTGAGCATTTGAAATAGTATGTTCCCATTACACGACTTTCTGAAAATTCATACATGTATTAAGCAGCTCCAGGCCTTAATTTCGCAGTCCACAACTTTTTCTCACAAATCACAATCAAGTCTCGTTAAAGATCATGGGTTGGAAAAATTTCGAAATTTGCAACAAACTCTGATGTGACATGACTAAACGCAGTATAACTGACTTGATTGCAGTTTTCCATAACAGTTGTCAACTTCAAAAATGAAGGTCTAGAGCTGCTTTATACGTACCCAACGTTTCAGATTCATAGAATAATCGGAAGATACTTTTAAAACTGCTCACAGTTAACCATTCTGCATTGCCAATTCTCTTTTCTATTGTATTCCATCCAGTAAACAGATCATTCTCTGATATACTATCAACGCTTCGTCCAAAAAGTTCCCAATATTTTCTTCGAAACCCACGGGTGTTTGTAGTTCAGCTCAATTCATCTACTCCCTCAAATCCGTCTCGGGGTGAGAAGAAAGCGTTAGCTATTTGCAATTTGGATAATTGACTTATCATGACCTCTCAGATTCTGAACTTCAGCACTGATCCTACGATCGCTCGACGTAATTGGAAGAATCGTTTGGGAAACTTCGAATGTAGACACCTTGGGGTCCGGAGACACCGAAAAGAACAACAAAAGACGTGTGTTGGCAGTAAAGTTGTTTTCTTTTTGTCCATGCATACAATAGCTCCTCAACCCATGAAAGTGAAAAGACTGGAGAGAGAAATGAATCATAAAACAGTCATGTAACGCCATCCCATTTGGCGGCGAGATGGATGATGGGAGGGTTGTAAAGGCAAAAGTCAAAACTTTTCTGTATACAAAACACGTCGAGAACAAGAGAAAAGCAATCGTTGTGTTCGTTTTCGTTATTTATGTCCATACCTGTAAAGTACTTCACATGAAGACGAAATGGCTTGACTCTTCTAGAATCCATGGTAAATCTACAGTAACGAATACCTAGCAAATATAACTCCAACAACACGAAAGGATCAAACTACTCAAAAACTGCCGACTTTCTGAAGTCCGCATAGAAAATGTGCGACGATTTGAGATGTTGAGAAATTGGTGCGCAGGAGTACCTCTTTCGCCCGTATGCTGTGTTAAATGACCACACACACATATATAAAAAAGAGGGAAAGACCAAGGAGAAGAAGAATGAAGAAATCAAAGAGAGAGAGAGAGGCGCGAAAATTGAAATACAAACAGCCGCCACCCGATGGCTACCGATCACTCTCCTCGGTCATTGAATCGGCATAGAAACAGAAACCGAAAAATGGTGAATGCAACGACTAGATTGGACGAAAAAGAACTAACCAACTTCCGTTGAATCCTCATTCTGAGGAGGAATGTCTGCAACTCGAGCGGTTCCCAGTCTCAGCTTTTCAAAATCGAGTCCACCCAAACTGCGGCTGAAATATATTGCTTTCAGGAGTCTGGGAGTCATGAGTAGGAAAAAAAGCTCACCTAGATTGACGGCTTCTGAGTGAAGAATTCCGATTTCGTGTCCTTCTGATCGGGGTTTCACTGATCTCTTGAGACTCTTCCAATTCTTCTTGTTTGGGCGAGCTCGCTGGCTGAGAGGTTGGTGGTTTAATTCCAGAAGTAGGGTCGCCACTACCAGATCCAACAATTTCCTTTTCGACGGAGTTGCCTTCAAAAATTATCTCATGATATTTTTCCAAACTGGATACTCACTCTCTTTCAGAGGATGTCTCTGCATGGCCGCCATAAAACTAGCCTGTCTTGGAGTGTTGCGAGATAGAACCCCCGTTCCATGGCTCACTTTATCTGAGGCTTCCCGATTCTCAGCATCGGTAGTCACTTGAGCATCCATCTAAAAATAGTTCTCGTGACTTCCCGAATATAATTATACGCTACTTACCTCGTCATTGGCAGGAACTGTTCCCGATGTAACCACCCGATGTGTAATTGGTACTGCCACAACGGACAATCCGCCGACAATCGGAGAGCTCGCTCCGCTGCCGTGTCGATTTTCTAAATCCCGAAAGTAGGCAGCTGGCGAAAGTGCTCCACGAGCCAACGGTCGGGAACTTTTCAGCCATCCGGCTTGTAGAGACGGACGGTGTTCTGAGTTTGTGACCTGCCATGTTGACACTGAGCGACCGACTTTTCTAAAAAGTCATGAAGAACATGTTGATAGAATCAGGAACAACATAAGAAATTGATATTCTAAACGATACTATACTAAGTTAATATATTCTTCTGACTAGCGGAATCCTGTCAACATCTTTTTGTACTGGAATAATATCCGATCGCAAGACTCCCGCTACAATCCACGCACCCGTATTCTGGCGGCTCTCTTCTGATTCCAGTGGTAGCAATTGTATTAGTCGATCCATTTCCATTGATAGTGGGAGTAGTATTACAATACAATTGGTCATATTTTGGAAGTGTTGACGACGAGGAGACCAGCTGACTGCCATAGAGACGAGACGGTCGGTGACGATCTTGCCACGAGCCATAGATCGCGTTTCGAGCTGAAAACTCAGTGAAACATTGGGAAACTGGTAAAAGGTAATGACTTGAAAGCTGGAAAGTTCAAGTATCATCAAAAGAGGTTCAGATCGATCATATTCACTTTCACCTTTTTACAGTCAAAATGCAGATATTTGGAATCCACATGTTCTAGAGGTTTCAGAATCCCTCGAAATTTTGAACAAGTTGCTGATTTCACACCTGCTGGAATTTGTGACGAAACATCGACAATATTAGTAGTATTAGCCTTTCTTCTTTGTTGAAGTGGATATTGTTGGTATCCATTCGGTGGCGTAGTCGACATCCGAGGGCGCATCTCTCCGAGCAAAGCAGAGATCCGAGCATTCTGGAACTTGGCGAGATTTGGAATCAAAAATGAGCTCAAGGGAAAACTGGAGGCGTGGTCAGAAAAAGGATGAAATAAGACTACAGTATCCCCGTTTCTCCCCCTCGCATTTCGACTCTTCGTTCGATTTAATGCCCATAAAATTGGATGAAAGAAAATGGCTAAAAAGAGTGAAGAGCAGGAGAAAATGAGAAGAAAGCACAACCAATTTTGTGGAAGAAGAAAAGAAGGAGAGTGGGCAAATGCCGAGATTCTGACAGAACAGAATGCCAATTCTTAAAAGGCGCTAAAAGGCGATAAACGCTAATCAATTCGTTTTCTATTCCCTTTTTTTCTTTCCGCTGCCACTCTTACTCGAATGGGTTTTGGGTGAGAGGACTAATGGGAAAATCTAGGCGGCAGGCCCAGAAAGATTTATAGTAGACTTCCGTTTTACTGGAATAACAAAGAACCGACAAAGAATACAGAGTTAAGAAGAGGAAATTGAATATTTTTAACTAACAAAAAAAATTCATAGTTCTTTGGTTGAAGCTTCTCTCATAATCTGGGTCAAAGAAAATCGATCATATAGATTCAGATTCTAAAATAGAAATCAGCAAGATGCTCACTGGATGTGAGTTGAGACCTCGGAGGGACAACTTTGCAGGTAATCACTCAAATCATGTGAACTTTGCTGCTTTGAATTTCAGAATCAGAATTTTCTAGGTCAGTTTTACTTCGACACAGATTATGATAAAAAATGTTAACCCAAGAACTCATGCAGTTTCCTTGTGAGAGAAAGTGTGTCGAATCTTTTCCTACATTGTAAAGTGGCTGGATTTGAACGCAGCTAAATTTAAATAAAATTTAAATAATGAACTCGTTAAAAAGGTTATTAGGTATGCACGACACCCAAAAACATATCTGGAACTTTAAGAGAAAAACAACCAACCTGCGCGAGATCTTCGTTACTCTGTTGCTTCAACTGATGCTCACTGCGCGCGGCACGGAGAGCCCAACTGCCGAATGCGCCGTCGACAATGTCTCCTCCTATCACCGACGCACGCTCCGCCTTGACATGGAGTCGTCGGTGGTGCTCTTCCATCGAGCCGACACTCTCTGTCCTTCTGTTCCCGTCTTCTCTTTTTTCGCTGCTGTTTGACGACGTGTTTGGTGTCGTGTGCCGTCGGACGCACACTATTATTATCTGGAAATAATGCAAAGTTTCGTTTTTCGGAGAACGCATCCGAGAAGGAGAAGATCAAGAGAGACCTAGGATAATAAGATTGAGGGGGAACGACATTTCAGTAAGAAGTATATTGTCTCACAGAGAAACAAGGTGTCGGTGGAAAATTTAGAGTGAAAAACGGAAGTGCAACTGAGGCTGGGGAAGGATGAGAATGAGGAACAAAGGAAATATATTATGCCTGATCGCAATCCAACGACCTCGGAGCATAAGAATTAAAAACAGAGTTAACACAACGGAAGAAATTCAACGGGGGTAGTAATGATCTTGACTATAACAAAAAATTGAACTATCAGTATTCCGCGAGTTTTAACGACGCGCTCCTTTTCAACCTTCGATGCCACACTTTTCGCGAGGTTCTTTCGAGAAAAATATATTAGATTCCAACCTTGGTTCAATCTACTAGCACTGAAAGAGCGCCAACAAAATAATCTGTAAACTTGATAATAAGGCTATAAATAAACGATCAAGATGCGTTGAAAACGCTCTGTTGTGCATCAAAAAGTGCGATGTTGAAGTATCCATCTACCTTCGACTCGTCGACGGAAAATAACGACCAACAATAAAAATTGTGCAGGCGTTGGCAGGCTCAACATTATACGTTAAGCGAACGTGCACATACGCATGCATCTCCAGGGTTCATTCTTTCACAGGATCCTGCATTCTCTACACAAATTCGTTCCTTTACTGGGTATCCCAGATCCTGCTAGATTTTTATGCATCTACAAATCCATCTGGACAATATCATGAAACTGAACCAATATGGAATTTGTCTATGGAAATAGGGAGAACGAAACGAGGAAAATGAGAAGTAGGCGAAGAGGGAGAAGAAGTTTTCAACAAAAAAAACTTGTTCCCACTTGGCAGGGAAATAGGGAAAAGGGAAGAGGAATGAAAAAACGCAGGCAAAAGCAGATGTTCGAAAAGAAAACAAAAGTAAATCCTCCCTCCTTTCGTTTTTTTTTTCCATCATCATCATCATTGTCGATTGCCATCTCATAGTTTTTACAACCGGAAGTCGCATCCAGATGTAGATATTCAGAGATGTCAGTGATCCTAGGGAGGTTTCCAAGCTCGGCCAGAGAGTCTTGAACGTCTCTTTAGCTAAACTTTTATGTTCAAAACTGATCGAGATCATCTCCTACTCTTTCTTGCCATCGAGCAATTTAGCTGGGGCACACCGAGCAAGTTAGTTTATCTGGCCTAACCAAAATTCGATTTACGAGAATTATTAAGAGTCGATTAATACAGGGCTAGCCAAAAACATTCAAACTTTAGTGATTTTCAGTGAAAAATAGTTAACTCTGAACTGTTAAAAAAGTATGTTCCAATAACCTGATTTCGTCGAAAATTTCGAGCAGCTCCGTCATCACCTTTGAAATTGTCAACATTGTTCAAAAGCCACGATCAAGTCTATTATGTTTCGAATAGTCACGCAACTTGGTTGCTCAATACATCTACCGTTTTCAGAAATATCGAGTAATTGGATTTGTGTGGGACTGGGATAAGACTCCAAGCTAATACCGGAACGGATATTCGGTGGAAAGGACACGCAGGTGCGCCATAGGAGAAGAGGTGCGCGCGCGAAAACGAGGCAAACACGGACGCAAAGACTACTACCCGAGTTCACCTTGACACGCTTGTCATCATCGTGGCCCTCTCGTCTACTACTGTCCTTAGAATCTGATGAATGAGCGAATTGTCTATGTGTACCACACTAACAAGCATCAGAGGCCCCACAGTACTGCCGCGGCGTTCTTGTGGCGACGGCGTCGGCTGCGTCGACTGTGGCGCCCCCAACCACGAACGATAATTATTATGTAACCGACGGTGACGACGAGGACGAAGGGGAGAAATGGATTCCAAATTGGACCAATCGAAACTAAACCAAATCGAAAATTATTACCGGATTGAAATGTATAGAAACGAAAGTAATAGAGACTGTTTATGAGACTATGAGGGGGTTGAAACAATTAGAAACCGATTATTGAGAGGTGTCGTGGAGATGAGATTCATCACAGTTTGGTATGTTCTCACTTGTGCACTATTACGAAAAAAAAAAGGAACTCCTTGATTCATGATCTTCCCTCGCCCGATTCTGCTTTCTAAAATGTGTGCTTATCTTCCCAAAACAAGCTCTTCTGTCAACTTTGGCGCGTTAAAAAGCCCACCACAAGTCCTAAAGATAGTTCAAAAAGACAGGAAGAAACACATAAAAAATTTTAAACCTGAATTATGAAAAACACTTTTTTTATCAAAAAAAATGTATAATTTTGTAGAACCATGTAGAACAGGTTGCAACAAAAAAAGGTCGGCGAGAGTAAAGAGGTGAAGAGGCGCAGGAGGATGAGAAGACAGAGAAAACGACCTGAGAAATGAGTGCGGGAAATGTAGGCGCCTGCGCATCTTTCAAGAGGTGAGGAGAGGAGGTAAATTATCTCTGCTGACAGGTCGCATCACTTAAAACAATAATACAAGAGGACCTCAAAACTAGAAAGCCTAAAAGAACGACAAAGCCACCGTATCCTTTCTAACTCCCTGTTGTTAACAATCAGACGTAGAAACTTCGTCATTTTCTATTAACATATAGCACACCCCGAAAAATTTGATACAGAGTTACACTGTTTGTTTGTTGGTCACTCGCGGCAAACCGTGTTCTCATGTATTGATCCAGATACTACAGTCGAAAAAACTCATCAGTTGTTGATCATTTATCAAGTTGAGACCGCTTTGGGAACGAAACTTTCTCGAATAGTCGAGAGTACATCCATTCTAAAGATCGATTCGAAAGATTAAAAAGATTTTTACGACTGATTCTCAATTGTGATTATCTTGATCAGAAGGATTGGAGAGAAAACTCTGAAGTGCCTATTACTGAAAAATACGGATTTGGAGAAAAGTCAGGCGGAGCCGAATCAGTGAAGAATTTGAGATCACGTCTTAGAAACTAACAGGAGGAAAACAATAATGAGTAATGATGCTTAAAGAAGCAACACAAACTACTGTCATATCAAGTGGTGTGCAGACTGAGACATAGCTGATATCTCCCGAGTTTTGCTTTTCTTTCATCTTTTCTCTCTACCAACACGAGACAATTTCAAGTAGCTTCTCGGTTTTCCCTCCTTTCTACCGTCTCTATCTGGGTGCGGAGGGGCGCAAACACTGAGGAGAAAAGCCTACACTTCAACCGACACCCACTGTTTCTCTGAATCTCTAAATCTGTAAGATCGCACTAGGCCCACCTCATTGTCAACTTAATATTTTTGTTCGGTTGATGGTACAAACATAACAACGGTTTTGTCTTACGTTCCGAGTTGATACAAGTACTAGGAGGGCAGAATCTTATCTTAATCGTTCCAACCTTCATCGTTATTTGAAAAATAGATAACACATCGGAATGTGAATACGAAAAATATGGTAATTCATCAAAAGGAGACAATGGAGGCATAGAAGAAACGAGTCTTCGCCCTCTTTGAAACAGTGTACAATTCTCGATTGTCGACTGAAGATCTCCGGCGTTATTACCATATTTAAGCTGCTGTCGCGAAGTTGCTGTTTGAACCGCACCAACGAGGACTTCGAGTGGAGACGAAAAGAGATGCAAAGTATTTCAAGCTATCCGAAAGGACATCCAAACAGCGGAAGGAAAACCAAAAAAACTGAAGGAGTGTTCGAGGATTCGAGATGGGATGTGAGCAAATAAACATTTCGCAATACACTACTGTAATGCATAGGAACATGAAAAGATCAACAAGCAGATTTGAAAAAAAATCAAGCTTTATGGCAAAATGAAAACGAATGCTTAGAAAAAGAAGATCATTATTTACTCGGTTCATTATTGGTCTTGTTAGAGGCGAAGCACTCTGTCCGTGTGACGCATTCCATGAATGAAAGCAATTCTTTTCCACAAGCTCCCTGGAATTTCGAACCATGCATCAGTAATTGTAAATGTTTCATACCTGTTCCATCTCTTCGTTGCTACTGCTTTTCTGGCAAGTGATTGCTTCCCGAAACTCGTATCCGCATGGACTTGCAACAAGGTGTGCTACACAATGACACTCGAAGTTTACTGTTCCATCAGCGGTTTCTGGTCCAGGATTGTTGCTCGGATAGATTTCAGTTGGATCGGTACTAGCAAGTTGCTGGAGGTACTCGTCTTTTATATCTTGCCAGTATTCATCAGAACTCATCCGTACGATCTCTTCTTTTGGTGAAGACATTTTCAAGAATTTTCTAGAGCTGTCCCTGCAAACTTTCTATAAGACATCATTAGTCGAGTGTTTCGGAAATTAAAAGTATTAGCAAACGAGTTTTGTAATAAATTAATGATAAATATAACACACGAGTCGACGCGTTACTCTAGAAATCAAATCAAACATATTTTCTGAAAAAAATGCGAAATTCGGAAAATAAATATCCTCTTGTCCACGAGGAATACACAGCTGTCGGAACCTAGTCCGCCGTCGCGGAAAATAAATTTCGCAACGGCACTTCGTTGTTTTTCTGCAGACGTCTCTTATTTTTCCCGAATTAAGAATTAATTCTGACATCAAACTTCACCATAAATTTTATTTGAAAATATTTTACAGATGTCTTCGTTTGACAAAATCGATGAGAAGGCTAAGCTCATTGTGCCGAAATCAATCAATGATGGGAAAATTGTTAAAATTTCGCAAAAAACGCTGGTGACCAAAAAATTTGAGCGACAAGTGGTTCCCGAAGAAAAGTACATTGCTGGACTCGATAAAATTATCGAAAAAGATTATTTTCCGCAACTGAAGAAGATGCAGGTGGAGTGTAAAACTATCATGACTTTATTTCAATTTTCTGATATTGCAGGCTCAAAGAGAATACCTCGAGGCCGTTGCCAACAAAGATGTAACGAAAATCAAGGAGCTTCAAATGAAGTATTGCAGTACTGGAAGTATTCGTACTGACAGAACATCTATCAATCCACCGACCACACGGTCAACTACATCCGAAGCTCCAGAAGAAGAGCCATTCGATTCGGAAACTCCTGGTCCATCTTCTAATTCTGTTTCTGGAAAACATGATTGGATGCAAAGTCCGATGCCTTTTGCAAACGAAGAAGGAGATAACGAGGTGAGATCTTTGAAGATTTTCACCTTTAATCGGCTGGCAAGATTTACAGGCGATCAACAGAAAGCGTGCTAAGAAAAAGCAAGTTACGGTGACATCTTACCTGAACAAGTACACCTCAGAAGATAATGCTTCATTCGAGGAATTGACAAAGGTTATGAGGGAACGAGAAGATGCAAGAAGACCGTGGGTATACAAGGCAGAAGAGGAACATAATAAGAATTTGGCAAGTGATTTTCTAACTTTCATAGTCTGAATTCTTCCTGTTCAGGTCACTCGACAAACGATTGCCGCAGAAGCGGATGTACAGCTTGCTCTCAAACATGCCGTTGATGCCGATGATAATCGACCACTACATTTGGATAACTGGCAGTATAAAGCTTGGAATACAGTTCTGTTCAATCCAGAGGGAGCTGTTCTGACACCTGCAGAACAAGCGGAAGCTGCAAAAAAACAGAAGACCGAAATAAATAGGAAAGGAACGCGATTCCCAGATAGTGGCAAATTAAAGCCCAGTGATGAGGCGATGACTCGAGCTGCTGTCAGTCACGCTTTTGCAAACGCTGGAAGAGTGGATGCTCTAGGAAACGAAGTGAACCCTGCGAACTCATTTAAATTGCTGGAAACGCCCAATCCCAACCCTGATGATATGGATTCACCTCTGATGACATGGGGAGAAATCGACGGTACCCCGTTTCGACTTGATGCTCCAGACGTTACAGAGCATTCAATGCCTGATGCGGCACCTATATTCAAAATACCAGACATGCCATATCGAGAAAAAATCGCACAATCGATGAACGATACAATCGCAGCTAAATATAGAGATAAACGAAAAGTTGCGATGAAGGCGGCAGAAGGAGCACAGTGAGTTTTCTTTCGGTTCAAGACGATTGTCAAGTCAACCGATTTTCAGTCGTACCCCTGGTTTTGGTTCCAAACGCATTTCGGACAAGCTCTCTCAACTATCCCCGGCCGCTCAAAAACTAGCCACCAAGAAGCTTGGGCTCAAAATGATACCAGCCCATAAATCCCCATTTGCATCTCCAAAACTCGGATCAGCCTGGTCCAGATCATCAGACTCAAAACGCTCAGCAACTCCTAGCTCTGCATGGAGTCGGGGGTCAGGTACTCCAGGATCATCATGGAGTCAAGGTGCTCGTACTCCTGGTACTCCTGGTGTTGAAGCAATGATTCGAAGACCTGGTCAAGACGACGATGAAGCTGGCCCATCAACAACTTCTAGTGCTGCTGCGCGGGCTCAAGCAGGAGACTTCTTTTAATTTTTATTTTCAATAGTATTGTGGAAATTTTTCGAACGAGTTGCTCCATTAGTGTTTTCCTGTGCTCTACATCTTGTCAATTAAAAAAACATTTAGATTTCTTGATTTTCATTATAGAGCACCAGAAGTGTTTAGTTTGAAAGAAGGGGAAACAAAAAAAGGCATTTAGAAGGAGAACATGACCCGTTTAGAGGATTGTTATTTGAAAAATTGAAGCACTGTGTGAAGCGGTGGCTCTTGGAAGTAAGCTGTGGGAAGAAGCGAGTCATGGTGACAAAAAAAGAAATCGAGAGATTTAAGAAAGTCGATGGAGTCCAGTGGGAAGTTTATGTGGTTGCACATAATTTGCTGGGAGCATTCCCCATTGGAGAGTTCTTTGAACTGTTCCAGTCATCCATCCGTCGTCAATTTTCTCACAGTTTACGATAATATCTCCTTCCAGGAATGAGATCTGAAATTTAGAAGATAAGTTTTGAAAACAGTAATGGATCTGTGTGACTGATTTGAAAAGTTCAAAGAGCGTTACAGACCGAAAAGTTAATTATTTTCAGTCCAAAATGATCAAAAATGGTTATTTTTGAGCACTTGAAAAGTTGCCTATTTCAAGCTTTAAAAAAACGTTCCAACTAGCTGATTTTTCTGAAAACTGGTAGGTTTGTGAAGCAATCGTGGATCTTCATTTTTGTGCTTGACATATTTTCTCGAAAATCACTGACTAGTAAGGTCAGACGGTTTTCAAGGAAAGTTGTGAACTACGAAATTCAAGCTCTAGAGTTTCATAACAAACCCACAAACTTTCAGAAAAACCGAAACGCTGGGAACCATTTTTTTAAGACCTCGAAAATGACCATTTCTGCCAATTTTTCACTGAAACTGGCCAAATTCTGCATACTTTTGAGCGGTACTGTATATTCATGTACCTCATCTTTATCAGCAGCTGCATAATCATAGATAGCTTTCACAGCGAATCCAGCCTTTCCAGTTGGAGATACTGCACTCTGTGGGGAGGAGAGTGTCGAGTGAGGAGATGTCGAGGAGACTGAGGACGGAGGGGCCCCTGCAAAATCCGCACAAAATCTTGCGGGTCCTTTATCCACTTGGTTCTCTGCAACAAACGGTTAATAAAAAACAAATCGTAGTGTGTTTAGGAATCAAAATGTTTTTCTTTCATTGCTCATGCATTTTTTAATCCATGTGTTCCAGTGAAAAAAGAATCTCACGAAATCATTCCAGCCAGAGAAGAAAAAGAAGCAAATAGTTAGGAATCCCTTACTCAAGTATCCCAGTTTCTCAGAATTTCTCGGTTGATTCGCTGCTGTTCCCCATTGTCCGTTCATTGGATCATAATCGGCAATACTTCCAATCGTCTTTTGAGCTGTTGGAGAAACTGAAAGCGAAATGAAAAGGTACAAGCATAACATAAGCCATCAAAAGTGCGCTCTGGGGATGAATCAAGGCATCATTCTTGCTCTTTCGATAAAAAAAGACACACCTGCTCCTCCTTGCTCCGTCGAGTAGATCAGGTGAGAGTTGGCAGCGACGGCTTGAGTTGGAGCAGAATAAGTCTGATGGTTCATTGGAGAAATCGGGGCTGAAATGAAAAAGAAAATGGTTAGTGGAATGCGAAGAAAAGTGAGTGGAAGAGGGGTTGAACAGAGGAACAAAAAATTGTGTTCGTGTATGCATGTACTTTATTAAATCATGTGAAAGAAAGAAATAACTGAAGGATTTTCAAGCTTTAATAGACTTGGCTGATGCCGGCCCTTTCTTCAAACTCGAAGTGACTGCTTTCGGCTTTTGGTCAGTTACTGGAGGAGTTGAAGTGGATTGAATGGGTTGTTCAACAACACCTGAAGGTGTTATGTTTCGACAGTGATATAGTTTTGGAAGACAGCTCTGAAGCTCAATGTGATGATCTAGATCTTCGGAATCTAGGATCGTCATACTGATTTCAGATATCATCATTTGACAAAGATATGACACAAAAAGAAAACGTGATAGAGATAAGATTAGAAGAGTCGAAAGAAATAGAAAGCAATATGAACTACTTGTTCAAACCTGAGACATATTCAAATACCCAAAAAATATGAGGTAGAAAGAAGAAAAATGCTCTAATCTAACAAGAAGATTCTTCGGATCCCCCAGTTGAACTTTTTCTCATAATCTGGTTAATGTTATGTATCCTTGTGACAATATGGTAATGTTTTGTGAAATGAAATGTCCACCATACAACTTACGAGGTCGAAAAAAAACCCCGGGATCATATCGCCAATTTCGATTTCAGAATCGGAATTTATAGGATAGATTTTACCTTAACCCAGATTATGAGTACAAGTTCCACCGAAAAATCCGAGGGAGACTATTTTAAAACGAAAAGAAAACACCGAATCTAACTATTTTGGATATACTATAACAGGGATCTGCCAATAATCCTCGTCGTCTTCTTCGTCTTCCATATTTTCTATGTCTTCTTTATCTTCTTCCATCACATCTTCTGTCACATTTTCATCTTCCTCTTTTTCTCTCTTCTCAGTTGCTTCACTGCTTTCACCAACTCCAATTCCATAGACAACTCCTCCGTTTCCAGTGACCAGTTGATAGACTGGTTGTGAAAATAAAAGCGATTCAAAAACATTTAGCAAAATGATAAATCTTGATGTCCGTGCAGAACTCAAAACATGGACTTGTTTTTTGAACAAAGGACAAGAAAATCGGACGAAGAAAAACTTACTCGGAGTTGGGTTCGGAGAGATCTCCTCTTTCGGACGACTTTCCTCTTGACGAGCTTTTTGTCCAAGGACTCCGTGGTAGGAGACGTTCGATTGGACCTGGAAGACGTTTAAGGTAAGACAACATTTTCGAGATTCTCCACCTGGGTGTTCTTCTTCAGTCTCTCCAATTCCGGATCATCGGCGATCTCGATCTTGGTTCCCTTCATCTTCTCATACTCGGCGTGGTATTTGATCTGGAACTCGGGGTTTCACAGTGGTTCTCAAATAAACTCACTCACATTACTCTGATTCTTGGTATTCTCGGCGATTCTTCTCATTTCTGGAGTATCAGCCACAACTGAAGCCACGGTTTTTGGATAATGTCTATAAATATCAAAATTACATTTTCCAATCTCAAAAAAAAACAACTTACGGATCACAGTATGGCTTCTTGTCATACCCCTTATAGTTCTTCATGGAAAGGGTCATTCCACATACAGTACACTTGAAGCATTGCTTATGCCAGGTTTTGTCGAGACATTTCAACTCCTCGATTGGGTATACAGTCTTCCCGCAATCCTCACGAGCACACTTTTTGCTCATTCTTGGTGGCTGAAGTATAATGGATCAGTTATTCTTACAAAGAAGAATTATTCGAGGTCTAAGAATGATGCGATATTGTTTGACCATGTCAAAAACACCAGGAACGGAAAGGGAATTAAGTTCGAATTAGGGTTAGAAAAGTTTTACCTCGACGGAGGGTCGAGTCTCGGGTGAATGGCATGGAAGTGATAGAAAATTAGGAATTGAGAGACTCAGATAGATAGAGTAAACATATCGAAATGGTTGGGTTAGGTTAGCAGGATATGACGAAGAGAGAGAGGCACAGAAAGACCCCCCAAAAAAATGTATGAGTAAAAGTAAACGAGGCGCGAAAACGAACGATAGGAGAGGACCGACGGGCTAGGGGGATAGTGGTGATTGTACAAAGATTTTTGGGTTGGAAAAAATGGAGAAAAATAGAGAGAAGAGAGAGAGAGAGAGAGAGAAATTGTTATTTATTCATGGAGCCGACAAGACACTACACACTCCTCACACATTTGCTCTTTTGTGCACACACATTCATACACTTTTGGCTCACAATCACAAAGGTTTATCAAAAGAGGGTATTGATAAAACAACGGGGAGGTTTGTTAATGGAAAAAGTGGAAAACTTGTGGTTTTTCAACCGGTTTAGATGAGAGTATTGGCTGAAAAAAAAATGCATATTGGGGAGATTTTAAGGGCACATTTTGAGAAGTTGAAAACGTGTCTTCAAATAACCCAATTTTTCCAAAATTTTGTGAGTGTACGAAGTAATTTGAAATGTTCATTTTCGTAGTTGACAACTTTTTAATATAGCCATAATCAAACCAGTTAGGTACCGTTCAAGAATAAATGTTCGACGTTGGGGGAGGCGCAATCACTATTTGTAACCTAACTGAATTGGTTTCGGCTATATTGAAAAGTGTCAACTACAAAAATGAAGCTCTAGACGAGCTTAATAAACCCACAAAATTTCAGAAAATTCGGTTCAAAATAAGTAACTTTTTCAACTCCTGAAGTTGACAGGTGTTTCTCAGTTTAGAAAACTGTTGAGTTCAATCAGCTACTTTGTTGAGTTCAAACCTACCGTAATCTAGCTCTATTATGTTTATTCAAGCTCTCATGGATTACTCGAACTCTGAAGACAAGAGAACTAAGAACAAATTCTTTTCACAACACACCCCCGTCATCTATTGAAATCATGTGAAATTTCAGATGACACATAATGAACTGATGTTTACTTTCTTCACATGAAATCGACAATTATGAAACAACCTCTCACAGGGTGGCCAGAGAAAAAAAAGCAAAACGAAACGAATCCGCTTTAGTCGGTTTTAGGGTTGACCCCGAAAGGGCCCCAAGCTCATTAATATTCTAAAAATCCGTTTTCAAAAAAGGATGAACCTTGTGTTCAGAGAGCTCTAAGTCGGCATATTCTGAAGAGATAGACATTTCCCAAGTTCAAAAGAGTCCCCAATGATGACCCCCATTTCTCAACGAAACGACTACTCGAGTATAAGGAGAAAGAAGGTACTAGAAGTTTTGAGAGCTCATTTTCGAAAAAGTAGTTTTGAGTTTAAAATAGCCGCCGCCGGGGCCATAAGAATGAAGGCTCACGGAGCTGCTGCCTCGGAGCCCATCGAGATGGGCGGTGTGTAAAGTGAACACTTGGAAGTTGAGAAGAAGAGAAGACGTATAACATGATGCATCATATGAATTTTCGAATTTTTTTATTGATGTCGAACTGGAACCCTAAGAGTATACGAATATGGAGAATGAATACAAACTATACAGCAGGAAGAGAGATTGTAAACAAAAAGAGACTCTTTTTTCGGTGTGAAATGGAAACTGGTGAGTAAGAATTTCAGAATCAAAGACCCTGGGAGAGAATTTTCTCAAGATACATAGCCGAATTGTTAGCATAAATGAAAACCGGACGATAATAATTTATCCATTTATCTCGCTTCCGCACCCGAGAGAGATGAAGCTGAAGAATTGTGAGAATTCTTGAGACAAAATGATTGCGGGGGCAGTAGAGAGCGGGAGGAAGAAGGCAGGTTGTCTCCTGCTGGTCACTCTCTCTGTTGTAACATAAGAAGAAGAAGAAGAAGCTAGTGGGGAGGATGAGAAAGAGAGGGAATAAAATCCGAGGATGGATTAGCTGAACGAAAATTGAAATGAACCACATTTTTTCAGGAGGAAAAGGGATACTAATCAAGCCATGAAAGGAGTTTCTTGAGCCTCTTCCAAAATTCGAAGAAAGGACTTTGGAGAGTGAAATGTCTAGAAAAACCGGAGAATTCCCGTTATTCCAGAATAGAAGGTTTTGGTAATTCAGATGTACTTATTTTGAGACTTGGAGCATGGACTATATCAACGTTGAAGATTCCGGAGCTGTAATACAAACTGCTTGAGCTGCCCCTTTGAAAAAAAAACAAATTAAGGGAACCAAAATAATCACCAATTATTTCCGTTGCGGATTCAGAATCCTTTTCAGAATCCTTGAACCAGTAATACTCTGGCACTCCTCAAGTTGCCTTTTTTGACGACATTTATCTCGGGTTGCTTTTTAATTTTCACACAGCTGTCAACTCATAAAGAGCTACATTTCATAAGCGGACATTTTTCAAAAGTTCTTGAAATAAACCAAGATAAGGATCGTAAAAGTGAGGTGAAGTCAAACATGTCTAGAGTGTCAAATTATTAGTACCGAGTTAAATGGATATTATGTTCTCGTGGTGACGGAAAGTGAATTATGATTGAAACTGAAATGTGATACGTTCCCTTCCGTTGTTACTGCCCTCCTACTCCCTCCACAAGACACACTGGTAAACATTTGGAAGAATGTAATACTGAGTAGACAACTAAGAAGAGAAGGCAAGAAGAAGAAGCAGGAAAAGACGAAGACTCCAGAGGTTCCGTTTCACACTTTCCCCTCTATTGTGATGATGATGATGATGATGATTCGGAGCGGCGGAACTAATGTGAGAGTATTGTTGTTGGGAGGAGTTAGTTGGACGAAAGGTTTTTTGAGATCAACATACCAAATCGTTTGGGAGAAACGGATAAATTACATCCAGCTGAAGAGTGGTCTTGGATTTTCTTCTGGTATTTTTTTCAAATATAAGGTCTGAATTTCAGACTGAAATATTCTCAAAAAAAAAGGATCATGACAAAAGTTCCAATTTCGTTGCTTCTAGACCTATTTGACAAACTGCAATTACCGTTGATGAAGTTGAGCAATTAAAAAAGACAAAAAGAGTCGAGGCAGCTTAGTTGAGTTTGGGAAGAAGAAATGAAAAAATCGGTCTTCGTGTCCTTTGTATTCCATTTTGTGAGAAGACATGGACGACAACTGACGTTTTGTGCAAGCAAATGAAATGAGTCAGAAAGCAGAAAGAGATTCACACTCGAGAGCTGATGTATAGATACTTTCTAGGCCAAATGGTCAGTGGAAGACAATGAGAACAGCAGGTTGGATGACGAGGAGTCAGAGTAGGAAGATTCTTTTCAAAAAGTTTTGAAATCACGACTCGGATTACAGATTTTGATCCTTCGAGTTCTATCTCGGTTGATCCCTTTCTAATGTATTCTCCGATCGGCTCTTTATCGATTCAATTATGAAACCATAACTGAAGTATCAGAGATCATACATCAGCATATATACAGACAACATTCAGAAAATCGAAAGAGAAAAAACCGAGTTGTTGGTTCATTCCGAATCTATTTCAATATCCGCCCTCCACATTCTTTCCGCATGAGTGACCGCAGTCGCACAAACAGTTTTTATCTTCAAAGAACATCTTCACGAGAAGAAAGCATACAAATTGAAAAATGTTTTGATTGTGCAGATAACAGGCAAAAAAGTGAAGAAACTTCTTCTGCCCTCATGTTAACCAATGCCCTCTTGTCGAGGCGTCTGCGTTTCCTATGCCCCGATATCTCTCATTTTCATTTCTTTTTGTTTCCGAAAGATTTGTCCTTCGGATGAGGATGGTCTTTAGAGAATAACCTTGACATATTGCCTCAACTTGACACGTTTTTCTATGTCTGGAACTTCTCCGGTTCTTTGAATTTTCTTGTTTAATTGCTAAATTATAATAGATGGAAATTTTCGGAAACATTCCAGAATAAGTGAGACCAGCAATTTCTGAAAAACAGATCGCGATCTAGATCGGTGATTCACGAAACAAACCAAAAATTTAACTTTGCCGTCTTGGTTTTCGTGTCGAAACCATCATCTCAAAAACAAAAAATATCCTTTAAATTTGCCTCCGAAACCGCTATGAAAACCGTAAGTTTTAAAGGATTTTAAGCATTTTCATATTAAAGGAGGAATCCGGCCAAATTTTTTTTGCTTTAAAATAGGTAATCGAATGTGCTGATTCCGAATGTCATATATATGGACTCCTCCTTCAAGGCCTCGACATGAAAGCCAGATTACGGTATAAATTATTTTTTTGTCGTCTCGAAAATCGGCAAAAAAACTTTCTCCTCTAACCACTGTGAACTTTGTAATTTCTACCCTTTTGTGTCCGAAGTATATGCGGAAATGCACCCTCGCCGATAAGCATTGTCTGCTGATAACGAAAAATAATTCATCATTTCAGATTTTCTCCCCTCAAAAATGTTCAGTCACTCCGATTCCGCTATTAATGTTGCCGAGCCGGTAAGTAATAGTTTTTGTGTCTAAAATGGTCAGAATAGTTTTCAGACAAACGAAGAGTTGCTTGCCGAGCAGATTCGAGTTTTCGATCGTATGAAAGGATCGACAAATTTCAACCGAGTTGCAGAGGATGTAAGTTTTTGTTGAGTCCAACTAATATATCTATCGGCATTCAGGTGTATCCCGTAGAGGTGACTAAAAACAAACTAGTCTGCGAGATGGTCGTTCAGGAACAGCATCTGAATTCAAAGGTATTTTCACGAAGAAAATTGTCTCTATTCCATTGAACTCGCAGGGAACCCTACATGGAGGTCAAACAGCTACACTGACCGACGTTATTACTGCTCGAGCAGTCGGAGTCACTGTGAAGGATAAAGGAATGGCTTCTGTTGAATTGGCCGTCAGGTAAGAAATAAATAAAAGTTCTGTATACCAGAATGCAAATTATTTCAGCTATCTTCTCCCGGTGAAAGTAGGCGATACTCTAGAAATCACTGCTCATGTCCTGAAAGTCGGTCGATCAATGGCTTTCACTGATTGCGAATTCAGACGGAAATCCGATGGAAAGATGACAGCGAAAGGAAAACATACGGTGGCATTCTTGCCGAACCAGCCTGGAATCTCAGTGGAGAACGGAAACCAGTTTTAATTCAGTATTTTGTCTCATTCGTTTGCATAATTTGCTGGGTGTTTCTTGTGATCATATTTAAAATATAAATAAATTTAATTTGAAACCGAAGACTCCATATAGAAAAGAAGAGAAGCCACTGAAAACGGATAGGTTATATTGAAAAGGAGAAGAACTCTAGACTTAAGTCTTTAAGAGGTGCCATTGCAATTGGTGAAGACTTTGCGGCAAAATTGTCAAAGTGGGAGGAGCCTATCACCAGGTTGGAGCATCTCAACACATTTTTTTCAAGATTTTCTTGAATTGATAGTAAATCTCATTCAACCGCAAAAAATGTTGAAGGTCTTCACTCAACAAGTTCTTGTGATCATAAAATATAATATTTAAATATAATACAAATGAGTTTTATTGAAAACATTTTTTGGGAGAAAAGAGAAGCCACCGAAAATGCGAAGGTTATACTGAACAGAAGAATAAGTCTTAAAGAAATACAGAAATAGAATCGAACGGTGTTCGAAAATACATGATGTATCACATGCGAGAAGCCATGGAATGGGGGAAATAATCGAAAGATAACGTTCAAATTGCACATTGGTTTGCTGGGGGAAGAGAGTGTCAGGGGGAGAAAGGAATAGTCACCGTTTCGATTTTTGGGGCGAGTAATAATACTTAGAACTGAAATAATAAATACAACAATAAATTACTGCAAGCGGGAAACAAGTGGAGGAAAATTATGCTTTAAACTCGAGAAGGCAAGACATGAACTCAAAAATTGTTTTAAAGCAAGTTATAATTTCAAGGAATTTCGGAGAAGAAGAAGGAACGAGACAAATGGCATTGGTGAGAAAGAAAGTTCTATGGAAAGAGGGAGGAGACTAGGAGATTTCGGTTCAAGAGAATAAGAAGCTGTGAGGAGACGGGAATCTATGTGAAAAGTTTAGCAACAAGTTGACGGTTGAAACGAAGCAGTAATTGTTTCTCGAAATCGTCGGAGTTATCCAAATTAGTAAGAATCAGATTAGCATTCAGTTGGGGAGAAGATGAAGAGAAGCTGACTACTTTTTCAGCGGTAAGGGTGAAAATGGGAATGGAAAGAAGTTCCGTGGCAAGATCCGAGAGTTCTGAGCATCGCGAAGAGCATGACTTCCAATAGGATAGAGGAGCTTGCATTGGGTTTCCGAAGGTTCGGAGCATGAACATGCTTTCGACGGAATTCTGAAAAGAAAGTGTTGCTTTTCAGAAATTTACAATTTCTTTGTGGATATAGTGCACATCAAACGATTTTCCATTTTTGCGATTTTCAGTGCAAAATGGTCAACGTTGGGTACTTGAAAAAAGGTGCCCAACAATCCGATTTTTTGATTGGTAAAAGTATGAAGTAACTCTGGATCTTCATTTATGTAGTTGAAAACTTTTGCCGATAGTCGCTGTCAAGTCATTTAGAACGCTTATAGTGATGCTAACCCGAAATTCGGACCATGTTTCTTAAACATGATCTAACTGACTTAGCAGCGATTCTGGAAAGCGTTTTCAACTACGCAAACAAAGTTCTAGAGTGGCTTTATACACCATCAGTTTTCAGGAAAATCGAGTTGTTTGGAAACTCTTCGAAATGACTCAAAGGAGTTTTGCTCTGAAAGTCACCAAACTCAATTCACTCTTAATTGGTGATTTATATGCTTTTCATCATCATAATTTTCTTTTTACTAATCTGATCCTTGAACTGTTTATCATCCCTGTAATGCTTCTAGATATTTTTCGACAAGATTAGAGCACAATTCATTTCAGAAGCTTTTCAACATCAACACCCTCAATTTCTCCTCATCTTCTTATTTACAATATCTACCTGAAGATTATCCTTTTTCAGCAGAAGCAATCAAAAGAAAGTGCTCTCAGAAACTTTTTGTTCTGCACGTCACCCGAAAAATTGCGGATTTTTCTCGGATTTTGGAGAAGATAGCGAAAAGAGAAGGTGAACTAACCGCACTGGAAATCTCATCGAAATACTGATTGACGATGTTTTCCTTTGCTTCAGAATTATTGCTCATCGACTGGAACAAGTCTCCATAAATGGCCAAAGCATCACATCCATCGCCTCCATCTCCTTTTCTCATCACATTGGCAAGTAGAGAATCCACTCCCATTGCCAGTTTCTTCTCACTGGGAACTTTCTTTGTCTTCTTGGATCTCTTCGAGATTTCAGCTTCAATGAGAGATCTGGCGAGAGTCATCTGCTCAGAACTCAGTATGACTGCCAGTTGTGGATTCAGAGCAGTGGCTAGGATGTAGGTGGGATCAAAGCACTCATGTTCTGGATCCATGATTGGGGCGACTGTCGCCTTGAGAGAAGACAGAAGATCAGATCCAATCTCTTCAAGGTGGTAGATGTCCTGAAAACGTTCAATATATTCACTTTCACGAAATCGTTGAAAAAACCAACCTTTTGTAGAACATTCTGAATCTGAACGATTGTCGGAATCACCGTATCCACAGTAGTCATATCTGTAGTGTAGGTTGTCAATGGTTTCAAGATATTCATCAGACTGTGAATTCCAATCACATTGTTCCATTCTCTTTCGGTAATTGGCTGAAGTCCTTCCAACTTCATCTGATAAATATCACGATGATTCAGAAGATTCTCCACAATCACGGTAAATGTCTCAGTGACAGGCAAGACGAACTTGGACTTCAACATTTGACTTGCCAACTGCATTGCACTTGGGACGGTCAAATAGGAGAGAATCATCTGGTAGATGTTCTTCTTGAGTACATCCATCGTTGAAGAAGTTTCAATCCAGGTTTGGAAACAATGAGAAAGACTGGCCGAGAATGCATTCATCTGCTTTGGAAGTTCAGCTGGTTCCGTCAGTTCACTGAGACCGGAACAGATGACACGATTGATGGTAGATGGTGCGATACTGTAGTCGTCCAGAACTTTTTCGAACACGGCACTCAGATCCTCCGACTGGTTTCCTGTGATGTTGCGGAATGCGAGAAGGACCACTTGTGTCTCGTAACTGTTTCCAGCTCCACCAGTCAGGGCAGCTGATACAGTAACCCGAGAAATATCAGAAGTGATTTTGGTGATGTCGAGAAGAAGATTGAGCTTCTTATTGGTGCACAGTTGCCCCTTCAAGGAGAGAGCCAGTTTTTGAGCGTAGGCGTTGACGATGCTCTTGTATTGGGTTCCACTCGGAACTGTGAACTTTGGCTGTGCCATTTCAAAGACATCCTTCCAAAGAGGATTCTGGAGAACTTCTGAATCGATGTGAGAAGTGGCAAGAGCAAGGGCAAGCTTTCCAGACAACTCCTTTTGCTTCTTATCGTCGTTTCTCCATTTCTTCGATTGAATGATTTGGCCATTGGCAGCCAGTGCCAAACCCGCTTGCTGAAGAGCGTTCAATCCATTAGACGATGAGTTTGCAGAGCTTGGTGGAGTTGTAGCTGGAAGAGATTGAGCCAGCATCATGTGCAATGGATTCATCTGGAGCATCATGTTGGTCACGAAGTTTGGCATGATTGGAGCAGCTTGTTGGGGAGTTGTTGGAGGGGATCCAGTGGAGTTATTGGCGGAAACTTGACGGAGTCCATTCAGCAACATCTCATTGAGTTTAGTAGTGCTTGGCTCTTTCTTTGGCTTCTTCATGCTCAAATCCATTGTTGAGTTGGATCCAGAAGTGGGTCCAGATGCAGATCCAGACGACGCAGATGACGAAGTATTGGTATTTGTGTTGCAAGTGGATGCAGGCGATCCAGTCTGCCGTGGAGCATTCTGGGTTTGAAGAGTCAACGGATGGGGTGCACCATCTGGAATCTTTGGCACTTGATCCAACTTGGTGCGAGAGTATTCTGTCTTGAGTTTTTGAAACTCGGAATACTCTCGTGTGTGTTTTTTCAAATGACACGCCAAGGTGGAAGTATGTGGGCCTTTCAACATATAGGTGCAATCTCCAATAATGCATCTGAAAATATTTTCTTGACATCGAAAGAAAAGTTATAGAAATTTTACCTGCTCAAGTTCTCCACTTTATTATAGACAAAATACTTCCAGACTGGCGTTTGTTTGTTGGTTCCTCCGCTGCGAATCGATGCAGCTGGATTCCGATGCCAACTCCAGTCATCTGTGGCGAAGAGTTGCGCAGCTGGACTTTGAGCAACTGCGACTGCTCCGGGAACTGTGGGTTGAGCTGGTGTAGGTGGAGTTGATGGATGCATCAGGGCATTGGGACGCATGATTCCTTCCAAATCACAGTTGAATACACCTCCGAATGTTTTATTCAGCATTTCGAATATCTCTGTGTTATTGACAATTGTTCCATTGGCTTCAGACTCATCGACATCCATTTCCATTTCCTCTGGTTCATCCTCTTCTGCTCCAACATCCACGTCTTCCACTTTACTCGGTGATTCAGATGAAGAGATGACACTGCTGTTGGAAGAACGGTAGCTGGCAGAAGAAGGTCCGGCGGGAGATTGTCCGTCTTGTGATGCTTCACCGGCGACTGAAGGAGCGCAGCTCGTGGAGCCAGTTTGAGCATCGAGTCCAGCCTGCAACATTTTGAATTGAGAGAGGAAACGGGGGAGTGCTGGCACGGCATGACACTGGTGTTGCTTTTTTCAGCGTTATTCAGTCGGAAATTGTGGAGGGAAGTAGGAGCAGGTGATTCGAAAGATTACCCAAAGCCTTTTAAATCAAATATATTATTTTTATTTCCCGTCAAAATTCAAAACTTCTCCTCAAATAACTTTCAAAGAAAAAATATTGTGGAATAGTTCCCTGAGTCAAACCTATTCATCTGAGCCCCACCCTCCGAGAAAAAAGAGTCTAAATACGAGTTGAGAGGATAATCGGGAGTTTTGAGTTGAGATAAAAGTCAAGAAGGGGTCGCGAGATAAACACGTTCTCATACGAATAACTGCTTATCAACTCTTGTTTTTTATTCATGCCTTGGCTCCACTACAAACCTGATGTCAGTGTGACAATGCTCTCCTCGAATACTAGAAGTTGTAAATACGAACTATTTACTTCCCTCACTTTTCAACCCCTCACTTCTCGAAAAAATCTTCGACTTTCAACATCTCTTGTTATCTTATTTTTGTAATGTCTGATGCCAAGATATACTCATCCCTCATGTGTTGACCAATTCTCAAATCGAAATCATTCGAATATCATTTGAATTCGAAAGAATACACGTTTCGTTTCCGGTCTCTCTGTGTATCATCAGAAATCCGAAATCCGGTGAGGATATGTGGAAATATTCTATGAGAAGAAGATGAGCTTATCCCCCATCGGTTCTTTTCCTATTTCAATTATTGAAATTGCTTTTTCCAAGAGTCAGCAGTTATCATCGACAGACTTAAGAAATGAAATGAAGATGAAAAAAAGAATTTCTACAATCCGCCTTTGGTTTGATTCGCCCCACTCTAACATCACCTAACATTTGTCAATCCGATTCCATCTGATTCCTTTTCACAGAGAACAAAAGACAAGGAATGATCCTGACTTTGTGATCACAATCACGCCTACTCAAAGATCATGATATTCAGAGATAGAACTAACCTGAGTATGAACATCAATCCGAAATCGTTTGGTCTCCGGTGGTCCGTCCGTATCCGCACTGTTATTACTGCTCATTGTGTTAACCGAATCCTCACGTTGGAGAACGCTATCACATGCAACACCTGAAAAAGAGACCCATTAAGATTTGAAAAGTTCATTGAAGAAGAAGAAAACGGTGGGAGGCAACCGTGCCGAGGAGAGAGGAGCGGAAGAGCTTCGCGAAAAACGGACTATTACAGGAACCAGAAACGTTACAAAAAAGCTGTCAACTGACAAAATGTAGATCAAAGTGAGAGCTATCGATTGTAACAAGGAGTCATTGAAAATACCAACGGACAGCTGAGATACGGTATTTCTTCCGTTTTACTTCATTTCCCATTGACATGGAATGGAAGAAACGCCATATATCGGTTCGCTGTCAATATTTTCAATTGTTATTTTTTCAATTGCTAGATCTCAACATTTTGTTAGTTGACAACTTTTCTGTACCATTTCCAACTCCGCTTCCGTCAGTAAAACATGGAGAACAAAGAAATCGTATGTCGCGTGGGCTCCCACCGCCTTTTTGGGTAATAAAGTTATAGACGAGCCGATTTCTCGGTGTCACTCGGTACTGTGTGAATTATTTCCATATTTTACAGGTTTATGTGCGTGCACAAACAATGGGAAAGGTAACGGTTAGATGCGGCTGAGATCGAAGAAAATTTCCGAGACATTACTTGAGTTCAACGTCGAGATGTCATCAGTTTTTGGTGTATTCGTGATCTACATCTGAATTCGAAAGCTATATCTCAGAATATTCAGATTTAGTATCCCGATACATGTATAATTTAATTTTCTTACTATTTTCTAGCTGATCAAAAATTTAGAAATCAGCACTACTTTTTCTAGTCCTCAATTACATTTATAAGACTGTATTTCCTGTAATAGACCTGTATCCCCTATCCTCCATTCTGATCAAATTTATCTCGATTCCTGTGACAGCTATCTAAAATTGGTTAATTAACAAAATGTGGAACACAACGCGAGGAACATTTTGTTAGTTGACCCATTTTTGATAGCTGTTACAAAACCGAGATAACTTTGGACAAAGTGACGGTAAGGAGGATGTTAGTTGAAATACGGTAAGTGTAGATTGTTCTGAAAGTTTCAAATGTAGACTGTAATTATAACCAAAACTTTCAAAAACCGACTTTCGAACCGCGTACCGACCAATTTTCCGATTCAATTCCGCCACGAGTTGAAACAAAAAAGCAAAAAAAAGGAGAAAGCGGTTCAGTCAGTGTGGTCGGTGATTTCCCACGAAGCCACCCAAACCGAACTATATGATACAAAAAAGGTTTTTTCTCTATTTGCCTTTGTTTCATTTCACAGAAACGGAGAGAGAAGCTCCATAGGTGGTATACAGTGTAAAAGTAAAATGCGATTTTGAGGTAAAAATGCTTCTTTGGCGCATTCTTCCATACTGTGTTGGTTCAGATGCGGGGCCCCCCTCGCTCTCGCAAACAATGTGATATATTGCATCGTTTCGCCATTATGTGCAAAACGAAGCCACTGGGCAAAAGGGAGACGACTGTTCTGTATATTTGGGTTTTGAGTTGTATCCCTTTACGGTTGGCAAATATGGAAGGGAGAAAACGATTTCGATCATTATTTCGGATGAGGTGTCTATTAGGTTTCAACAGAGTTTTTTCCGATAGAAGTTTTTGGGAATCCTAGGTCTAGACGTCATGAGATGATCCCAAGGATGAGAAGCTTGGTCTATAGGTGACACAATACATCCTCTAGTGTTTCAGCTGTGTTGGACATTTCTTCTGCCCTACCGTAACTCTTAGAATTACGAATGTATATTTATGGAGATATTCAGGTGTCCGGAATGAAAATTTGTCGCCTGGACTATCCTAAACACACGGTTCTAACTTAAAGGGACCAAAAGAGCATAATTTCGTACTTCAATTGTTGAGGGGATCGAAATCCACAGACTGATTTGATGGTCATTTAAAATTCTCATGGATGGTATCTGTGCATATTTCTAGCTCCGAAACTAAATGAGCCACACAGAAATTGAGATTTGAGTTACGACTATCTACCTAAAACCCTAGGATTCTGACCTTCACGACGTCTGTTCGCCGCATTTGGTTGGTGTTGATCGTCTTTATAGTAAAAATAAGAATACTGAGCAATCGGTCGTTCCAATTTTGATTGCATTATACAAAAACTTTCAATTTTCACCTTTTATCTTTCGACTTCAAAGTTACTCTGTTGACTTCTTGCTCTTCTTTAAATTCTAAAATTTTTTGAAGATTTTTGTTGAATTCTGACGATTTATGGGTGTGTGTCCGAAATCTGGACCACTCCCTTATATATTCATTTGGATTTCTCTATCTGTCATGGGTCTTCTTCATCTGTCTTTAGGCCGATTATGTTTTCAACATAGGGGCGGAGACCGTATTGGGCGGGAAAGAGCAGAAGAGAGAGAGAGGGGAAGTAACACTTAACAAATTGGAAACTGGACGAAGAGATAAAAGAATGGAGGGGAGGAGAGAGTACATCAACAACCGGTAGAAAAGGGAGGATAATCTTTTTTCAGGTAGGCATGCGAGCACCTAAGGTAATGAAGGGGTGGATAAGCTGGCCGGTGTTGAAATTCTTACAACGAGAAGATTCTGAATAACATATTCTGTGTACCCGCCGAAGAACGCTGCTGAATCAAGTGTAGGTAAGAATTCATGTTGCAAGATTTCTCACGCTTAAGGGAGCTGAAGTTAGACCAAATTGGGTTGTGAGAAAAAGGAACGAGTTACCAAAAAAGCTGATTGAAGATTGAAATGAGATATGGGTTCGAGGAGAGTTTCAAATTCGAAAGACAAATAAGAAAACGAGAGGAAGTTTTTTGTTAGAGGTTCTATCTATCTGAATGGCAACTTTTAGTTTTGGTTGAATGTCACCGAAATCTTTCTAGCGATAAAAATTGTATCCAAAACGTGGATGTATTCAATTTCTGACCAATAGTAAGTTGAACATCATATACCGTATTTCCTCTAATAGACCGAAACCTCCTTTCAGTCACCTTGACCGAAATTGTGAGGACAATGGTACATGTATGTACGTGCCTATTTAGAGAAAAGTTTCAGAGTAACTGTACAACGGCAGTATCTAAATCAAGTAAAAAAAAAATTGGAAACTTTATTTATATTTCTGATCTTCATGTCGAAATCTTTATCTAGGCGATTGTTGAGAGTGGAAAAATAAGATTTCTTTCTGGAAATGTTTTCTAAGCTAGTTCTGTTTTCAACAGTCTTTAGCTTATCTCCAGAACACTGAGAATGCTTCTCTTCTTGAATTCAGAAATCAATTCGAATATTTTCTAGACGGGTCTTCAAACGACCACCCCCACAGTTACACTTCTGAGCACTACCCAGATCCTCGGAATCTTTGCTCTCTGAAATTGAGGTAACAGCGAAATCCGATGAATCAGTCGGTGTCTAGAATACTTTGAAGGCGGATTAACTGTGGGTTTTAAGGAAGTGAGTTTGTTTCTGTTGAAAGTTTAGGTGATCTATTTCGAAAGGGTAGGTTGAACAAAAAGGAATTCTGAGATTGTGAAAAAGACAAGCTAGTTTGGAAGAAAAAATATCCAGTGTTGCTTCTAATACACAGGCACTCCATCACCGTTACCTTGATCAATTTTATCTCGGTTTCTGTTACAGTTATCAAGAACTGGTCAACAAACAAAACGTGTCTGTTAGTTAGAGGAGCAGTTTGTTAGTTGACTACTTTTTTATAACTGATACTGGAACCAAGAAAAATTTGATATAAGTGAAGGTAAGTGGGTACCGGTAGAGAAAGTAAGATAATTGCAATCGAACAAAGTCGTCTTATTATTTGACGCTAAAAGTGACAAATTAAGTATTACAATTTCTAAATTTTACCAGACCCACACTTAAAATTTATTAGAATTCTCAGTCCAAGAATAAGCTCCACATAAACTCCGAAAGCGATTGGACGACTCACATCAAAGTGACTCTGAAATAACCGAAGTGTTTTTTCTAAACCCTTATTTTGGTGTAGTAAAATCTAAAAACACGGAGGAGATGTTATTCTCTATACCTGAGTTGTTGAAAAATGAGTTGAAAAAACCGATCGTATCTGTCGAGGAGAAGATCCGTTGGCTTATCATTAAGCTACTTGTAACGCGTGAGGATGACGGGGGCTCTTTCTAGGGAGGGGGCAGTTGGAGAAGGTGATCGTCTCCACAGACAGAGCCGATTTCGAGACGGGATTTTGACAAAAAAGGGGGAAATGGAGATGAAGAGGAATATCTCGATTTGATTGTTTTCCGTTTGGAAAGACATTAGAGAATTGAAATGTCTGTTTCCAATATATATGACGTTTCTGATTCGGAATTTTGAATTTTGGGCTCATTCTGTACAGAGAACAAAGCGAATGAGGAGAACAGGAATAATATAGAAATTGGCAGTTTGGATATACACCAAGCATTTTCAGATTGAAATTTGGGCGCTTTTAAAATCATGAGTCCAAAAGGTATTAACCTAATTTACAAGTCATAATTTTTTCCACTTTTCAACTATTTTGCACTGAAAACCCTAAAATTAATACATTTTCGGCCGGTACTGTAAGTGAAACCGGCACCAGGATGAAAAACAAAAACCAAAACCTAGGTTGACTTACTACCGATTGAACCTAGGATTTCGGAAATCTCGTCTCAAATGTAACCATATTCATTTCTTGAAATCTGTCTCGGCCTCCCTTCCTCCTCTCATTACGCATAAAAAAGATAGAAATCTACCCCAGAAGGCGAAAAAGAAGTGGGCTATCTCTCTCTCTCTCTACTTGTTCAAACAGCGTTCGAAACAGAAACGCCCGTTTTTCGAAATATATTTATCTCGAAAAACCCAAAACTTCAAATGGAAAGTTTTCGAGAAAACGAAGGAATTTCCGTTTTCTGGGGAGAAACGGTTTGGTTGAGGAGGCGACAAATAATAAAAGAGAGAGAATGGGAGGGATGGGAAGAAAATATTAGTAATGATCGCTAATTTTCATTCGAAATGAGTCATTGGGGGGCTCTTCCACAGTAGTTTGGGTTGATGGAGAGAAAATTGACTCGTATTATACAGAGGGTTTGGAAAAAGAGACGAGAAATTTGAGTAAATAAACAAGAACCTAATGGAAACATATGAGAAATTCGTGAATGGAGAACCTCCAAAATGTATTATGGATCATGTGTTCCTTGATTTTTCTCAGTGACTCATTTTATCATGTTTTGAGAACTGAGAAACAAGCGAAGAAACATGGAATCAGATTCCGGAGGCACTTCTTTCCAGTTGAAAATGACAACACTTTGCACCATATGGTCTAGAAGGCATGTATTTTTTCAGAAAGTTTTGGATTGGAAGAGTATAGTTTGGAAAATAGAAAGTGTACAGAAGAGTTTTTGAAATAAGGTGCTCTAGGCATGAGTTTTTTTTTCAGTTACAGTAACCAGGAAGAAAAATCAAGATTCTGATGAAAGAAGTTTCATTGACAGGCTTTGTTTTTCGTATGATTTGAAATAACGCATTCAACCAGAAATTATAGTTAACTACATCATTTTGGACAAAGCTGACCGGTTCTGGGGGCTAGAGACCTTCAGATAGCCTATACCAGAATTAGTAGATTTCAGAAAATACATAGATTTTTTGAAGAAGAACTCACTTAGCCAACGTGGTAAGTTGTGTTCCTAAAATTTCAAACCTCACAGGAGAAATCCTCCAGAATATTTTGCTTCAGTACACGAATCCCGAACGAATATGTTTTTTTCGTTAAACAAAACTCAAATGAGACTAAAATCACTCTTCCTCTTCCACTCAACTAATCTGTTCTCCTTCCGTTTTGTTCTTCTTCCGAAAGTAACCTAAACCAGATGGATCCCAAAATCCACCACCACCCGTGTCGTCTTCTCATCAATAGACCTCCTAAAAACTTGTGTAAAGTGTTCCCCTCTCCTCCTTTGAATTCCAACTCAAACCATCTTTCCCGTGGCTTCTTCTTTCTTTTGTCAGAGACCGAAATCCGGCGGTTTCTGGAGAGCACTTATCGCCAATTTCGATGACAACAAATACAACGGGAATTGAGGAGGGATGAGGGCGAAGTAGAACAATGTGAAAGTTATGGAAAATAGAATGATGAAGAGGTATTGAATTGGGTTCGAGTTGGGAGTGGAAGGAGACGAAGAATGGTTCAGAAGAGTTTTCTACCTATCACTTAGTTCTATATTGTTTTCCAAGCTTATCCTAGTTTCCCCAGAATGTAACCCTATTGAACCAGTCCACACTTTTGAAGACAACTTACTGTGCAAAGAAAGTGATGCAGGCCGAAGAGCTTGAAGTCTTCTGAAGGATATCTGAAAAACAAAAATATTCGAAATTGAACCCAAATGGGCGTTTAAAAAGTTGCGATAAATCAGAAACACACAGAAACCGGTAAAGAAGAAATGAGAATTGGGATGCCCCCTCGGGAAGATGGACCTCTCTCTCTCTTTCTACAAAACCTAAACGGAGAGAAAAATATGAATTTATTTGGAAATGAGCCTTTTGTCTCGTGGTGAAGGAGCCGCAAATTTATGGGTTACTCTTTTTGTGGCGGTTGTTGCTTCGGATTTTCGGAGGAAATTGGCCCCGGAAGATGTTGGAGGATGAGCAGCCAGGAGAAGAGGAATTGGACGTTGCTTCGACACAAAAACCAAAAAGGAAAAAGACAAATGGGTGGATGAAAGGAATGAAACCGATGAGGTAAGAGGTGAACATTTTGTGACTAATTGTGGTGTGAGAAATTGGTGAAGATGAATCGGGATTTTGGCGAATGTCCAGATACTTCAATTCACAAGAATGTAACATTCTAAAAAATTGGAATGGAATGTGGTTTTTAGTACTCAGATGGTGCGAGCTCTGTTTTTGAGTCTCAATAAAGGATTCGATGTTTTCTGGGAATTCTAACGAGTCAAGGACTGTTTGTCAAGTTTTGAAACTGTCGACATCGATCTGCCAAGATTCAAGGTTTAGATGCTGTTTCATTTCAGTTTGGGTATTATGGTTCCTAGCTCTGAACATGTGATAGCTTCTTCAAAACTTATTACCTTATGATCACCTCTTTTTGCGATCCTCAAAACTTCTAACTCTGAAAACTCCACTTCACCAAAAGTCCCTCCCAGAACCAAACTGTCCCGAGTACTCCCCCGACCCCCTTGTCAAGTACTACGGTAAGCCAATCGGGAATAAGTGAGAAGATGTAATCACAAAAGAAGCGAGTTTGTTTGGCACAACACAATGATGTCGAAGAGGAGAAGAAGAAGAAGTTGTCATAGTGTATAACGAACCTAGGCCATCAATCATACTCACACACCATAAACGTTGGACTTCCCTCCCCTCCTCCCCATCCTTCTGAAGGCATGTATCCTCCCATCCCCCCAAGGAGCATCAGGTGCTCTTACCCATCAAAACGACATAATCCATCAAAAATTGGCGCGCTCTCGTTGTTGGCTGGAGTCTGGAGTCAAGCTTTGCTCTAGGAGAGGAGGATGTGCACCCGTTTTAGAGTCGCTTTGTTGCAAAAACAAGGGGATAGGGGGACATGGGTATTGGGTTGAAGGATGAGGAGAATCTCGAAGAATGAAGTCACTCGAGGTCTCTCTAGTTGATAAAAGTTGCCGCTTTTCTGCTAATAGATCAGACCATCCTTCCCGTCACGTTGATCAAATCTATCTCAGTTCCTGTAACAGTTATGAATAAACCGTCAACTAACAAAATGTCGCTCATGTTTTCATAAATATTTTGTTAGTCAGTCACTTTTTCATAACTGTTACAGGAACCAAGATATACTTGGTCAAAATGGCTGGGAGGGAGGTTTCGCTCCAAATCGACAAAATTTTCCGAAAGTAGTCCGGAAATATGTTCCAGGGGAGCGTCTCAGCCATCAACTATGCTATTCCTGACTTCTGAGGTGATTTCGGACAGCTTCTGTTGTCCACATTTCACAGACCTCATAGAGATGCGTAAAAATAGAGATTCCTCATAAGTCTAAAGTGTATAAGATTACTGTAATCTATTACTTGATTACTGTACTTTTCCACACTCGTGTTTCGGTTTGTACTTAGTTTGCACCCCTTAGAATCCCTAGCAAAGTTTTAGGTTCCTGTGGCAATAAGGGCAAACCTTCCAGATGGCTCCCTTGGGTCATATAATTTTCACCAAACATTTAGCAATGATAGACGGGTGCGCGTTGGTGGTAGATTTTTTGGTTTTCTGTGGGAAGACTTATGGGATTCTGGAGGAAGTGGAAGGTAGGAATCTGGGTGAAGGCTTGCAGGGTTGGTTAACTTCTACAATATAAAGACAAATCTGATGTCCTGGCGTTTTTCCATATGAAGCAGAAAAGTTGGCATATTTCCGTCTGTTTCTCAAAACTTCTTTCTTGTTGCTCAACTCAATATCGTTCGTTTTGTTTTGGGATGGTGGAGAATCGATGGAAACAATAAAAAAGCGAAGGAAGAAAAGAAGTGATGATGTATTCTGAGAGGTAAAACGAGGTTCTGTACAGTTGACAGAAGGCGATGACGTGGCAATCGGTGACTCTTCTCCGTCTATTCAAAAAACGGTAGGGAGACGAAGGAAGCACCCCCACAGCTAATAATAGAAAGAGGAGGGGAACGGAGAAATATTAACATGGGAAAAGTACAGAGGAAAATGCGGGAAAATGTGCGGGGAGAAAAAGTTAAAAATGTTTATGTTAGAGGAAGGGTTGGAAGCGATGGGAAGGGGGAGAAGGATTGAAGATTGGGTGAGGAATGTGGTTGGAAGTGGAGAAGAGTTTATGAACTCAGACGGGTTGGAGATCAAAGAGACAGAGGCTAATGGATTTGTTGATGGTTTTGATTTCTGAGAAGTGGTGTTTGATTGAAGTTACAGGCCTGGTCAGTTATTGTGGATCCATCGAAAGGGTTCAGAGGGACTTAGATTCATTCTCAAGGGGTAACTAACTTTAATTTGAAACCTCTAAAGTCTGCAATGAAAGTCTGTCAACAATAGATTCAAAATTGAAGATCCAAAGAGTACCCCAGTACCATAATCACTCTTATGAGTACAGTTTCGCATTCTGCAATTCTAAAGTTTGCTCTAAAGTCATCCCAACTTAACCTATATTGTTCATATTCATTCTCCTTTAGATTTACTCACAATATGCACCCACAATAGTGCCATCAAAGTAACTCAATTGGGCGTGATGAGAAAGACACGCAAAAAGTATCAAGGCAGTTGTTCAGACACGGGATATATGTGATCAGTCAGTCACCTTGAATCCGAACTCCATTACCCTCAAGGAAACCCGATGCAAAAAATGTGAGGAAATGAACAGAGAGGACAGTACAACACCTTGTACTTTTCTGCGCCGAAATGATGGATGAAAAAGTGCCTGGAATATATCACAGTAGCAGTGGTTCTGGTGAGATGAGGTCATTCAGGCACCAAAAAAAAAGTTACATCGGAGGGAAAGTGTTGTCGGGTGGAAGTTGATTTCGAGACGAAGGGAGATGAAAAACTGAGATTCAAGGCATCATTTGATACACTCGCATCTAACGATGCGCATTTTTCGGATTGAGGTCGGAACCTTACGGGTTTTTTCGAGCGAATTCCAAGACTTGATTGGAAAACTCAAATGGGAACGGTAGATAGAAAAAGTATGAAAGCATTGGCTGAATTAATCTGGTATATCTTGGTAGTAGGTGACCGGTACCGTTAGGGAAACCTACTGTAAAACCTTCAATAGTGATTCACACTGCTTACCGCTCTGTCGGCTTTTTGAAACTCTCACTAGAAACCGAGATAGATCAAATTGAAACGAAGGGTTGCGGCACTAATATTGGTTTCTATTTTGAGACCACCTTAACCTGTACCGCTGAATCTGTGAAAACCTCAATCAGTTGTGTGATTTACTCAGGATCCCCCGGTACAAACTCAAAGATCCGGTCCACGAACTGTTACCCACTTTATTCAAAATATGTGTCATCTCCATAACTACTGTTTTCAATGGAAACGAAAGTTTTGAAAAGTACCACTACTTGAACCAGATTCTCTTTCCTCTCCCAGGCTCTAAACGGAAGCAAATCTCTTTCTCTTTTAAGTGGTCGGGATGAACAAGGCGACGGAGAAGGAGTTATTTGTATTTTCGGATGATGGGTCAAAAGAATACATATCGAACGTTGTCTACGGGATGACACCTTTCACTCGAATCTGGATAGACAGGAATGATTTTTAAGGAGAGTTTGAATTGTTTCGAAATCCCCAAAAGGAAGAATAGGTAATTCGAGAAAAGAGGAGATGCACTTATGTACTCATGGAGAGAAGACCCCTCTAGAACAGTGAATTGTTTAGTAAGAGAGACCTGGGGTCGAACCCCTGAACTCAGGTTTTCACATCCTCTAAGTGACTCGAGGTTTAATTCGAGAGAGTGAAGATGTTCTGACTAGTGCACATCACTCGATAAAAGTGTGTGATAGACGAGATTTGATGTCAGAGTGTTTCCAGAAATAACACGATTTCTTTGCTTCTAGAATATCAGGAAGCCTCAGAATCGGGATGAGTTAAAGTAAACAGACGCCTAATGTGGGGGATAGAATTCTGGAAGGCTCTAGTTTAGGAAGGCAGACCAAATGTTGAGGATATGAAAACGTAGGGTCTAGACTGAAGTTTGTGGTGGTATTGGAAACAAGATCTCAAAATCTTGAAAAAAGTATATATCGTTGAACTGTTAATAGAGGTACAGCTATTACGGGTTGGACGGTAGGTACCACTACCTATGAATGATACGAAAAACGTCTCAATCAGAAAAAGATCAGAAATGAAAAGAGTAGAATTCAGAAGATGTCTTCTCAGTAGTTCGAAAAGAAAAAAGAAAAGTGGGTGGGTGGATGCTAGTGACAGGTCCGCCTCGCCACGCCCCACCGTATACCCAGAGGAGAGACGCAGGGTTGAGTAGAAGCAGAAAGCAGGAGGAGAAGGCGTGGTGGTGAGGAATCAGAATATTTGATGCCGACTTCACACTCGATTCGAAAAAAGGTATTGAAACTTGCTCGAGTATGCACAAATTGGTGGATCCATGACATGATCATGGAATGACAAAGAAGAGAATAAAGAAGCAAAATGAGACAATGACGAATTGCGTATTCTGTGGGATTCTGGATTTTGGCGGATTCTAGGATGACTGCACTTTTCAAAGTGAGTTGCCGAGTAGGGACTGAAATCTTAGATGTTGGATTGGAACCACGGGGTTTTCCCTCACATTATCTCATTCCACCTCAATCTGTGACAAAAGCGACGAATGTCTGGAATTTCAGAAGATGTTCGATCTTCCCCATCAGATCACAATTAATCCATCTACTTGTTCCAAAAACAAAGTTATGCTTCTCTTATTATCATGCCCTTCTCTTTTGTCACTGATAGGCATTTACCCTGACTGGAAAAAAGAAGACGTCGACAGTCTTCCTCCTCGTCGTCTGGAAACCAGTTCGACACGGTTGCGTAACTGATAAACTGATAAGGATATCAGTCAAGTGTGTATGCATAGACAAATAACAAGTACTGGTACCGCTTCTCCTTTCCAAATGGTTTATAGTTCTCTTCTCCATTTTTTGGCCAAGGGAGACAAAAACTGTATGAAGAGGAACAAGGGGTTCTGATGGTTAGCAGTAGAACCGAAAGCAAGGAAACCTGCTCTAATATACTTCGTGTTAGAATTCTGAGAATAAGTAAAACTCGTCTCAGAGTTGAGTTGAAATGCAAGTGGCAGTCTCCTTTCCCGGTGTGTCAATAACCTCAGCTCCTCCTTCATCTTCTTTAACCACTAATGTCTAAACATCCTGTCATATTCATCTCGACTAATTTCTCAACCCTTTTCCCCGAGAGAATCTTTCCTATTTACCACCTCAAAACCCTCCGCTTATCTTCAGGTAACATTAATCGGAAGTGCACCATTTCCGGATCTTCGTAACACATGATGGAGTGGAGAGATGCGCTCACCTAATGTAGATGGAGTATATAATGAAATGGGGGAAGGAGTTCGGTGGTTACAGAGAGACGAGGTTCCAGACGAAAATAACTCTGATTGTCTGATTCTTTGCAACTTCAGAATTCCCAGATTAGAAATGCTGTAACAAGGAAATTCTGTGCTTGCAAAGAATTAACTTTTCTCATAGACTTGGTCAAGGTAAAATCGACCATACAGAATCTGAAATTAGAATCGCTGATATGCTGAAATGCTTAATTGATTCAAGTAACAACCTCGTGAAATTATGGTTACGGAAATCTCATCACAAATTAAATATCGATATTTTTAGGTCATGCCTTGAATCACGTGATTTTTTCAGATTTCGTTTCAGATTCTGAATTTGCAGAATCAATTTCAGGTGGACGCCGAGTATGAGGAATCTCCTTGGGAGAAGCTTTACTTTTTTAACTTTCGAAAAAATCATTCATGACAGACCTGTTTAGATTTCAGAAATCGACAGCCTTCAAACGACCAGAAATCTAGAAGCATGCACTTTTCCAAAACCTCGCAAGGTACAGCCCCCCGAGACTACGGTACCGCCTCTTCAAATTTCGGAAATCTCGCTACTCGATCACTCTTTCCGAGGGAGCAGAGGGCTTGACTTTTGAAAACTGGAGTAAGATTGACAAAAAACGGAAAACAGGTCAGTCTGGTCCTTCAGCTGACTGACTGACTCCGTGACGGTTGATGGTGTAATTGAGCGGATACAAGAGAGAGGAGGAGGAGGGGGATTTCAAGAAAAGGAGCCAGTGGAGAAGAGTGAAAAGTAAATTAAGATGTGCGTCTGAGTGCACACAGGAAGGCCGGGGAGCAGTCGGAATCGGAAGTTGTTTATAATTGATTGGTCCCAAAGATAACAACTCTTGTTTCGGGAGAATCGGATTAGAAGGGCTACTTGTAATTATATTCATTGGATTTTCGGAAGAGAGCGAGAGTCTTATTAGGAAATGGTATCATAGGCGGAAAATGGCTAACAAAACTTCAAGGCTTTTTTGGATTAATCGAAATTTGTAAACCAACCCTTTTTTCTGTAAAAAGTCGATTACACAAAACGAGAGTGGAATGTCACCTCTCTTTTTGGAAAGCAACGGGTGGTACTTTTTCGGGGAAAATTGAAAAAGCTCTCGACCCATTCAACTCTTTTTTGTATGAGAGGAGGTGTCGACAAACTGATTGATTCAAAATGTGACAGGAAATAGAGGGGAAAATATGAAATGGATTTGCGATGCTAAAAGTTTAGAGTTTTTAAGTTTTGTTTACAAGGTGAGCAATTTTTTTGAGATTTGAGAAATTCGAGTCTCAGCAATGCTTGTTACATGGTTTTGCTTAAGGTACCAGCAAAAAAATATTTTCTGATTATCCAATTCTTCTGGAAAGTGGTCATGGTTCCCAAAAACTTCTAAATTTTCGTCAGTTTTCAATAGTTCCTTAAATAGTTCCCTAAATGCATTCACAAAACTTCAACAACATTGCGCTATTACAACCTATTTTTTCAGTTGCTCAAGGTTGAAAAAAAGTCATCTCGCACTGAAAATCCCCAAAATTAAAACTTTTTGTCAGGTTCTGAAGCTTAGAAACCATCAGAGTCTTAAGCTTCGGGAGAAAAGGGAAGTAGCTTGAGTCAAGAGTCAAGTTCATTTTTTTCGAAAAGAAACCTTTAAATTTCAAAAGCTGACCACTCGTCAGGAAGACCTATGTCCAAAAGTAAGGCTTCGAAAGCCGCCCAAAAAATGAAAAAGTGTGAAACGAGGGTAAAAGGTTTCTCACTCAAGACAACCAAGCCACAGTATTGTGATGAGATCATAAATCGAACACAGCACCATTTCGTACCTTAAGTTTAGTAGTACTATCACTATCGCTTAGTAAACGGGATGACACATGTGGTATATAAACATATATATGTCCCTCTCTATGTGTGGTAGTGCTAAAACGAAGAGGAACCCTTTTTGATAACCTTTCTCAACAAATACACATTCTTCCTCGTCTTCTTCCTCTTTATTTTTCATCCAATTCAGGTCAATAGTTTCTCAATTGCCACGTCATAAAACCTATTTGATTCTCGACTCTCTCGTCTGAGTGAAAGTGTTTGATCGGCAAATTGGCCCCTCTCTGAACGAAAAGTGAGATTTCTGAATTCTGGTGCCAATCATTTCGGTTTTTTCGGGGTGCCGGACAAGAAGTGTCCGTATAAGGACTAATTGCTCTTTCTTTTACCGTACGAAAACGCACTCATTATAGGGTAGTGGGTCGAAAGGAAAACGGAAAATCGAGGGGGGAAATAAGAAAGTGACAAAGAAAGTGTGAGATGAGGAGAAAGACGAATGTGACGGAAACCAGATGGAAATTGGGATAAGGAGCCGAGAGGTGAAGGTAGACAAGAAGTAGAAAGGATTTTAGGAGGGTGAGGAGGGTTGGTGTATAGATTCATGGAACTCAGACAGCTAGAATGAAGAGCATTTGAGACTTTTCCATCCTGAGCTCCAGAGAGTTCATGTTGCTTCGAGACATCAAAGTGTCATATCCGTGGAGTTGAACATCATAAAATACAGAGTTCCAAATTTTCAGATTTCATGAATCTGAGGCTTATGGAATCTTAGAATATAGAAATATCAGAATCTCTAGGATACCAAAATCAGTGAATCTCCCAAGTCTCCCAGTCAAGACCTTGAAGGTCAATAGTTCCAAGACTCAAATCCAAAAAGTTCAATGTATTTAGACATTCAACTGTATCTTGAAAGTCAGAATCTCAGAGTGTCTGGACATCAGAAAACTTCCAAAACCAGAAAGCCCTCAAAATCCTGATATTTTCAAGCCTCATATTCCTGCTATTTCTGAATCCCAAACGTCAGAATCTCAATATTCGAAAATTTGGGAAATGTTCATGGTTTGTTTAAGCAATTGAGCAACGCTGTGAAGTGCCTAAATTCGAAAAATTATCAGACCAAGACAAAGAAAAAGACTACGAATTGATTTTGAATCGTGCTGCGTTTTTTTTTCTGAAATCTACTTTGAGTACAATCCGTTTTAGATTTTTACGATTTCGACAACAAAAATAACCCAAAAGTAGGTATATATAGTGAACTGAACCCAGGAATTTGCATATATTACTGTTTTCCTCTATGTACGAATTCTCTCTCGAGAGAGGGAACACATAGTGTACCTACATATCAATCTTCCTTGCGCAAAGTGACTCATTTTGAGAGCATATCAGTGTCAGTTACGAGCCACACATTCTCTCAAGATTTTCGGGTCAGTTGACCGGAAGTTTTGTTGAAAACGAGATACAGTTCTCCTACGACAATAAGATCTGAAAAGTGAAAACTCAGATGGAGATGAAAAAAAAAGAGAATACTGCATTCAACCGAGTCAATCCGAGAGAAAACAAAATTTGGTGAGTCTTTCTTAGATTTTGGGGTGAGGGGCAAATCTGATTTTTTAATTGCCTCCCTACGACCACAACGGGGAAGGGGTTGGGGGAAAAGACGGGCGGTACAAAATGTTTTGGTAAAAAAAACGGGGAGAAAAGTTTGTTTTAGGACGAAAGGCAAGATGGCTCGAAGAACTGCCCCAAACCAATTTTTGTTATTGTAGGAGGGAGGGAAAAAGAGAAACGATGTGATTTTAATTGAATCGGTAGAGGGTAGAAAGGGGGAAAAGTTGAGCAACGATTGAGCTGGTGGTGGGTGGAGTTGGAAATGAAAGAGGAAAATAATGGTCAGTTTTATTTTATAAAAGATTGCGAAGACATGCTCAGGGAGAGAGTTTTTTCAAGAAAGTAGTCGATGCTCGGAAGATAGTTTTTCTCATAGTTAAGCTCGAAGGTGTCTGGAAACCGGAAAGGGTTACTCAAGACAAGACTTCCCAGATGTATAGATGAAATTAATGTGTCTTCTAATGTCGCAACTTTTTGCGTACATTTCCAATAACTAATTTCCTAAAATGAGGGTCAAGAAAAAAGGTGAGGATGTGACTTGGTGATGAAATGAGAATACGGGATCGAGGGAGGAAGAAGTCGAAAAAGGGTTCGAAGGTGGTAGGTTCGGAGAAGGGATAGGCGGATTAAACCACGACGATCAGGAGGTTGGAAAGGAGAAGAGGTCATTGTAGAGGCAAAAAGGGAACAAAATTATGGACGGATTAGGGTGACGACGGAAGGGAGGCAAGGAGGTGGTAGGTACCTGGGAGGGAGAGATTGGGTACTGGTGTTTACTGGACAACGACTCAATTAATAAGGATCAGTTATGAGGGAAAGGGAGGAGTTCGGTAAGGTTGAAAGAGGAGGCTAATGAGTAGTGAGAGCTTCCGGAGAGCAGATGCGATTCCTCGAAAATATGTAATATGGATTCTGAATCTTCGTCAGTTTGATAATAGAAAGTGCGGCCAACATTTTTTTTTCCGATTTTCAGTAGGAAGCGATAGATTTTACAAAATTAAAAAACAATTCCAATGATCCTATTTTCTTCAAGTTTTATGAGTTCGTTCCCGAGGGTGCTGAACCTCTCTTCTTCAACGCGACCCAACTACCTTTTTTTTGCTGTATCCTAAAATTGTCAAAACTGAAAATAAAGATATAGAGTTGCTGAATACGCATACAAAAATTTGAGAAAATTGGGTCTCTGGAAACAACTTTTCCAATCCCTCAAAGTTTGTCTTTTTACACTAAAAATTTTAATACACTGTTCATAAGTACTTCATGTTTTCTCTTCACATTGAGAAATTACAAAACGTCAAGTCTACAATTTCAGTTTTTCAGGATCTAAGAAGAATTCTAGAACCTAAGAATGAAAAGAAAATAAGTGCATTCCTCGGGTAAACAAACCCACTTGAGACGATGAACCTCCTTCCTTTTTTTCGGAAAGTGAGGTGATAACAAGTGCATTTTCTCTCCAAATACAGACATACACACTTGATTCATCCCTTTTCGTATCTCGGAGAGAACAGGGTGCAAATGTGCTCGATGAGCAGAGCACCTGATTCGAGAGGAGATGGGGAAACCTTAAAGGAGAAGAAACCCTTTTAGGTATTTAGAAGTAACCTTAGACATACATCGAAACCCTACAATTTATGAGAAACCACCGTACTGCAAACTTTGATGCAACTGACGGAAAGCCGAGGGGAACATGTGTTTTCATAAGGGTGTAATGAAGTGGAACGGCCGGTGCCTGGAGTTGGAAACAGTTCCCGCGAATGTTCCAAGACGTGCCAAGCTATTTCTTAAGATGGATTTTATCAAAATATTGAAGGGTGTGACTTACAAAGTGAAGTTTTTCAGACAACTGGATGTTTGTAAAGGTGTTTCAAATACTGAAACATAAGCCCATCCCTTAACATCTCTTTCAACAAATTTATATCGATTCCTGTAACAAATAGCAAACAGTTGCTAACTGCAATAATATTCACATCCTCTCATAAACATTTTGTTAGTTGATCACTTTTTGATATCTGTAACAGGAACCCTGATGTAGAAGTATTTAGGGGAATTTCCGGAAGAGTAGAATTTACTATAGAAAAGTTAGTCACCTTTCATATACCGAGCAACATGTCAAATGAAGAGCCATTGAAAACTTGGAACTTATATGAATAAATCTTTGTCGTCGTTTTCCGAAAGACGAAACACTTTTTGTCGAACAAAAATGAGTCTCATCCATCGTCTCACTCGGGAAGAGGCTCGCATTGTTGCTCCGAGAAAGAAGATCACCTGGGTTACCTACGGGGCGAAACCAAAAGCGGTTCATGAATAGAAAGAAAAAGGACCCGCCAACGTATTCTTTTCTCTTTTTATTCTTCTTCTCGTTTTGAGTGAAACGGGGAATAGAGAAAGTTCAAAAGAAAGACAATGAAGAGTTTAAAGAGTTGGAAGCTATTTCCATCGGAGAAGACTTCTTCGAGTTGTTGCTGTCTGATGGCCAAGGGGTGGGGCTTCTTGGGTTACTCGTCAGCTCGGCTACTGGTAGGGGGAATGTGGGCGGAGCGAAGAGAGAAAGAGAGGATATTTCAACTTCTTCTGGAACATCTTCTGAAAATCTGTTTGAAGTTCTGTGAGCTGGTTACAAGTGGTTAGGTACACAACAAGATCTGAAAAATTCGATGTTGTTCCTGTAGGAATCATGGAATGTTTGAAAAAAGGTACATTTTGAAACATGGACACCAGTTGATCCGCCAGTACAGCATGTTTGAAAGGGATACCTATCTTTCGAACAAGTGAATTCGAACTTCTTCTCAATAACTTCTAGTCAAACGGCCAACAATTTCGAGCAGCTGGCAAAGTGATTTCCAAACATCTGATTTTCCTGAAACTTTTTAAGGTGTGTCAATCAACTCTAAAACTTCATTTTCGTAGTTGACAACCTTTTTAAAACCCCACTGCCTAATATGGCGTTAAAATACGAAATTCCGAAAATGTTCGAAAGTTGCCATGAAACTAGGAAATTTTTCGAGACTTTGCCATAAACCGTTCGATGGAATCCCATTTTTCCTTATTCGAACTCATCACCTTCTCGTCAACTGGAGCCAAATTCAACCTGCGAGGTAACAACAGTTTCAAATACTCTCGCTTCTTCCATTTACCTAAACTACCGTACCTCTTCTTCCTGAACTTTCAAACTGCTCTTCTTCGATTTCTGAGAACCAAATATGGTTTGATGAAAGGATAATCCGCAACCTCATCCTCCTCCTCCTCACTCATTAGAAAAGGAAGGAAGAGGCTTCTCCTTACTCCTCTCAGTGAGAGTAAAGTAAACTGAGATAGAAAAAGAAAATGAAGAAGCCCTAAAATGTGGGGTTGAGTCTTTTTGGGATTCGTGATGGTTGTGGTGAAACCCAATATTCATAGTCACATTGGCTCGGACGATGAGAGGGGTATATCCATGACTTCTGAACAACTCACAGATGAGATTGGGACTTCTCCGGCGATCTGTTTGGGTACTTCTTCTTTCTGTAGTTTGTGGTTCGTAATACTTTAAGACCGGAAAAATGATGAACTGAATCCGACTCGTAGTTATTCTTGTACGGGCTACCGTATTATTCAGTTCTGACGACACACAAAAAAAGCAATAAAATTCATGGTATTTTGTATTTCTTTTTTCAACTTCACAAGTTCGATGGAAAAGGCATCGACTCTCGACTGGTACAAAATGCATTCATCATTAACCTCGGAGCGCGGGAAATAGTGTGATGGGATGGAAGACGTAGAGAAAGTGGAGTTGAGATCGAAATATGTTTGTCACGCAATTCAACTATCAGTCTCAATGTGCGGTAAGATACGAACGGAGGGTCACTGAGGAGAGAAAGGAATCGAGAATGGAGAGATTTTCGAAGGGATAGTTATGTTTCTTTTCAAATCTGAATCTTGTGATATGGTAACAATATAGTCTATGAGAGTTCTGTGAGTATTGTTAATGCGCTCCATCCCAAACTTGCTTGCAAAACATTGCATGCCCAACGGCCCAGCACTGGTAAATCAGAAACAAGCCGTTTCAACTTTGACTTTGATTCGATCTACCATAATGCGCGCGCAATTTCACGTATTATATTGGCACACCGTCAAATGAAGATATTATAAATTCGCAGTCTGTTGGCACACTTTTAAAGGAGCACAGACAAAGTTCTCAGGATATCTCGCCGCGCATTTGATCTATTCCCAGTTGAATTCCGCGGCACCAAATTTATATTTATTCGCGCGACAAATTTGAACTGGTTATAGATCAAATGCGCGGCGAGATATCCTGAGAACTGTGTCTGTGCGCCTTTAAAAGTGTGCCAACAGACTGAGATTGGTACGGAGCGGAGCATGGAGCGAATCACTGAAATATCCGTCCCTTTCTCAACTGATAATGAATCAAAACGCGACGAGATACCCTTTTCATCAGCTTATGAACCTTTGAAGTGTGTGGACAGGTTAAAATACATTTTTTCACTTTTTTGAAGAATTCTGTTGATTTTTGTGAACTGCAGTCACTTGATAATGTGCTCCTGGAATGGTTCTTATTCCGTGATTCACCAGCGATCTGGATGTCAACTATTTTTGCCTTTTTCGATGTATTCAACCATCGCATTTCGATCCTTTACTTCATGAAGTTACATGCATGTAATCCAATCGCCCTCTGAACCAAAGTACTCTTTTTGAAAATCACAGAAACGCGTGGAGACTGCTCAGCTCCTGTGCGCGAGCATGATCGTGACAAGAGCACATTAGAAACGAGAAATGTCAACAAGTGTCACACCCTTTTTGGGCCGAGAGTAACCGGAGAAGAACTCAGAGAGGAAGATTCAGCTGTTTCACACCTACAGCACGCGAAGGTTTCGGTTACCACTGGCAAGGCAGAACTGTTGGGAGGGATGAAATAGAAAACAATTAATTTTGAAAGAAAAAGGTAACAAACAAACAAAATCATACTATCGAACTATTGAAAGACTGAGAATCTATTCTTTGAGTGTCAGCTTCTTGAACCATGTTGGTCGGTCCGATTCTATTTCTAGAACTCGCTTTCCTTTCACAACTTCCGCGGGTGCTTCTGGCTCTCCTTTGAACTTGACGTAAACCTGAAATTTGATTAAATAAATGAGTCTATGAATGTGTTCTCTTATTACCTCTCTGTCTTGTTTTTCTCCCACATATGGATTGTACTCCATCATTTTCTTCTTGATTTCTGAAGTCAATTTATGAACTTTGGCGTAGCAAGCATCACATATAGTATCGGATGGATGGATGTTCGAACAAGCTGGGCACGTCACTAGGTTATCGACTGGTTGTAGCAGACGAGTGAATGAAAACTTTCGGGTGACTTTTTTCGCTGAAAGAAATTGTAAACTTTTTAGTAAATGAAGTCTTTGAACGTACGTTTGCTTGTTCGATACTTGGGAACTCCGAAAACAATGCTGAAATCTTCAATCATCTCGCTCACAGTTCCATATGTAACAGGCAATTTTTGGACAGCTGAAGATTGTGTTCCAACGACATCGAATGCCAATCCGAGAGATGGTGGTTGTGGGCCGCCGAAAATGCGCAGAAGCGGATCTATCGACTGTCGGAGGTTGATTAAGATCCGTGTTCGGGCCTGATTCATTCTGAAATCAGACATTTGATTAAACTTGGATTGAGCTATTTACAAGAATTTTCCAAGAGCAAACGGGGAAAAGTAGTGCTGAGAAGAAGAATGATAAGCATTGCAAAAGCAAAACAAACAAATGAAAGATGCAGCTTTCATCGAACAAAATGTATTATCCTAATCTCTGTTAACTCGTACTAGTTTCATCTTACTTGATGTATTAAATGAAATTTTCTGCGCTTCGGGTTTCTCGCTCTGTCTGCAAACTTGATGATCGTGTTTGCGTACAAAACGTATAAGCTTACGACGAACCTTCGCGGATTCTAGAGGGGATTTGAAAGTAGTTTTGAGTATAGTCAATACTGTACAGACACTGATCCGTGTTGATCCTCGTTCGGAAAGAATGATTGTCAGAGTGAAGGCCCAAGATCAACTTGTCGTGGCTACTTCAGGCTTTTTCAGTACTTCTGTATTCTAGGTTCTGTTTTTATTTTGTATTTGGGTGGTACTCGGCTACAAAACTGTGAAAACCGAGTACCTGGTCCAATAGTTGTTGTGGGCGCGCGCGCCAAAAATTGGATAAATTGAAAAAGGCGCGAAACTTATATCTATAAAAGGGTTAACTAATCCCGTTCGGGGTGCATTCACTGTCTACCATGCGTTCTATTACGTTTCTTTTGGTTTGCATTTTTTCGGGAACTCTCTTTGTTCTATCCTCTCCCGTAACGAACGATGTGGTTGAGGCTAGCGGAGAAGCCCCGGAGAAGCTATTGCAGAACAGCGAAGAAGAGCCACATCAGAGATGTAAGTTCGCATTTTCTGCTTTTCCAATAAACACTTATTTTTACAGTAAAATTCTACAATTGGGACTTCAAGGATCTCGGCACAACAGCGTTCGAGGACATCTCCTATCCAGCTCGTCAACCACCGGCCACAGTCAATCAATCCGAACAATGTCCTGATGGGTGGCTTCGTTACGCCGACTCTTGTTACTGGATCGAGACGGAGTTGATGGGATTTGCCAAGGCAGAGAGAAGGTGTTTCGAGAAGCAGTCGACACTGTTTGTTGCCAACTCGCAGGAAGAGTGGGATTCGATTCGTCCTCGCTCCAAAGAAGCCTATTTCTCCTGGATCGGACTTGTCAGATTCACCCACTACGAGAAAAGCGAGCAGTTGCCCAGGTGGCAGACCGAGGGAGCTGTCAATCCAGCTAAGATGTAAGTGGTATGGATCTCATTGACCAATTTCCATGCTTCGATTTCAGGAACTGGCTGGTTAAACCGTACAAGCCACTCATCAACGGATGGACCCAGTTCGCCAATTGTGCTGCCAGCTACAAGTCGCCAGCGGCTCTCGAATCTGCTTCGTACACGTATTTCTATCCATGCACCTACTTGTTCAATTCTATCTGCGAGAGAAACTCGACCATCGTCAACGCATTGCAGTGAACACGCCTGTAATTCTGCCACCTATTCAATCTTGTGATCAATACTAAACATTTCACTAACAGTTCATCAATGTACTGGTCTAAAACTCATTCACTTCTATAAGAAACCGATACTTGAAAATCTCTTATTTCGAAAATAAACTATGAACTGATATGAAAAGCACAGTCACTCGAATCAATATTCAACTCACACATTTATAGAGAAATCGATTACCACTATTTCACACTACACATAAAAGAAACCAGAAGGGGGTGATAATCTATATAGAATCAATAAGTGGAACGAATTGATGTGAGAGCGGCGTGGGCAAGCAAAAGACGAGTGAGTACGAGAGCTTCTTGTTGACGACGAGCGTCCTGAATGAAGTCAGCAGCCACTCTTCTGGTAGCACCATCGGTCATCTGAAGAACACGAATGGCTTCTCCCTTCTTTCCAGACTTCCACAACTGTTCGGCACGTGTCAGCAACGTAAAATTGGTTTCAGCAGCTGGGGTCAACGTCTCGTTTGATCCTTTTTTGGGAGCCAGTTCGATGGTGAGTGATGATTTGAGCCACGAGTAGAGATGAGCAAGAGCTCCGCCTTCGTTTACATAGGCGACGCGACGACCAATGCGGCACACTTTATTGAAACGAGTGTTCAGATCTTCTTCAGTGTATTCCCCTCGCACTTTGGAAATCTTCGCCATGACTCCGTCCACGGTTTTCACGAACTTGTCAGTGTTACCACCACAAGAGAGCAGAGTCTTAATTCTAAAGCTTTTGAAAAACTGCACATGGCATAATTACCTTCATCTGTTCTCCAAGAGGTGCGCGTCTTCCCTCCATGCAACAGCTGGCACGATTTCCAAACATAACAGTTTCTTTGAGATTTTGAGTAGCCAACCACATTTGTTTTGATCTGAAACGACAAATCTTTTTGAAACATAGCTCATGTAATTCTTACTTCCGATTTTCGATATCCATATGGAGATGTCCAGCGAGAGCCTTCTCAATTCCTTCCAATTGAGCAAGAGCTTTTCCAACAGCAGAGGAGTGAACACTTCTCTCTTTTTGTACTGCGTTATCAACATCCTTCGCGTGTTCTATGTCGTACAGCTGCTTCTGAGTGCGAACGACTTCTTTCAACTTCTCATCATACTTCTTCTGAATTTCGGCAGTGGCACGGGCGAGTTCCTCGTCAAGTTTCTTCTTATCAACATCCGGAATCACTGCAACATTGCTTTTCGCCTCAAGACGTAACTTTTCGAGAAGATCTTGTTGTTTCTTAGAGACAATCGATTTAATGCGCTTTTCTTCGTTTAGCTAAAACAAAACATTTGAAAACTATTTTCCCTGAATCATTAAAACCTTATTATCGATCAATTTCTGACTGAGCTGATCAACTCTTAAATGCGCATGAGCCAGGATAGTTTTCAAATCCGACTTCTTCAGATTTATTCCCTCCTCATAGTTCAAGCTAGGATGAACTGCCTTGAGTTCCAACTGGAACTTCTTTCTGCTTTCAGCCACACGGTCGCTGTAGTCGTGAACGAAGATTCGTTCAGAATCCACATGCTTCACGTTTGAAATCATTTCATCCAACTCATTGGTCAACTTCGCAGCAGTTGCCTTCGAGACAGGAACTAATGGATTCAGCTGAGTAGTTTCTCCTTGTCCACCAAGGTTTGATTCCTTGACAAGTTCAGCCACTGCGTTTTTCGCATTTTTCTCCATTTCCCCGTCTGCATCAGCCAGCCGTTTTGCCTTTAAATGAGCTACGGTAACTGCATCCCAATCGCCATCTTTTCCTGCTTCAATCGCCTCCCGAATCGTTTGAATATGATGTTCAATGGCTCTAATCGTCTCGAGTTTAGCTCCGGTGGCTCTTTTAGTGGCCTTTTCCGCGTCAACAAGGTGTTTTTTGAGCGATTCTGTGAGATTTTCATTCTTCGTTTGTGGGTTGATTGGTTCCTTTCCTCCAACGTAAGGATTTTTCAACTTTTCGACTCGTTTCTCTGGTTTCTTGACTTCAATCAGCGAAGATCCCTCCGCTATGAGTGGTTTTTCTTTCATCAGCAGTTCGACTGGTTTCGGCTCAAACGGTTTTGGTGCGACCTTCGGGTCCGGGGAAAATTGGAGAGGACGGAGATCCTTGATACGTGGCGCAGGTGGTTCTTCAACTCCAATTGTAAAATTCAGAACATTTCTCGAACCGGGAATCGAATTTTCGAGCTACCAAACAAAATAATTATTTACAAAAGAATTAGTGAGGCTACCGTTGTTCTGAAATCCCTATCGTACGAGGCGTATCCAGCAACACCAGCTGCTCCAGCTGCAACTGCTCCAGCAGTGAGCCCAACGAATTTGAGACCTCCGGATGAGCCGGATCCGCGCGATGACGCCATTCGTTGAGTCTGAACCAGTTCATTTAGTGGGCGTTTTCTATATTACTCCTTACCAATATGTTGCGACTTCCACGCATTTTCAGCACCTTAATGATCCAGAAATCTAATCGAAACTGAATAATAGTTGCAACTAGTTGCGCAACTGTTGAAAAATGCGAGGTTGGCAGACGCGCGCCAAGAACGTACGCAAACACGCGGGCATCATGTTACACAATTCAAGATCTACCGTAATGTTCACTCAAGAAATAACCCACTGTAATAAGACCAAGCCCACTGCAACCAATCAGCGTTTTCGCTAGTTTTAGCACTTTGATCACATTTTCATCCGTTTTTCAACTTCAAAAAACCCTCGAATACACAAAATTTCGCGAAATCGTTGATGAGTTGTAGTGGGCGTGGTCCAATTAATGGACACCGCCAAAAGTCCAAATGTATTCCTCTCAAGTTTCTCGAAAAGAAGCCGTCAGTTGGCTGCCAATTCATGTTATTTTACTGTGAGAATTCATTAGAAATGTGGATTTATGTTTCGTGTTCTGTTCTTTGATGCTGACCAAGTGATCAGAAGTGTCAACGCCAAATCTATCCGTTTAAAATTCATTCGGGTTGGATAAAAACAGGTAGGGTTCCCAAGTAGAGAGAATTCAATAAAATACAAAAAATATTTACGGAGGCAAACACTTTCCAATGCATTGTTCAGAATAAATTAAAAGAGGTCCGGGAAGAATCTAGAAATCATCATCTTCTTCATCCGCCAACTCTTTAGCGAACTCCAATTCTTGCTGTTCTCGCTCACGAGCTTGCTCGATTGTTTCAACCGCAATCTTCTTCTTTGGTGGATATCTGAGCGCCTTGACGGCCTGGTTGTGGAGTTCGAGGCAATAACGAATGCGGGTATCGAAATGGGCTTGTGGCTCTGATGTGCGATAGATATCAGCCGTCTCGGAACTCTGCATATATCTTGGTCCGTCACGAACGTCAGATGTAATAACCGCGTCGATGGCTCCGTCAGCAATCGCTTTGGCAACCTGAAAATGTGTGAATTAGGGAAATTAATTACTGGATACGGCTCACAATGTATTCGGTCTCAGTTTCGTTAGTCATGTACAGTTTCTTTGCAATATCCTTGATGAAGATTCTTGAGTACGCAAGAGAGATTTGTTTGATAGCAGTCTTGATGACATTCTGGCGAAGACGAACGATCAAAGTAAGAGTATCGTCTGCTTCGAACTCCGCCTTGTGTTGCTCTAAGTTATGATTGAAACGAGCGACATCTCCATCACGAACTCCACGGCTTAAATCCAAATAGTGAGCCAAGCATTTTCGGTAAATTGGCTGTCTGAACACACTGCGATCAGGGATTTCCCCCTGAAGCAATCCTATGACTACAACCCATTTTTGAACAGCTTGCTTGAACCCGATGGCACCTTCCTGTGGAGCTTTTCTTTGAGCTTGAAGGAAGTATCCTGCTGCTGAGTTGTAGTCAAGTTGAAGAGCCTTGATGCGTCCTTGATAGTACATGTAGCGAGCGAGATCGTTGTTTGAAGCATTTTCTGGGAATGCAACTTTCGATACAAGATGGGCAGCAGATTGATATTGTCGATTGATCAAGTAACAACGAAGAAGCCAGCAGATAAGAACTGCTTGCGATTCATTGAAATGGCGAAGAGTTGCAGTGCGAAGTCTGGAGTTGAGAAAGCCCTGAAGATCAAACAGACGTCCTTCTCGTTCATAAATGACACACAAGAAATAAAGCGTTTTAGCTGCCAATCCGTCGAGTGAGCGTTTGTCGGTATTATTAACTGAAAATATATCTCGTTCCTTTGAAACTTCCGAACATAAAACTCACTCGATGTTAGCTGTTGCTCTGCGATAGTGAGCGCCTCAGCATGCTTTTTCTGAGCGTAGAGGTGCAACAAAACCAAGAGGCGCAAGTAGCAATCCGATTCGGCGGACGCAAACACAGGCTTCACTCCTTTCTTCGGCGATTTAGATTTCGGTGCAGTTGTGTCCATTGGTTGAACTTCATTATCGACCGGTGGTGGAGTATAATGCAAAAACTTGAGAAGGTTCTCTCCGAACTGATGGTCAGTGCTCAAATGTGTAGACACGAGCTTGTGAAGCACGGCGTCATTCAGTTGCTTGCGGGTTTTCGTTAACACTTGCAAAACACGGGTGACCAGATGTTCTTCTCCTTTATCCAACGCTGACAATTGCTCCTTGATATCTGTGAAAATAAATTCCAAATGATAAAGAAAAACGGGAATATTACTTTCAGCTGCAATTGCATTCAAATCCTTCACAGGTTCTTGTTTCTCCTCGATTTCTGGCTTCACTTCGTCTACTTCCATTTTCACGGGTTCCCCAGCTTTTGGAGACATGGTTCTGCAAAAGATGATGTATCATGCGATATTTCCGCACCATGTTGCAAAGCGAAGAGCATAGTGAAACAAATTCATGTAGGCCGTTGCGATTACTAAATAGAGAGAAGATCGAGTATAAATAGAGTTTATCCTTCGAGAAACACCTATAACAAAGCAAAAATTAGATAAATCATTCACTTTTTCTATGAAAACAACATCATCTTTCAAAGAAATGTTTAAAGTTTAGAACGCCTCAAAATTTCCTCGAAAAAATTCGTTAAGGTTTTGATAAGACTTCAAACGAATTTGCCAGAGCGTTCGGAACACATTGAAAAATGATGATTTTAAAAAATACGCAATTTCGCATTCGCGCTCCACCGGACAGGCTTTTGCTGGTCTCGCCACGATTTACTAGACTTTTCTCGTATATTCTGTGCTCCTTTAAATGCCATTTTGAGGGAAAAGTCTTCGAACCACGCCCTTTTCGGGCATTCTTGTTTCATTTTTCTTGCTCACTGCTGTAGAAGTTTCGAGAAACTTCTAGATTGCTAACGATAACTTATATAAACCCCCTCTTCGCATTAAATTATTTTTCCAAGTGTTTTGATAAGCCATTTATTTTGCTTTCAGCGCCCCGGCTAAATAAAAATGTCGGTTCTCGGATTCGACATCGGTAATCTTAACTGCTACATCGGTGTAGCTCGTCAAGGAGGTATCGAGGTCATCACTAATGATTATTCCTTGCATGCCACTCCGTAAGTTGTATATTTCGTCATATTTGTTTATATACTTCGACTTATTTCAGAGCTTGTGTGTCTTTTGGACCGAAAGATCGATCGATGGGAGTAGCTGCCCGGCAGGCAGTCAACACCAACATCAAAAATACAATTATCAACTTCAAGCATCTGATTGGACGCAAATACAGCGATCCGATGGCTCAACGGTTCATTCCATTCATTCCGTGCAAAGTTGTCCAATTGCCGAATGACGACATCGGAATCGAAGTTAGCTACCTTGGAGAGCCCCACACCTTCACCCCAGAACAAGTCCTTGCGGCTTTGTTAACAAAACTGCGCACGATTGTCGAGGCACAGCTCACTGATGTGAAGAAGGTTTCGGACTGCGTCCTCGCGGTATGTTCTGTTTTCAACGGGCGTTTTGTGAATTGCAAATTTCAGGTTCCATCATACTTTACTGATGTGCAGAGACGAGCTGTTCTCTCGGCAATTCAATATGCCGGTTTGAACTCGCTGCGTGTCATCAACGAGACAACCGCGATTGCTCTTGCATACGGAATCTACAAACAAGATCTCCCAGAAGAGGATGCGAAGCCGCGCAACGTTGTCTTCCTCGATATTGGACATTCTTCTACGCAGGCATCTTTGGTTTCGTTCAATCGTGGCAAACTGCAAATGGTTAACACTTCATACGATTTGGAAGCTGGAGGTCTTTGGTTTGACGCTCTTATCCGAGAACATTTCAGAAAAGAGTTCAAGGCTAAGTATGGTGAGTTCAAACATAACCTATTTCAACAAAGTAAATATTTTGTTCAGGTATCGATGCCGCCACCTCCCCACGCCCATGGCTCCGGCTTCTCGATGAGTGTGAACGAGTTAAGAAGCAGATGTCTGCAAACCAAACGCCGATTCCACTTAACATCGAATGCTTCATGGATGACAAGGATGTTACTGGAAAAATGCAACGCCAAGAGTTCGAAGAGCTGGCTGCTCCAGTTTTTAATCGTATAAAGCAAACTCTCGTCAATTTGTTCACTGACGATGTTGCCATCAAACCAGAGGATGTGGAGGAAATCGAAATCGTCGGAGGATCGTCCAGAATTCCAATGATTAGACAAATCGTCAAGGATCTGTTCGGCAAAGAGCCAAAGACCACAATGAACCAAGACGAGGCTGTAGCTCGCGGTGCTGCTATGCAGTGCGCTATTCTCTCTCCAACGTTCCGTGTTCGTGAATTCGCCATCAAGGACTCGCAACCTTACCGCATTCGTCTTAGCTGGAATGGACCAGGAGGCAATGGAGGGTAAGCATTTGTAGTTACATAACTTTTTTACACTTACGCGTTTAACACACGATAATTGAAACTTTTCAGTGAAAATGACGTTTTCGCTCCACGAGACGAGGTACCTTTCTCTAAGCTGGTTTCTCTCCTCCGGTGTGGTCCATTCCAAGTCGATGCTCACTATGCCCAGCCAAACGTCGTTCCACATAATCAAGTTCATATTGGATCATGGAAGGTTAATGGGGCTCGACCGGGAGCAGACGGAGCAAATCAGAAAGTCAAGGTGAAGGTTCGCGTTAACCCAGACGGAGTTTTCACAATTGCATCAGCCATCATGTACGAAGCGAAGATCGTTGAAGAAGCTCCAACTGAGCCAATGGAGGTTGATGGAAACACCAACCCAGAGGCTCCGCCAGCCGAATCGCAAGAACCAGTGAAGAAGACCAAGCTCATTCCTGTCGATTTGGAGGTTATCGAGTCGGTACCAGTCACCTACGATGTTCAGAAGTTCCAACAAGAAGAACTCCGTATGCAAGCTCTCGATGCCAAAGAAAAGGACAAGGCTGATGCCAAAAACTCGCTCGAGGAGTATGTGTACGAAATGCGCGAAAAGCTATCTGAGCAGTTTGCTGATTTCATCACCCCAGCTGCAGCTGACGAGTTCCGTTCTACTCTCACTTCCACTGAGGACTGGCTTTACGACGAAGGAGAGGATGCCGAGCGTGACGTCTATGAGAAGAGACTTTACGAGCTCAAGGCTGTCGGAACACCGGTTGTTGAACGCTACAGGGAATTCGAAACCAGAAAGCCCGCATTCGATTCATTTGATCAATCTATTCTCCGTGTACGGCGAGCATACGAAGATTACGCTAACGGCGGTCCAACGTATGCTCATCTCGATAGCAAGGAAATGGAGAAGGTCATCAATGCTATCGAAGACAAGAAGAAATGGCTTGATGAAGCTCGTCACAAACAAGAGACTCGTTCCAAGACTGATGCCCCAGTGGTTTTCACTGAGGAAATCAACCAAAACAAGAACGTAAGTTGTTCTATAGCTAAATCAACTCAAACAAGTTATTTCAGGCCTTTGAAAACATTGTGAACCCAATCCTCAACAAGAAGAAGCCTGCTGCTCCAGCTCCACCCAAGAAGGAAGAGCCTCAGCCAGCTGCCGGAGATCAGCCACAATCGCAGCCAGGAGAGATGGATGTCGATTAGATCTCTCACATCACTACCGCTTCCTATCATACCATAATCTCAATTGCCTCAATGAACCCTTTTTTCTTTTTCATCCGTTTTCGTGATCCCTAGTATGTGTCCCCATTGTGTTATCGATTTCTATGTCCTCTAGTAAGATCTCGAATCGAACACTTTTGTATCCGCTCGCATACTAGACAATGTTATGGTCCGGTTGTTCTATTTAAAATTTAAATATATATTTATTTCCCAATAAAGGCCCTGTTGAATTTTTAGTTTAGTCGAGAAGGTATATACATTTGCACCTCAAACTTTTTAAAAAATGAATGCTTCCCTCTTTCAAACTGTCTTCCAGAAATAAGTATGAGACACCGGGAGAAATCTAATTTCAAGAAGCTGTTCCAGAAAACAGATTCTTTGTTCCAGCTTTTTTTCCTTCAATTGAATTCTGCCCACTTTCTGGTCAGGAAATTTCCTAGGAAATCGAGAGTGACGCATTTCGCGGCTGGCCGAGAAACTCAAGGCCTAACTTTCTCCCTGGCCGAACAATGCGACAGCGTGGAGGGTGGAAGTCGCAGAACCTTTATAACGAAATTGTCATGCTTAAACTTTAATCTGCGTATAATTTTTGGAGTTTGATAATATTTTTTTTCAACCAGAGAACTTAAAATTTCAGAAAATGGACACGAATCCCGGTAAATCGTCTGCAGATGCTTCTTACAGCTTTGGTGGATCAAAGGGAGATGGTGTGGATCCGCTTCTCATAGGATCAGTTAGTGTTATAGTGCTTGCGTAAGTTTTTGTGTTACTCTTTTTATGAAAATTATAGCGAGGTCTTATTTTAGACTGACATTGATCATTTGGCGTCTTCTGAAATTACAATCTGATGAGAAAACAGCTCGCGACAGAACAGAAATGTTGTTGGCAATGAATGAAGGAGCAGATGATCGAAGAGGAGCAAATGGTGAGTCTTCTAATCGAAATGTTTAATATTAAATCTGTTTTTAGTCGCTGGAGGAATGCGTCGTAATGCGAGGCGTCGCGTAAATCGAGATGAACCAGAAGAAGATGGATTCGTTAACCACATGTTGAACGATGATGAAGATATGGAAGGAGGTGATGATCAGTTCGAATATGACGCTGATGGCAAGAAAATTGGAAAAAGAAAAGCTGCTAAATTAGCAGCTAAGGAAGAAAAGCGTCAGATGCGTGAATATGAGCTACGAGAAAGAGAAGAACGTAAGCGACGAGAGGAAGAACGGGAGAAGAAACGTGACGAAGAAAAAGCCAAAGAAGCAGCTGAAGAAAAGGCTGAAGAAGAACGTTTGAAAAAGGAACGAGAAGAAAAAGAAAGGAAGGAGACCGAAGAATATCTGGCGGTAAGTTACATAGACAAACTTTGAAGAGTTTTCATCAGAAACTTCAATTTTCAGCTGAAAGCATCATTTGCCGTTGAAGAAGAGGGAACCGACGCTATTGAAGGAGAGGAAGCCGAGAACCTAATACGCGACTTTGTAGAATATGTCAAGACTAACAAAGTGGTCAATATCGACGAGCTGTCCGCACATTTCAACTTAAAATCAGAAGATGCCGTGAATAGACTGCAGCATTTCATTCAGGAAGGTCTTGTGCAGGGTGTCATGGACGACCGAGGAAAATTTATTTACATCTCAGACGAAGAGTTTGCTGCAGGTTCGTCATTTCTCGAAAGTCTACATTTCTTCATAGAACTTCTTAGTGTCTGCTCGAAGTTCCCATCAATCATCACTTTTTTTGCAGTTGCGAAATTCATAAATCAACGTGGACGAGTGTCGATTCATGAGATCGCGGAACAATCGAACCGCCTCATTCGTCTCGAGACACCACTTGCCGCGGAATAAGTGAAGAAACAGAAAGAAGAGGAAGTGTGTACAGAGAAAGGCGATAATGACACCTGAACGTGGTCACAACTGTTCCAGTTTAGTTCGATTCGCATACTTCCCTTTTTTTCTTGACAACTCTCGCATCTATCACTTTTTGATACCAAATCTATGAAGTATTTATTAATTATTACTTTTTAAATATTGTATTTGTAGAGGTTTCATCCTCAGATTCTATCATATTGTTATTTGTCAAAGTTATCCAATGTTTGATTTATATTAAAATTATTGGATTATAATCCGTCTCTTTCAGCATGTACCAAACTTATCCTCAACAGCAACAAGGATTCATGCCTCAACAGCCGTCTCCACCAATCATTGGAGCCGGTTCAGCTCCTATGGCACCTCATCAGCCATATGGACAACAGCCACCACCAGTACAACAGACCCAACAATTTCAGCCACAGTTTCAACCCTATCAACAACAGACAAACGCACAGCAATTCACACCAGGGGTGAGATATTCTTAATAGGGAATGTTGTGAACTGAGCCGTGACACAGATGAGTACCATTAGAAAGATACGGTTTTGAAACGTGTAATGGCATTTTCAAAGCCTGCCTGTTTCTAATGGAACCCATCACATACTGAAGTGTCATCATGTTCACAACCTTTCCTAGTGTACTGAAAAGTATTATTTCAGCAACCACAACAATACCCATCTCAACAACAACAACAAATTTCCACCCCTCAATCGGATCGCGAATCCTATCAAACCGCGCTTCCACCAACTGTAACACCTGGGTGGAACGATCCTCCAGCAATGCTGCCAACTGCTGGAACTACGCCGAATCGTCTCAGCAACATGCGAAGGAGACCTGTGGACCCTTCGATTACTGTTAGTTTCATAGTTGTTCCTGCTTCAATATCGTTCATTTGCAGGGAAACGTCGGATATGGTGCTGCTCCACAGACTGCAAATCCATATGGTGCAGCTTCTCCTTATGGGGCACCGCAGCAAGATCCACAACAGTACCAACAGCAGCAGTATCAAGCTTATCAACAGCAACAGCAGCCAAACCAACAGTATGGCCAGTATCCAGGAGCTGGAGCTCCACCACAACAACATTACGGAATGTGAAAAATGCATTGTAACTTATTTATTTTGTTTGTTCATTTTCTTCCCCAACGCCTTTCTGTTGTAAAGTCCCTTTATTTATATGTAGTCGAGTTTCCCTTCTTTTCTGTGATAAACCTTGATTCTGTTGCTTGTTCTTCAACAATTCTGCAAGCAATCCTTCTCGTTTTCCCACACCTTTCCTCCGCTTTTCCCCTAATTTTGCTCCCATTCATTTCCACCCTCTGCCGGCGGATTTGTTGCCAGACCTTATTTCATTATATACATGCACACTACTCCAAGCAGAAGTGGGTGGACAGACCAGGTGTGCACATGGTCAGATGATGAATGAGTATTCAAGTAGAACCCAAGGAAGGAAATGTGTTTTTCGTCACCGAACATGTTAATCAGAGATGCGTTTCATGAAAATAAACACTTGCAGATAACATCACCTACGTCATTGAAGGGATGACAGAGAGATCTATTTTTGAAAAGTTCGAGTGACCTATAAAAGGAAAATGCGATTTTGCGAATTTCATCGATCAACGAGCTCGTTATTCTTGCAGGATTCTGATTCAGTTGGATGTATAGCGTATTCATTAATTTTCAGTGCGAAATAACCATGTTTTTGAGGTTCGAAAAATGTTTCTGTGGACCCGATTTTTTAAATATTGGTGTATGAGTTAAGCAACTCTTGTTCTTCATTTTTGAAAATAGTTGTCTTCGTTTTTGGAAAAAATCTGTCCAGTAAGTTGTGAAGCGTTAAAACGTAGAGATTCGAATCCTCTCAACTCCTCAAAATTGACAGTTTCGCATTAAAAATCGAAATGTGCGTTGTTTTGGGTCAGTTCTGTAACATCGTTGAAGGAAACCTCGTAGGCAAAGGTTGATACCCTTGTCATATGTGATTCATATAATAGAACTCATATATCCATTTTCCACATTTCATTTTCTGGCTCAAAAGTACGTGCTGAATGCAAAACATGAAAAAGACACACCGGATGTTAGTGAAAATTTTTTGAAACGCAACAAAAAGAGTCGAAACAGAATTGCAATCACAGAAAAACCGAGCATTTTCGAAACTTTGAATTCAGACCCAAACACTTCCTCCCATAAAACTGTAGCGCCTTCCCTCGCCAGAATATGAAAAATTTCAGCAGTAGAATTTAACTCTCATCATGAGCAATATTTCTTTAGTTGACAACTTTCTTAGATTCTTTACGCGAACTGAGATGAGTGTACTTGAAGTAAAGCAAGATGATGCAGTTCTAGTACAGGATTTGAGTAGCCAGGTTTAGTCTAAGAAGGGTTAATTTTGACTTGGAGGTGAGCAATTTTGACGTACTTGAACTTATGAACCAAAACTGTTCATCCTCCACTTCTCACAATAATACAGCTTAAGAAGGCTCTAGGAATGATTGACGAAATATGAATTGTTCAGTTTTCGAAGACCTCTGTTATTACTATTTAGAAAAGTGTAACCATAATTGAACCAACGTTTTCCTAGATTCAAGCATCCTTGGGTTTATAATGAGTCCTAATCTCCTCTCGTTACCCTTGCTCCGTGTTTTTCCTACATTTTTCGATAGATTCGAGAAAATCACACCGTGAGAGATAATGAGAAAAAGGATGACATCAGGATTGGCCAACTATGTCAAAGAGAACGGGAGTAATATATCCGCCAAGTGATATTTTCGCTTGGTTACCTTTTCCCCCGCTTCTCCTCATATTCCCTTCTTTCCCCTCCACCCACTTTTTTCTCTTCTTTCTCATAATCAATACGGCTTCTGTTTGGGTTGTCATGTTCAGCCAGGTGTGTGTCTCTTTCCCCTCACCTGTGCTCTTTTTCATTATAAGTTAGACGGAAATCCCTTTTTGGTCTCTTCCACTCTTTTGATTACGTATATTCCTCATTCTTCTATTTTGGATTCTCCAAGATACTCAACGAAATCAAAACTTTGAATATTCTGAAAAGTTCTTATTGAATCCTCAAATTTTCGAAATTTCCATAACTCCAAGTTTCTCTTTTTCCCTTTCTACCTCATTTTCCACATTTGTATACATCCTTTAGAAAATGTTCACAGACTTTTTAAAACAAAGTAAATCCAGCAGTGCTTATTAAAATGCACCTGTCTTTATGGGTTCACAGATGTGTTTGTTTTCGAAAGGGGAATTTGATCTGAAATAAGTGGAAATACTCTCGGAAAAAGGGCTCAAGAAGGTTCTATAATTCAACCGTTTTGGAAGTTTATGGCCATAATGGTTTTCAATGTGAAACCGACACACTTGAGCGGTTGAAAAAAGGGATTCGCATTGACCTTTTCTGAAAATTTGTTATCGTATTAAGCATCTCTGGATTGTCACTTTAGTAGTTGACCTCTTGATTTGGAAATCACTCTCAAGTTAGTTATATGGTCTTGAAGAAACAGGGTCCTTAAAAGTTCTAAATGTGTACTTAGACGATCTCAATTTTTTTTTTGGCATAACTAATTTGAGAGTGATTTTCCAGAAATGTTGTCAACTACAAAAATGAAGATAGAGCTGCTCACTACACTGACAAAGTTTCAGAAAACTCAGGTTGTTGGAAATTACTTTTCAGCCGCTCAAAGTTGTCCTTTTTTTTGATAATCGCTCTTATGGAATATCCTTATGGCCAGAACTGTACATAGACTCTCTTGCAAGGATCTATTCAAAAAACGTTCTTTAAAATGTTGAAATTATTTTCTTTATGAATGTTATTTAATTTTCGATACTCTCCTGATGCTAAAAATGTATTCGTTTCCATCTGTTTTATTCAAGGTTTTTTTCACTCTCGATCCCATTTCTCCTGAGGGTTTTTGACTCTATTCATCTCGTCAAATATATACACCTTCTCCCATTGTACTCATCGTCTTTCACTTCACAAATCCCTCTTTTCACTCCCTAATCTCTTCTTTTGCAACTCTTATTTTCCCCGCTTCTCCCTCTCTTTTTTAATCAACTCGGATTATTTCTCTCACCTAGATACGAAATTCGAAAGGGTGATGCTCATGTGACGCCTTCTTTTCGAATTCACAACCTAGAATCTCTTCGTCGAGAGCTCACCGCCGACGAAATATAATTATACACTAGTCTCCTGGTGTGGTCTCTCCCTATCGCTCTCATTCCCGTACATATAAAACCTTCGTTCTCTTTTTTTCTTTCCGAAAACCATCATTTTCGTGGGTTTTTTTGCAGAGTAATCAGGACGCAAAATGAACGAAACGATGCATTCGATGAATTCTTCTGGATATTTCGAAAGCTTCCTAGGTGGGTTTCTGTGTCGAGACATATGGAAATAGAGTTAGCTTTGAATAAGGTACCGAATAACCTGTCACAGTGTTTCACTCCCCTGATGCATCACTTCGATGTCATTCGTCTCGTTTCGAATTCTGAATTTCTAAAAGCTTGCCACTAATTACAAGTAGTCGAGGTTCATAAAAGAGGTGCATTTTACTAGTTAACAATTTTTTGTCAAGAGCCCCGTTTTCCAGTACCTCTGAGAACTTTTTCCAAATCAACACATATATAGAACAAATTTGGATTTTTAAATGGGCTATGTGGTTATTTGAACAAACTTCTACGAGTCGACATATTAGCACTGAAATATGGAAATCATAGTAACCGCCGTTCAAATGCCAGCTATAGGGAAGAATATCGTTTTTCGGAGCAAATATCTCGACTTTTAGAGGTTCCCTCCGAAAACCCCATACCACATTCAAAAGCCCATATTTAAGTCTATTGGTGTGACTATCTCTCTCTCTCTCTCTTTGTTGAGAGGTATTTTGTAATATGCATATACCATTTCTAGAGAAATGAAACCCTTCTCGATTTCTCTCGCATTCCCCTAAAGCTTTATTTTCTCTCAGAGCTGGTTGCATTCTGTTACCACATCTGACATAAATTCAGCTCAGTTTCCGTGGGAATATTTCACATTCCAGTTTCCCTCGTTGTAAGCTCACTGCTTGTTCTCTATCAGAAACGAAACTATTCCAAGTTCTCTGGGTGATCACATTTTGATACCTGTTACAGGAACCGAGATGAACTTACCGAAGTGATGACATTCATTAGCTACATAGTTGTTCATTTTCTCTGTTCCTCCATTTTTCCCTTTCACTCTTTGTCTCAATCTCAAACAGATCTGTTTTCGCGGTGAAGAACAATACAAAATCAAAAGAAAAATTGTGTCTATACGACTACAGAAATTTGGTGGTCAGATTTCGCATCGAGTCACAAGGCCCATTCTCGGAGACTCCTTATTCTATGTCTCCTCTTGAACCAAATGGTTCCTCATTTCAAAAATATTTCAGTTCAGCCAGAGCCATAAATCCCTCAATATTTTTAGTGAGAAAAGTCCCAAAAAAAACATATATGATTTATTACATTTCCTGCTTAGTGTCCCATGAATAATGAAGCAAGCATGCGGTAGTTCCCTCGGGTGTATGGCTAATTTCAAGACTCAGTTAACCTGTTGTTTTTGTCAAATCTCTATCTATCTCTAATCTCTTGATGAATGTGCTTCCCATGTGATAGGTAACTCCTATTGGTTTCTGAAGAGAAAAGCTCCGCCCATCTTCCGAAGAGTGCTGCTTGAAAGAAGAGAGAGAGGAAGTCAGTGCACTTTTCATCCTCTCGTTTCTGTTGACATTTTCCGTTGACTTCTCATTGCTCTTTCCATTTTCAGGTCCCTCCATGACAGATAAGTCCTCATTCAGTTCTCGTCCCACCACATCCAGTTCCTTCAACAAAGAGAGCACACCTGTTTCAAATTCTGATGACTTGTTGTCTCAGTTCACATTACCGAATTGTGTGGAACTACCCAATTCTACTCAGAGTGTGGATCCCGATAAGTAAGAATCGAGACAGTTCAAGCTCTGAGAAATGTCTTTTTTAGGTTACCCAAAAAGGTGCGAGGGGATTTGGATTTGAGCGGTGCGGAGCTGATGCCGTTTTTGTTTAAAGCTGCCGATAGACTACACGAAGTGAAAGATAAACAGGTATGAAAAAACTCTTATTACTGAAACAAACAACAGGAAAATTTAAGGCTAAGGCAGAAGGAATCAAGAAGCGATTCCATCAATTACAGTCAATGATCCATGAAGATAGGATACCAGAACATTATGTCAGAGGATTGAACTATGTTGTTGACTGTAAGCCATCTGAAGAAACACGCATCCACTCTATTTACTATTTAAGCAATCGAATATGAAAACTACCAACAGGCATGGGAACACTACGGCAGATTCGTGCAGAACATTCCCGAGGAAGTGTCCAAAACGTGGTTCTGGTTGTCTTCTTTGAAATTACTAATCACGGAATTAAGAGGAGCACAACGAATTAGATCGGCTGGTTCCAAACTCAGAAATCAATAGATTTAAGTATTGTAATATCCTTGTAAATATTGTGTTCATTGTATCTCTCTCACACTCATTCACTTCTCATCTCAAACTTCCTATTCAATTACGTTTTTAGGCCAGAAAAAAGGGTTTCGATTTCCTTTCTGCTGAATTTCAGTTTCTTATTTCGAAAGTTGAAACTATTAATTTTTTAATAAATTTGAACAAATTCCATGCATGCATTGTCTTGGCAAGGAGATTCATCGACTCCTCCAGTTGAACTTTTGTCAAAATATGGATCAAGGTAGAATTAACTCTACAGATTCAGAATCAAAAATGAAGATTGACATAAAGCTGGAGTTCTGACTTGGCAAAGTTGTTCCTTCGGTATCAAAAAGTTTGAAGATTTTGAGCTATTGTTTGCGAGGATATAACTCAAATATAGTCAGAATTTTGTCGATTTATAATTCAGATTCTGAACCTATAGGGTCGATTTTATTTTGAACCAGATTATGAAGAATTCATCAGAATGGGCCGTGCAATCTCTGGTCAGAGCTCTGGCAAAATCACAACATGAGGACCACCATTTCCCCAACGATGTTCCGCAATAACGCAGCGCGAATTGTTGGCCGTAAATCAACACAAGACTTTTCTCAATTTTCAGTGAATTTCCTGAACTTTTTTTGTTTTTCAGAATTATTTATCCGGCAGGCGTTACACGCACACGACGCTCCGCAGTACGCAGTGCAAACATTCAAATTTGGCGACGCCATTCCGCTTTTCTGCACTGCGTACGGCGGACTGCCGTTCTCGCGAGTGTCCAAAGAATGAATAATAAATATGTCAGCAAAGTTGCGAGACAATGTAGATATTTCAGATGCATCTCTCACGAGCCCTCTCCAGAAATCTGAACACTCGGCACTGGAATCGTCGCATTTGGGAAGTCGGATATCGGGGCCCGATTCTCCCGCAACAAAAAGCGTTCGTTTAAAAAATTTCCTATATCTTCGAACATTCTGATTACAGAACTGGCCGTCCTGATTATCCCGTTTCCGCAAATCGTGTCAATATTCTCCGTGAACGACTTGCGAGAGAACAGGTCGTGATGAATTTGCTCACTCGTCCATATTCATCATCTGTAAGTTATACGGAAAATTCGAAGCGTACTTAAATTATTACAGGAAGCTGAATTGACATATCTGGAAACCCAAAAAAATGTTGGTTCTTTGGAAGAGTTGCGGGCTGCAGAATTCCAAGCGTTGGAAGCGAAACGAATGCCTGGAAAACCGAAGAACACGGAAGGATCGAAAGCAACAATCAGAAAGCGAGCCAACGTTGGAAACCTTCTGCACAACCATTCAACAGTTGAAGACTCGCTGGCAGCACTAGCAGATAGGAAACGATGGGATTGAAATGCTGTTGTTATTTGTTTTTGTTTTGGTTTTGTAGATCTTTTTAGTGAAACAAAAAAACAATTTATTTAACCCACCGAAGCAACAACAAAAACTGATAATCTAACTATTCCAAAACTGAAAAATGTTAATTTCGGAGAACATTCAGGAAAGCTTCTTTCGGAATCTGTACATTTCCGACCGTTTTCATTCTTTCTTTTCCTTTCTTCTGATGGCTCAACTTTTTGTTCAATCTTTCCATTCCTCCTCCACCGAAATTTCCTTTCAGAAGTTGTGAGAAATCGCGTTTCATAGGCTGAATGACGATTTGTGAGAGAGCTTTTGTCGAAGAACCGAGACATGCTGGAATGCAACGATTTACTTCCTGAAAATAATTCGTCCTGAGTGTACCTTTGATAGTGACTTCGAATTGCTGTCGTGGAATCTCTCTTTTCAATCTTTGTACTAAAGTTTTCGCGCGATCACGAGCCATGGCGGCTGGCAGAATTTGTGAAAACTCACTGACCTGAAAATGTTTCACCCAACGTTGGCCTATGTGTTCAGAATCACTAACCTCTTTGCCATTGATAAGAATTGAGAGCTTCACTAGTCGAGTTTCTTGCCATCCGTCTGGTTCATAATCAAAAGATGCATATCCGCTTGTTAACTTTTTCAATCGTTCAAAGAAGTCAACAGCCACTTCTGCCAATGGCAGTCTCCATAAAATCATTAGGCGAGTGGTGTCGATAGACGAAATCTCGCCACGTTCTCCTCGACATTCAGAGCATAATCCGTTCACCGTACCCATCATTTCATTAGGTACAATCATTCGAACTCTCACCATTGGCTCCAGAAAACTCTCTACGTCACTTTCATCCGGAAACTTGCTGGGATCGAGAATCCGAACTTCACTCATTCCATCATATCTCTTCTTTCGAATACTCTCGTTATCTTTGATTTTGGCTCTATATTCCACACTTGGCTGACATAGGATCACACTGGCATCGTACTCTTGTGAAAGACGTGCTCCAAAAACTTCCATGTGAAGAACTCCGAGAAATCCGATTCTCCATCCCAGTCCAAGTGCTTTGCTTGCGTCTGGGGTCACAGTAACAGAAGGATCATTGAGACAGAGTCGTTCCACAGCTTGTTTCAAACTTTCGTAGTCAGCTGTCTCGACTGGAAACAGTCCTGCGTACACTGTCGGCTTCACTCCTTTAATTTCAGCGAATGTTTGAACAGATTCTCTGGATGTTTCAGCTGCAAACAGAGTTTCTCCAACGACTGCTTCCTAAAAATGATTTTTAAAATTTTAATTATGTAACTTTCTGTATTACCTTTACTGTCCTCATATTACACACTAAATATCCGACTTGGCCAGCTCTCAGTTCTGTGCATTTCACCATTTCAGGTCGCATTACTCCTACTTCTGTCACATCGTAGCTTTTGTCATTTTGATACGATCGAATTTTGTCTCCCTTTTTAACTGATCCTTCTTTGACCATAATATGAGCAATTGCACCGCGGAAATGATCAAAATAGGAGTCGAAGATCAGAGATCGAAATGGTGCATCTACATTTGCTGTTGGAGCAGGAACGCGTTCAATTATCGCATCTAGAACTTTTTCGACATTTATGCCACTTTTCGCAGAAATGTGAAGGCATTCGTCGGCGTTGAATTCGAACAAGTTCTTCAACTGAGTTTCAACCTGAACCCAAGGCGTAAATTAATATTCACGTCAGTACCGACTCACTGACTTTATATCGGTACCCGGGAGATCGATTTTATTGATGACTGGAATGATTTGAATGTTTTTCTCGAAGGCCAGCCAGAAGTTAGCAATTGTTTGAGCTTGAACTCCTTGATTCGCGGCAACAAGCAGAAGAATTCCATCGCAAACTGCCAGACTTCTAGACACCTAAATTTCGGATTGAGAGAACTATGCAAGATAATCTTACTTCTGCTGAAAAATCGACATGACCTGGCGTGTCAATCAAGTTCAGAAGATATCCACTATGCCTTAAAGCAGCTGTTTGAGCTTTCACTGTGATCCCTCGTTCTCGTTCCACTTGAAGTTTGTCCAGCATCTAAACAGGGAGATGCTTCTCTTTTGATGTATGAATAGAAACCTGCTGTTGTCCTGGAGGAACGGCTCCACACATTTCTAGCAACCTGTCAGCAAGTGTAGACTTTCCATGATCAACGTGAGCCACAATTCCAAAGTTTCGAATTTTATCAGGAGTAAATTCGGATAGGCTAATCAGTTTTGTGGGATCACCTGCGGAAGAGAAGTGTCGGCATGTTTCTCGCAGATTGAAAAATAAGGATAATTTTAACAATCGCTTTCTTGTCATGGAATACCTGAAAATTGAGAGTTTGTGAGAAAATTGAGCAAAAAATCGTTCGATTCAAAATTGCGGAAGAAGTTTTTTTTTAATGGTTTCGCGCTCCACAGGTACGGGGAAAAGATACGAGACGCAGAGAGATGAGTGATTTTTGCAGCTTTAATGGGGCCTTATCCTTCCAAAAGTTGTGGTGATCTAAAAGGAAGACACCACTGGTCAGGACTTGACACACCCCGTAAATATCAACCGTACAAAGCAACATAAGTACTCGACTTTCAAGTCATCCTTCCTAATATCTGCTGGTTTACCTGCTGCTTTCAGCTAGCTTTTTGAAAAATAGTTACATCAAAGCACAACTGTCTCGTAGTTGCGAGAACCAGGTAAGTCATCTTCGTGGTGAGACACAGCGTTGGGCAAGTCTGCCTGAACCTTCCAAAAACTTGGAGTTGTTACATTCTTTATTCATTAAAACTCGGAAAATACTAAATAATGGAAATTGGAATTATTTTTGGGTGAATGGAGAGTAAATTAGATAAATATCAAGTTTGCTATTAGCTGAAAGTTGGAAGTTTGAAGAAATGACGAAAAAGAAAAGACAGATTTGGGACGGATATATTCTAGAAGAATGAGTATGAGGACAAAGAATACATATTAGGATGGATGGAGTGGTGATGAAAGGAAATGAAGGGAGAAAGAGATTTTCACAAAATGGAAGGATGATCAGAAATGAAGTTTATTCGAGGATGGTAACATCGTCATCGTCTTCTGGAGCAGCGGCAGGAGCAGCAGCTGGAGCAGCGGAAGTAGAAGAAGTGGCAGAAGTGGATGGTTCACTGGAGGTGGTTGGTTGAGGCTCCTCAGCTGGCTTTTCTTCCTTAACCTGAAAGGGAAATAGTTTTGAGGTCTTGAGGGTTAGTATCTTACTTCTTCAGCTTTTGTAGCAGCAACTTCTTCTTGCTCAGTTCCAGTCTCCTCTGCTACTTCTTCCGTTCTTTGAACGACATCCTCTTGTTGATGCTCTTCCTCCTGAACTTCTGCTTGAACTTCAACAGCAGCATCTGGAGCAGCTGGCTCCGCGACCTCCTCATCGGCCTCTTCTTGAGCAGCTTCTGGGACTTGCTCCTCGTGCTCCTCCTCTTCCTCTTCCTCTTCCTCCTCCTCCTCCTCCTCCTTCACTTGCTTCTTCTTCTTTGGAATCGGCACCTCGTCATCCTCCTCGTCTTCCATATCTTCTTCTGCCCCCTGTGGCTCTCCCTCTTCATCAGTGTCACTATCCGGACGGATGTCGCCTCCTGCCAACCGTTGTCTTTTTGGCGGTGGTCCTCTTGCAGCCTTTTTACCATTCTGGGACGAAGAAGGTCCGCTGGAGGAGGCAATGCTTGAGGAAGCTCTCTTCGCGGGAGGAACAACTTTCTTTTTGGCTGCGGCCGTCTTGTTTGCTTCTGCCTCTCTGGCAAAGAAGTCTTGGATCAAGATTGGATCCAGAATGTTAGCCTCCGGTTCCCAACTGTTGTGCCTGAAAAGAGATCACGTTGCCTAGTGATCAATTTTTGTTTGTGTCAAGCTCATAGAATGCGTTCAATTCAAAATAGTGAGGAAAGTATCATCAAGCTGAATATGTTGGTAACTTACTTAGCTTCGTACCCGTGCCACTTGATGAAGAATTCAGTCTTTCCCTGAAAATCAACAAGTTGATTTCTACCCCTTGTATATTAAAAAACAGTTTTTCTCTGACTGTCTGAAAATGATATGAGAAAACTCATCCAGTTTTCACCACTTCTTCTCACCTTTCTTTTCCGATGCTTGAGAATCGCTTCAACTTTGAACAATTCGTCGGACATGGCTGAAAATAGTAAAATATGGAAGTTCCAAAATCGAAAATCGGGAAAATGAAGGAAGTTATCAGTGTTTGTTATCAACATTTGAGAGAAGAAAGGAAACATCGAAACATTTTCAAATTGTCCTGTGAGAAAGAACTGATAGTAGTGAGTGGAGGAGATAGAAGAAGACGCATTTTGAGAGAAGAAATAGAGTTAGGAGTTTGGCAACATGAATTATTGAAGGATGAGCCACAAAGTTTTCATTTTGATCTACTGTATGCTAAAGCTAAAAACTAGAAGAAGTCTAAGATATTGTCAATGGGAAGTTGTGGAGGTGCTCTTCTAGAGGTCACACTCTCCTAGCCTTCTTTGGATGACATTTCTTTGTTCGCGTTGAGAGTTTCAAAAAGTTGTCAACTAATTAAATATTTTTCATAATAAGAGCTACATTTCATTAGTTGACATAATTTTGAAACTCTAAGTGGGAACCGAGATAAACTATCTTAAAGCCTTGGGAGAGGAGTGCAACGAAGTGCTGGCCAAAAAGAGAATAAGCTATGATGATTTTCCGTATGAAATGAATAATTTTGAGCATTTGGAAAGTATACTCAATTTTTCTGAAAATTTTCCGGCCTCTCAAGCAAATTCAGATCTTGATTTCTGTAGTTGTGAGCTCTTTTCAAAAGTTATAACTAATAATTTTTGAAAAAAGCTAAGTAACTTATTACCAAGTTGTTCATGTCATTCTTAAGAGCATGGGTCCAAAAGAGTGTTCGAACGAGCTACCGAATTTCCACAAGTAGACCGAGCTTACCGTCACTTTGATCAAATTTATCTTGGTTTCTGTAACAGTTATGAGAAATATTGAAGAAACAGAATGTTCATGAAAACCCGAGCACTATTCTGTTCGTTGGCGACTTTTCTATAACTGCAACAGGTACCAGGATAAATTTGACAAAAATGACGGTGAGAGGGTGCCGGTCTATTAGAGGAAATAGGAATATATTTGCACGAACATGAACCAAATTTTGAAGCCGTGTCGAGTACAAAAATAAAAATCTATAATTTGATGGGTATATTTTTACTGCTTGTGTAATATTTCCAAAGAGTAGAAGTGAATTTCCACAATGATCACTGGAGACTAAACACCAGCCAAACATATTTTCGAAAACAAAAAGAGGATTCATGAGTCCTTAAGAAGCAAGGATCCAAGATGGGGACTACTTCCATCTGCGCCTTGCCTCCAATTGACCGTTTTCTTTAATGCTGTTCCCTTTTTCAAGGTCAAACGTTCCATTAAAAACTGGAATCTGGGGCAAGAAACACCTCAACCTGGAAAAAGCATACGGAGAGCATAGTGTGTGGAGCACACCAGAAAGGGGGAGCAAGAACGGAATTTGTTGATAAAGAGAGGAGAGAGAGAGAGTGAGAGAAGTGGAGAGAAGAGAAGTAAGGAGAAGACGACTGCGACGACATCGACTTGGATTGTTTGTGTGTCCGTGGGTGAGAGAGCGAGATGGAGAATGCCGCTTTTTTCTTTTCCGCACCGCCCGCTCGTGTTCTTTTCGATCTCTCCCCTAACGATTGGTTTGGTCTCTCCGTCGCTCACAAACTATTACTTACTGGCTCTAGCCATCTCGACGTGTCCAAGCGAACCGCACGGACAGCGCTGGTGGTTTCCCGTTTTTCTCTTAGGCAGCATTTATAGAAAATAGGAGAGAGGGTGGGATGGAAAGGGAAATGAGAGAAGGAGTATATCAAAAAATAAGTGAGACTGAACGATGATAGAAACTAATTTCATTGCATTTGTCTTCCTAAATTCGGCACAATAATGATGCAGAATGGAGAAAAGGGAGAGGAGACAACAGAGGTCGATTTGATTTATTAGAGTTTACATCATCTAGAGTTGAGTAGGTCTTCTTTTGATGTACAGCAACGATACGTACCGTACTCCCAATAACACACTCTTTCTTTGATCTAATTTATCTCGCTTCCTGTAACAGTTATCAAAAAGTGGCCAACTAACGAAATGTTTCTCACGTTATGTTGGACATTATGTTAGTTGACCACTTTTTTATAACTGTTGTAAGAACCTATATAAATTGGATCGAATCGACAGAGCAACTAGCAGAATGTCGATCTGTTCATTATAAACATTTATTTTTTGACCACAAGTTAATTTTGTTTTGTAAAAAGATGTCTGAAAAGCTGTCACTGAAATGAACCATAATTTGAGATACATTGCTATACTCCATCTGACAGCTTCAACACGGAGATGTAGCGCTAGACGAATGCAAAAAGTTATCCTGCTTTTTACGGTGCAAATCTCGGATCGCATTCAGAAGTTCAAGAATCTGTTAACTAATGAAATGTTGCTCAGTTTAACTGCTTCATTTTATTAGTTGACACTTTTTGAAGAAATCAATGTCTATCGAGTTAAATGTACTTGATGAGACGAGATGGTGCAAGATTATGATAGGGTCGCTGGTTTTGAGATCTAGGGTTGCATTATTCACATATTGAAAACCTTGTTTTTTGTCATAGAGAATTATCGAGCTGCTACGAATCATTCACTTTTTAGAATCGAAATTCAGGTGTTCAGCTTCTCGCGAGATTCAAAGTGAATAAGAGGTGGCTTCAGCTCTTATCGTGCAATTTGTCTGTTGACGGTTCTTGGAAACTCTTAATGTGATCCGAGATATATTAAGTTAAAGTTAGACGAGGAGTCTAACTATTTTATCTTACCTCGCGTTTTCAAAAAAGTCAAAACTCGTTGATTTCCAATATCAAATTCTCTGTTTCATTTCAACCCAAAACCGCATAATTTTTGATTTATTGAACGAAAATGTACTACGCAAGAGAGCATAATGAGAATCATGGAGCATTCCAGGCATAGCTTCATATACAAAGCAAAAACTAACAACTAGAAAGGAAAACAAAAAAATTGATGAAAAAATTCAAAAAAGGTGGATAAAGCAGATGGAAACAGAGAATCAAGGAAAAGGCAGTCGGAAGTCTAGGAAACTACTGGAAAGTGGAGAAAACGGGATTTTTACAAGTGATACATGTTTCCGTTTGGTCAACGATGGAAGCGAAGCGGAGATTTAGAGACTCTGAAACAGAACGTATTTTCAAACTCTTAAATGTTGATCACTCACTGCTGTTTCATTGATCGGAGTTTCCGAGCTCTCAGGAGAAGACATATTCGAAGCGAACGATCTTTCGGAAGACGTCGGAGAGCTTCTATTGAAGCCATTCACTCTTCTGACTTTGGGTGGGGGTACGATGTTTCTTGTTGCCGAATATTCATCATCCAAATTTCTTTTTTGTGAATCTTGTTCATCCCATCCCAAAATTGCACGAATCGTTTCCATTGACTCCGGGTGTCGGTTGTCTCCTACAGCTAGAACAGCATGGTAGAGAGCCTCTTGTTTTTCCGAAGTGAGAAACGGAATCATCACATTCACATTGTTACACTTTCTTCTCGAGTGGAAACCCTCGTACTGTTCCGTCGTAACCATCGTACCCTGTTTCGGCTCACACTCTGCTGCTTTGTATGACTCGAGGAACGTGTTTGGAGGAATGTTGTGTTTCTCAGCGAACGTTGCATACTCCTGAAGCGCTTGGAGGGTTCTATCACGGTCGCAGATCTGTAAAAGGGTTTCGGTTTGGAAATGCATATTATCACAAGTTACTCTTACTTTCGGCCTACTGGATGGAGCGAAGTTCCACATCACCATTCTCTGGTGTGTTGGCTCATTGCTGGAAATTGTCGTAAATCGTGGAGCACTTGAGCCAACATTCAGCGTACCCACCGGCGTCATATGGTTCAAGCTCAACTGAGAAATACTGACTGGAGCGCCAAGTTTGAATTTCTGATTGGAAACAGCTACATGAGGAGATTGACTCTGTAGAAGCGAGAGATGTCGATTCTGGAAAAGTAATACTGATAGAGTAGTGAATTGTGACTTGCAACTTTTAGACTTCTGACTGCATTAGCCAATGCTCATGAACGCTTGAATTTCTGCTTTTGGCCCTACTGAATGTTTCTATGGCATTTCCCGGCACCCCTTCACACACGCTTTGATCCAATTCATATAGGTTCTTGTAACAGTATAAAAACAGTAGTCAACTAACAGAGTTTAATACAACGTGCGGAAAATTTTGAAAGTTGACCACTTTTTGATAGATGTTACAGGAATACATATGAATTTGGTCAACGTGGCGGTAAGGGGGTGCAGGGTTATTAGTGGAAAACGGATTTTGAGAAAACTGGAAATTTCACTCCTCAACGAACCGGTAGTAATTGGGAAGAATGTTGTTGTCGTTTTTGCTGATCATTATCCTTCGCGGCTTTTCTATAATCGCTGGTCAACTTTTTGATTTGGAAGTCTAAATTATCACACTGTTTTTTTTGATCCAGATATATCTTTTTTTCGAGAGATGATGAATCGGTATTCTGTGCTGCTCGTTCCAATTCAGGTAGAGTTGCACGCCTTTTCTCGTGGTCCTTGTTGAGCCAATTGATAACGTCCCCTGGTGAGCAAAACGTGCTAAACTTCTCATCCAGAATTTTCGATTCAATGATATCTTGTGGAAGTTCTAGCTTTTGTCCGACGGATTGGAGAATAGCTATTTTCTGATTACGTGTGACAATTGTGTAAAATATCTTGAGATTAACACTTTTCATGCCTTCTTGCTGATTTGGAGCAGGAGGAGGACGGTGAACAGTTCTTGCAGAAGCACTTGGATGAGGAGGTTGCATGTGGTTGGGTGGACGTTCGACGTAAACGATTCTGGCTTCCGATTGGCCAGTTTTTGGAAGAGACACAATTGGGGAAGGGCCATGTTCGACTGGTGGAGGAGGAAGACGTTCCGGCTCCTCGCAGGGTGTTTCCATGTCGAGATGCGGCATATCGTCACTTTCTTCTTCTTTAGCATTCAGTGCTTCTGGTGCAGGAGTTTCGTTGGACTGCTGAGAAGTAGATGGTTGGGCTTCTGACGATGGAGCGGATGTAGATGGAGATTTTTCATTCGAATCTCCATGGTCTTCTTTCGCTGTTTCAAACACGAAGCTTTCCTTCCACAGATCCAACGGTGCGAATTTCACAAAAAACACCAGTAGGAATGAGTTTGAGTTCTTGGAAGCCAATCCACGAAGAACTTCTGATCCGTTCAAAAGTTTATTGCGACTGCTGTCCAAATACACGTTCAGAGTCATTACTCTCTCGTCTGTTCCCAAGTACTCTGCCAGAGATGCCAGTACATCGTTGACAATTGCATTTCCAGGACATGAAAAGAAGACGTCTTGCGTTGAAAATTTTACATTTTCATTGTCGAATTGACACCGGACAATAACAACGTCAGCCGTTCCATATCGACAGGTTTGTGCTTCGCTGAAAAAACAGATTTTGATAAAAAAACCATAAGCCAAATTCTCTTAAGTCTTACTGTAATGTTTTCTCGGTGAGTTCTGTGGTTTTCAGAAGATAACTAGCGAGCGGCTTTGGGAGCAATGCTTTTGGTCCCTGGAGTTGCTGATTTATGACTGGAATTTCATTCAACCTGGCCGCCTCCTGTGCTTCAGTTAACGGTTCAATCGGAGGTTTTTCCATCATCAGTTTCAATTCTGGGTTGACGAAGAAGCGAGTATTTTTGTACATCTGGAAAATGGGGATTTGGTACTGACTATTCGATAAGGGTTTGAGAGATAAGTGGAGACAGAACGGACAGAAGTATCAAATCAGGGAAATGTGAGGGGAAAAGAAAGAAATTTGGATTTTACATTGGAAGTTGTTCAATGGACAGAGGAGGCAGATTCAGAACTCTTAGCTGGATATTTTGAACGTTTTATGTCTGAGAAGAACTTTTTTTACAGAAGTTACTCTTCTTTTCAGACACGGATCTTGGAATCAGATTTTGATACTCAGTACCAGAGAATATGGAAGTTCTAATGTCGCGGTTGTCAATTTTGAATCGTTCAAACTTCGAGGATTTTTAAAAATGAGATCTGAATGATGGCCTTGACTTGTTTGGCCTTAAAAGTGAAAGTAATTTTTTTGTATTCAACGACCTTACGAAAGGAAACATTTAAAGCGATCCGCGACAGTTATGGGATTCTTGTCTAGCCGTCTAGTGCTCACAGCTTTGCTTTGAACCATTTACCAAAATACAAATGAGAAAGCTTTTCAGATTCTCCCAAACTGTTCTTGAGTCCCACAAAAGGCGATTTGTCTCAAGCTTCATCAAATTTTCATGGGTTTCTTTGCCTCTTTTTCTTCGAACTTTTGGTGTATGGATACGTATTTTGGAATAAGGAATGATGGGTCTTCAATGATCATTTTCTATCTAGAAATAGCATAGATGAAAGAGAAAAATGTAGCAAGAAGTTTCAAAAGTAACAAGCGATTCACAGTTATTCAAAATTCGTTCATAACCATAAATCAAACAATGTGAATCGAAACGCGAAGTTTGGTAAGATAATTTTCAAGTTTCCATAAAACTTCGAATGATAAGATTGTCAATTTTTAATTGGAAATTTTAATGACTAGAAGAAGAGAAGAGAATCTATTTAAGAGAAGATGAAGGATATGTGGGAAGAGAAAAAGGAAATGAGGAAAATGTGAAGATGCCTTCACACAGAAAACTATGCGAATCTGCCTGTTTATGTTCTATTCTTCTGTCGGCCTCTCTAACTAAGCTGACCATTCTTAGCTCTATGCAAATACGGGGCGTTATCAGTTGGAGAGTTCAATGGAAACACGGGCTCAATTGAATAATAATCTATATTAGTTTTAGAAGACTATAACTAACTGACACTTTTCAAAACAGCTGAATATACATATGACCTTTGCCCTTTCAAACATTAATACATTGGTGTCAAAAAAAAAAAAGAAAAAAAGAGAAAGAGACGCTGGACATCGAAAACATAATTGATAGGTTTACACTGGTATAGAGAACGTTCACTCATTGTCAAAAATAAAGAGATTGTCAGATTTCTCGGATAATATTCAGACTTGCTTATTATTCTCATCAGTACTATGACTCATAATCTAGAGGATTTGTGAATCGATTTACGATTGATGACTCAGTTTCGGTGTTGCCAAAAAACAAAGCCACGCCCTTTTTTCATTTTACTTTTCAGCATAAAAAATCGAGAGTGAAACTGCTAAAAGCTAAATTTGCAGCTTTTCGTGCATACTGTCTGCACAAAAACAAGTCGGCAAAACGACACGCCCCTTTTTGTACTGTGCTTGTTTTCAACTTTTTTCCGCGTTTCATGAAGGGGCGTGTCGTTTGTAGCCTGTGGCCGCCAACGTTTTATTGTACAGACAGTACTCAAAACTAGATATAAATAGAAACTTGAAGCGAATGATATATAATTTTTGGCAGTTGGAACAAAAAAGCTGAAACTCATCCTCAAAAGTCGATAATCCATTTACACTGTAGATCACCTTTGTCTTTATATAATATTTATGATGAGCAAAATCAACTTTACCGAACAACATCTTCTTTTCACTGGCCAGTAGAAGCAAAACGCGAGTTTTTGGAAGCCGGGAAGAAATTGTAGCCGAGGGAAGGGGGAGGACGGGCAAAGGGGTCTACAGAACGAAACAGATGAGAATGCAATCGGCAGAAGAAACATTGGTAGAAACTAGGAAACGCAGAGATTACACGAGGCACACTGGGGACAACAGAAACTGGCCAATGGGAGAGAGGGGAACGCCTTCCCGGTGGTCGCGAGATGGGCGGAGGGAGGGGATACTGTAGCCTCTTGAGGGGTGGTCTTTTCCTCTCTTTCTCTCCGGACGATTATCGAGTGAAAAGAGATGAAGGCCTCATTCTGGCGCAACGGAGCAGAGAGGAAAAGAGGGGAAGGAAGAGACGCAGACGAGTGGACCCACGACTCGCCGAGCATGCATAAAGGCCTCTCTTTCTCTCTTCCTCTCTTCTCCAATAGATCAATCATAGAGAAAAGTAGGGGAGAGAAGACCCTCTCCTCTTCCCTTTTCCATCTCTGACAGCCGGGTGTAAACAATTGAATCGAGCAAACTGCGTCGCGCCTTCTACCGTAACCATTCACTGACTCCGCCCATTTCCTCCGTCTCTCTTTCTTCCGCACACTATTTCGCACCGCCTCGATTTTATGTATGTGCGTGTATGTGTAAATAAATGGTGACGAAAGTAGGCAGCGAGCGGAAAGGAGGGACGGCACCAGGCGCGCCGCGCATATATATTTTTTGAAGGCGAGAAAAGATATAGAGAGGCAGAGAAGGCAGAGAGAGAGAGAGAGAGAGAAAAACACACGGGTCCTTCCTTCTCACGGTGTTGTGCTGTTTGTTAGAGGGGGGTGACGAATAATTGAAGGGTACGGTAATTAGGTTAGCGAGAGGAAGACGACGAGGAGAGATATCCTGCCTCATTCCCCATTTTGATGGGTTTTGAAGTGGCCGATGGATGAAAGAGAAGAAGAAGAAACTGGGAAAAAGGAAGGAGATTATTATTATGTCATGGAAGATTATGGTAGATGTATCATGTAGTTGGTCGCGGAATAAAGCAGCTGATAGTAGATAAAGGGATAATTAACTAAATGAAAAAAGTGGGCTTCGGATGCTCCAGGTGGCAAGTTTCATTATTTGTAAAGACCCAGGATCCAGATCCAGAGCCGTCGGTTTTAACGCACTCAATCACTTTGAGGGGCACCAGATGTGTTTGAACTCTACTGGTACTCATTGTAGTATATTACCGTATAGACCGACACCCCTTTTTTGCCACTTTGACCAAATTTATCTCGGTTCCTGTAACAGATATCAAAAAGCTGTCAACTGACAAAATGTTTTAGGAATGGAGATGAATTGGATATCAGATGACGGGTAAGAGGAAATACGGTAACTAGAAGTATTCGTAACATCTCATCATTCAAACTTCTACCCAGTAGCTCTTAAGCGGTCGGCCTTAACACAGCATTATGATTATCGGGTTTCCCGAGTGTCAACACACATCATAGATTACGGTAGGCGCTTCTCAAGAGAAACAGACATTCTCTCTCGCACGGAAAATGTCAACAAATGTGTCTTTAGATATGAATCAACTCTCTATCAAAGGAGGTGTCCACTTGAATTGATAGTCACACGATTGAGTATGTTTGGTGAAAAGCGGAATAATCAGACATGGGAAATTGTGAGGGGAAAACAAAACAAGAGTGTCTAATTATTTTTCCAGCGGAAATGGAACCCTAATCAATAAGAACAGAAGTTGGTTTTTTTAGGAACCACTGAGAAATCAATCGGTCAATTTTATCTTGCACACGTTTTCATTGTTGGCTACGGTACTCTAACGTATATTCAATGATCAGGCATGCGGCCATCTGCATTAACAAATGCTGATTTTAAAGTTAAAACCCGCTACCACTTTACAGTCACTTTGATTCAATTTATCTCGATTCTTGTAACAGATATCAAAAAGTAATCAACTAACAAAATGGTCATGACAATATGAGCAATATTTTAGTGTTGACCGTTTTCCCATATCTGTTGCGGGAACCGACATAAATTTGATCATTGAGGTACGGTAATGATGTCATCAGACATTGAATCAATAATAAGAATATGAGTCACCCCGGGGGAAGGAAAATAGTGGGGATCGTTGGAACATCTGACTCGGGAAGCATTAGACCTGTGGGGTTTCTTTCGGGACAGAGTGGAATAACTGATAAATTTCGAGAAACCCTCAATTTTCTAGTCTACAAAGAAGTCATTGGAAGACTTCAGATTTCAAAACTTGGAATTATACTTTCTTATATCAAACGAGAGTGCTTCGGATTAACGGAAGCCGTTTTTAGTTTCGCCAACTATGACCTAGTTCAAAATGTTTTATTTGCTCTGATCCTTTGCAAAACATAAATTGAGAGATAACTGAAAACGATAACGTTGATTATCTGTCTGAAACATATGAGAAAGTTCATCCAAAATCTGAAAGTATCCAACTAGTGCATATTTCTAGAATGACTTTTCGATCAGCTTTCCTTTCCGATTCCCGACGGAGAACAAGAAAAGCGTATATGTTCTTTTTATGACTCATAAAACAGAGAAAGGAACAGAACGGTAGTTGACGTACCGATGAATCAGAGTACTTTTGAACTTTTTGGAAATTGTTAGCTGTGCGAGGAATCAGCAGAGATCTGAGCCAGGTTATTTTAAGTTTATGTCTCGGTGTCTCATACATACCTCTGGGGTTTGGGATCAAGTGCAGATTCTGATTATTTTCAAGTTCTAGAAAAATCAAACTAGAGAACAAGTTTTTTTAGAGGTTTCACAAAAATAGAATACTGTAGCCCTGTAACAGTGTTGCATCACCCTCGCTCACTTTGCGGACATTTATCCCATTGAGAATTCCAAAAAACTGCGAATCATTGAAATGCTACTCTTAGGGGCAAGGTGCAGCTACAAATTTTACGGTATATAATTAGTTCTATCCTGGTTGTCTTTTTCATGCCCAAAGTTCATCTGTGTGTTCAACCTTAGTAAGGCTTACCGAATCTGTCTGAAATGTAGTTTTGAGCAGATTCCCTTTTGGGGAAGTCACTGGAAGTTCAATTTTTGATGGTAGAAAAAAACTCGGCCACAGTGTATTCTTCTTTTCCCAGTGCGCCAAAATTGAGCATTCAAAAAGTGTACATACTTCGAAAAGTCGTTTTATGGCATCTTTACAGTAACCAGTCATTTCCCATTTTCCGTCTACCAATTACTGGCCACTTTCATTGACGAATCGTCAGCGGAAAACTAATTAGGCGAAAAATGCAAGCACCCTCCCTCCCCCCTTTCTGTCATGAAATATTCAGGAGATTTTGGACGTCTTCCGGATCACAAGATATTTTCGCTTTCGTGGTGGACGAAAAATCGGCCTACCAAGATTTTCAGTTTCAAGACTTCCACCGTATGCTCATTGTTTTTTTTAATATTGATCTCCTCCGACATTCGGCGCTGAAAAGTCTCTTCCCCTTCCATCGTCTTCGCGCACGTTCATGAATGCAGAAGAAAAAGGTGCGAAAAGGGGGTGCGTGTGCGCCCCCCTCAAGGGCTGTCATCATCTCGTCAGATGAATTTCGAGGGATGGTTAACATGCATAATGGGATTACGGTAGACGAGGGACGGCATAAATTATAATACTTCATTGAAGCAAGGCAAGGATAATCGGAAAAAAGAAACACGACTTTGACGGTAAAGTCTTTACAAGTACATTGAGATGATGAGTGCGTTGCATTTTTTAGAAAAGGCTTCTCGTCACGCTGTCTGGAATTTCATTCTTGTGATCTTTTAGCTGAGCTCGTGATTCGTAAGTGGCGATTGCTACCTGTAAACTTGGATAGAAACTAGCTCTAATTAATGCACTCACTCTCTGTCTGAACTCGTGCTGAAATTCCCCACGTAGTCCGATGTAGAAGACCTTTGTCTCATCTTCCCCGAAATTCGCATCAACCATTATCGACAAATGATGAATGTTTCCGAATTTGGATGCTTTCAGTGGGTAGTCTACAAGTCCTCGTGGATCCTGCTTCAGATCAATTTCTTGATCTGCTTCGATACTGCAATCATCGAATGCCATCGCTTCTCTATCTTTGAAGAGACGAATTTTGGCAGGGTGCGATCCGTCTTCATCTCCGATTATGGAGAGTCCAGTGAGGCGTACATGCCCGGTGAAAGGGATATTGAAGAGGAGCTCGTGGTCACAATCACTCTCGACGAAATCGGTTCTGGAAAAAATATGTAGTCAGTCACAACAGAAGCCACGGTTTACGAAAGAAGTATTAAGATAATGGGGGAAAATGCACCCGCGCTCCACCAAAATATCCCATTTAAAGCCCTCTCCTGTCAAAGCTGTCCAACCGTTTTTGAAAATTTGCGCGAAATAAATTATTTCGAGCGAAGGCAAAGGACACAAGCCAAAAACAATTCGAAAATGGTGAGAACTCCGTAGATGCGCATGTTCTTTAACACTCTAGTTCGGCGGAGCGCGGCCGCATTTTGTCCCATCTGCTAATAAAACTCTTGTCAGTATATCATTTGGTCAGCCGTTGTCCACTCGACCATTACGCGCAATCAGAAAAAATCTCGAAAATAAACTTGTTGGGAAGCTTGGCGCGAACCTGGTGGTAGGCTTCTCTCACTTTGGCAATTTGGCCGCAACGTCTTCACCAATTGAAATGGCTTCGCGGTTTGATCTACTTTCCAGTTCAAAACCGTGGCGTCATTGAAATCTTCAAAGTGGGAGAAGTCTATCACCAGGTTCGCGTCAAGCTAAAAAAATGTGTTTTCGGGATTTTCCTGAATTGACAATAGAGAGACACCTGTTTCCGATTTCAACTACATGGAATAATGCGTTTGCAAATAAGTTTAAACGGATCTGAATTTTATTTCATCGTTACATTTTTCCGGTGCTCTTTGATTTTTGTGAGCCAATGAGAACCAAACTAACTTGTCATCCCGACGCTCCATCACTTTGAAAACCTTCTTTCCGGCACCATCGACCGACTCATTCAGAGTAGTGACCTGTAAGAGTTTTTACTGAGTCACTGAAATTTGAACAATGCGAGAAGTTTCAGAGAAATTGAATTGCTTCTTACCCTTTCAAGGTCAATGTAGCTGACCATATCGTATCGATGGACATCGTCTCCAGAACCTTCTGGGATATGCTCTGCGGCACAGTTGTGAGAATGCCCATGAGAACACATTGTCTAAACATATATTTTATTTTTGATGACCAATTTTCAAAGTATAGGTATTACAAACCTCATTGTTTTTAATTTCACGAATCAGTAATTTTTTTTATTGTGATTCCGAGAAAAGATGCACCACCACAAAGGTGTCGTGAAGATATTTTAATACTGAGAGGAAATGAAAGAAAAGCAGAAAGAACAAGACGACAGATGAGATTTTGTGCGAAGATGAGGAAGATGAGTCCATAATAGCCAACAAACTTTGAAAATTAGAAGCCGTTTCGAAAAAATTTAGCTGGTTGTCAGGGAAGAAAATAGCCGTGCTCAAGATAAAAATTGACAGTTCAAGAACATAGAAAAGAATAAGACAACACCTTTTTTAAAATCGCAGAAAATAGCAAACATTATGGCTCCCGAGGTTGCGAATGGAATTTTGAATCAACAGTCCGCAACCTCGTGATGACGTCATACAACTATTATGCATTGGTGGTGAGGGAAAACAGGGTTTCAATAAGTTACAGGATATTTACAACAGAGGAACTCTGTTGGAAAACGGATACATTATACAGTAAGTGCAATGAAAAACAAACTCTGCCCTTATGAGAGCACGGCTGGATGTTCAAATACAAGATGTTCAGCGGAACGAGCGCGTTTCGGAAGATTAGACATTTGGACTTTATCTTCGAATACTCGACTCAGAGCCTGAAAAGTTAAATCTAAATTCAGAGCTCTAAAATAATCAGAACCTCTAGCCGCTGCGCTCTCTCTTTGTACAATGGTTGAATTGGTAATTGTAGATCGTTCGCGAGGGCAAGTGTTCGAAGATCGAAATAATATTTGGCGTATACCGATGACGGAACTTCGATGTTGAAATCCAAACATTCTAGGAAGCGCCGTTCTAACTCGTTCCTGGAATTATATTGGGTTGAAACCAGAAATAGGTCATCAAACTTACATATCATCCACATTTGTATCTCTTAAAATTTGACAATAATCAACATTCCAAACTGCTTGATCATCCCAGACTTTGGAAGCGAGCATGATTGAACCAAGAACAACACGACGCCAATTCGATGGGCACAAATCCATTTCAGCGTAATTGAGTAAACGTTCAATGTATACCAAAGTGATTATAGCACACTCGGCGGTGAGTTGTGCGGAGCTGAACAGATTTCTAACGAAGCGATAGATGTTCCTATGATCTGGATCGCGAGTCATTTGCTCTGGAGGAATCGGATCTCTCTGAAAAAACTTCTCAAACGGTTAGAATATGGGTCCTGGAAATTTCGAACTGACGAAGATTGGATGAAGACGTTCTTCGAAAATCTCCATCAGCCGTTCATGTCCTCGATTTTTTCGGTTTGAAATGTGATAGTATATTGCTAATGAAATGCATTTGATAGTGTTTTTTAGATGAGGTTGACTGACGGTTGAATCGTCTAAAAAATTTGATGCAATATGGTTTTGAAATAGAAAACGCATACCTATATAGATTGTACTGCAACTACTGGATTTTCTCAAACTTCTAGGTAATACACCAGGATGATGACCGCCGGCGGCTAATGCATCCAACATATAACATGAACGCCGATTGTCTTTTACTGAAAACTAGGTGGATTTTGAGTATTATTTTCAAGGATACTCACACTTCATTTCACTCTTACTCCTTTCCATAAACGTCGGTCGAGCCGTTGGATTTGTGGATGGATCCTCCTCATAACCTGAACGACTATTATATGTTGAGTTTATTCGAATTAAGTTACCCTCCGCCACTTCCCGTTCGCTGATATGTGGTAAAAAATTTGTTGAAGTTTCATCTCGAGGGAACACTTGGTTGACATACTGGAACTGAGAAAGGTTTTGAAAAGGTGAACTGAGAGTAACGTATTTCTATAGATCATTCAACATTGGAAGCCCTAATACTCGTATTACACTTTGGAGGCTGGAAAAGAAAAAAGAAAACCTGTCCCTAGAATCCAGGTGGATTAAATGGAGGATTTTCAGCCTGTAGATCATTTTTCTTTTGCAGAGTATTTATTCAAAAAAACTGGAATTTTTTCTATTTTTGAAAACATTTCTTTTGCATACCTCGACTTGATTAGTTCTAATATACTGTCCATCATTATTATACGATTTGTCTTCTCCGCTCGACGACCTCGTTCGCAGACAACACGAAGAATTTCCCATCGCCTGTACTAATATACACAGTTATCTTTGTGTCTCTGTCAAAGAGCAAAGTATGAAAACTCACGAAAGTTTTTTAAAAGCCGAGAAACTTCAATTATCGCATTAGGAGAGACAATGATTCGTGATGAGCAGGTCCTGCAAATTAATAGAAAATCGATACAAGACACTGAATAAAGAGGAGTGCGTCGAACACTGAAGTGTGATTTACGCAACAAACGATGAGGAATTTCTTTTAACCAGAAGATAAAAGCTATTTTCTACTGAAGCGATCATAAATCAGGTAAGAATCCATTGTTTGACATGTTGCAGGATGAATCGTAGGCGGGGCTAAGAAAAATGGGCGGAGCCAGAAGCGCAAGCGCCGCACGGTTTCGTTACTCCACGAGTTATTCTTTCTTCTATTCCAGCTTTTTCTTTTAATCTTTCCAATAATCTAGTTTTTTGGAGTCAGTTCTGAAAATAGATCATTCAATCGGCGAATACTCAATATACAAACCCAAAAACCTAATGAATTTATTCATTAGAATTAATCGACAAAAAATGACGATTGATTCAATAGTTTTAAAAAATTCAACAATTAAATAATCGACATGCACTTTTATGGACTTATGAATATAATTGATCAACATTTTTTGTCGATTGATTCTAATGAATCCGTCCATAAGTCCTTTCGCTGTATAAATTGATTTTTTTTTCAGAATGCAGTGGTTTCCTGGTAATGTAACCACAGGGATCCAAATTTCCCGCAAAAATCGAGCACTGTTGATTGTTTATATCACTACTGATTCCGAAGACGGACGTCTGTTTGATGAATTCTGGACTCATATCGACACGGCTAACCTTCTCTGTCCCGTAGTGGGAATCAAGTTGAAAGCTGGAGAAACTGCAGCATTGCAATTTGCTGATATTTGTGAGTTTTTTTGAAAAAAATAACTGATTTGAAGTTTTTTTTCCATATTTTTATATTTAACCGAATTCTCATTAGAATTTCAGATCCCACACCAATAGTGCCGGCTGCATATCTTATTGATCAAAACGGGAAACCGTTGGAAGTGATCACGACATTGGCCGGAAAAACATTTGACGAATTTCGTTCAAAATTCGATAAAGCAACCGCACAGTACATCAACGGGTTACCCGCTGCAGTAGCTGCAAATGATCCAGCCTCTTCCAGTTCGGCGCAAAACGTCCCACTAGTTCCAGCACGAGAGACCCTTTCAGTCTCTGCTCCTGTCTCAGCCCCTGCTGCAGTTCCAGGAGCATCTCAGGAAATGACTCCAGAGCTGGCCGAGAAAGTAGCTCGCGCAAAAGCGCTACTAGAACAGAAAAAACAGAAGGATGCTGAAAAGAAGCGTGAGGCTGACAAACAAATAAAGGAAGAAATGTCGAAAGCACGCGAAGCAAAGCAGGAGAGAGACGATAAAGCACTTATGGAAGCGGCTAAACAGAGAAAAATGGAGAAAATGGAGGCTGGAAAGGAGAAGGAGAGAATATTGGCTCAAATCAAGGCAGATAGGTGAGGAAGACACAATTAGTTGCTCTTTCGGAACTATTATTTCCAGAGAAGACGCCCGAAAGCGTTTTGGTGCTGCGACCAATTCTGCTCAGCCAGCCGAGCAGAAGGAAGGAACTGGTACTATTAATGGAAAATCAGTTCCATCGGATAGATGTCGTTTGCAAATTCGTCTTCCTGATGGTTCTTCATTTGTTGAGGAGTTCCCATCAAATGATGTGCTTAACTCGCTTGTTGAAATCATTCGACAGAAAATTGGTGGATCTAGTTTCGAGCTTCAACAGCCATATCCGCGCCGAGTTTTCACTTATGAAGATTATTCAAAATCATTCCTTGAGAATCAACTGACACCATCATGCGCTCTCGTGGTTGTACAGAAATCACATGGCTCGTCTGGATTTGCCCCCGCATCGTTTGCTGTGAGCACAACAAGCGTTCCAATCTTCACGTGGCTGTTGTACCCATTCACCGCCATTTGGGGCGTGTTTTGCAGCATGCTAGGTTGGAGCTCTGATAGCAATCAGGGAAATAACAAGAAGGAAAATGTGCCAGCTACGGGGCGAGGATCCGATGCTCAGCCTTCCAGGCGTGGGATGCCGAGAAGTGCTGAAGTCCGTCGAGTAAGTTTGATACTTTATCCATACTTGATCAAGATTGACCTTTTTTCTAGCGCGGGAACGTTGCCGGCCTCGAAAATCCGAATGACGACGATCCAGAAGAGAGGGCCAGTTTTAATGGAAACTCAACTCAGTTTATGTAAAAATATCAGATTAATAGAATCTTGCTGTGATGACCATTCCGATACCAAAAATGTTTGCAACCTTCTCCAATGTGTTTAATTAATTTACTGCCTCTTCATTAGTCATATTCATCAAAACAATTTTTTCAATACAGCTCTGTTATTTTCCTTTTATTAACCAGATGTTGAACCACTTCGATATTTTTTAAAAACTCTGATGCGTTTACTGCATTCAGTTTTCATTTCGATTCAGATGGTTGGCACAGAATCAGAAAAAAGGATCCAACTAGAAATATGCATCGATAATCTCGAATCGGCTGAAAATGCCGTCACCGGTGGAGCAGACAGATTGGAAGTTTGCTCTTCTCTCCAACTTGGAGGTCTCACGCCTTCTGTCGGTACGCCTTTGACAATATGCTCAGAACAAGAGAATATTCATTGAACCACAGTAGTTCAGGATTCGTGTCAATGCTTCATTACAAGTACCCGGACACTCCACTTTACTGTATGATTCGCCAGCGTCCGGGTGACTTTGTTTATACCGAAGACGAAATGAAAGCGAACGTCGAAGATGTGGAATGGCTGAAAAAAGCTGGCGCTGCTGGATTTGTCTTTGGAGCATTGACAACGTTAGTTTTTCAGTATGAGTAATCAGTATAAGCGTAACGTTTCAGAGTGGGAACTTTGGATCGAGACGCTTGTGAGGCAATTATTGAAACCGCACGTCCTCATCCTGTCACATTCCATCGTGCGATTGACGTTGCATATGACTGGAAAAGCTGCCTAGAAGAAGCGATTGAATGTGGATTCAAAGCCGTCTTGACCAGTGGGCAAGAACCATCGGCACTTGATGGTGTTCATATTATACGAGAAATGCAACAGTTATATAAGGACAAAATCGATATTCTGGTCGGATGTGGAGTAAACAGTTCGAATGTTCCAAATCTAGTAGAATGGACTAAGTGCAACTGGTATCACGCCTCTGCGTCGGCCCCCAAGAGGAATAGACCAATAAACAAGATCTCGATGGGAAAACAAGACAATCAACCGTTGCGAGTCACTTCGTTGGAGGAGGTGCGAATGCTGAAAGGGACATTAGCACCTGCTTAACTTATTTGAATATCATATTTTATCCCAGCTTTCTTTTGCACGCTTCCTAATATTTCTAACACCTTTGATTAGTTGAGTAGAGTTTATTTAGTCATATTTCAACCCCAATTGGGCCCAATGATGTTCGAGTAGATGTTGAGTTAGTCATTTTGATTACGATTAGCACGTTGCTCATCTTTTCAATCTACGGGATACTGTGATAGATGTATTTTTTTTCTTTTTAATAGACGATATTCTTTTTTTCCTTATTGGGACCAAAATAGGTGAAAACATTGATCCAGATATCAATTTCCAACTATAATCTAATTGCCATAGGCAAATATTGTCACGAACAATTGTTCAGTTCTTGTGCCTAACTTCATTCTTCGCCTTTTCTCGCACATTATATTTCTCTAGTCACTCTTTTCTTCTCGTCTGTGATAACTGATAAAGCATTTATTTGGGTGACCATTCTTACACTTCTTCTCTTTGGTAAACGGTTTTCTTTTCTTCCGAGTGCATTTTTGAGACCCCACCGATAGGTGACTACTTCAGAATATTATTAACATTTACAAAATTACTTTGATTTCAGGAGATTGAGCCAGAACAAAATGGCTCAAATTCTTGTTCGTAACGGGATACAAGCGATTGGAGAGGGATTGACCAGTGTGGTGATCATCGGAAAGAAGAGTGTCCTGCAAACAGTTCCGTTCGAGGGTACTTTCGAACAAGTGACACAAAAGTTTGTGGGAGGTAAAACATTCAGAAACGAGGCCACGCAATGAGTGTTTCTTTTCTAGACAGTTCGTCATGGAGATCCATGCTTTCTCGAGTCAGTACGGGTGGACGTCTTCCACTACACTATGAGTTGGCTCACTTGATCGCTGTGTCGGACACTGCTTCTCGTGGGAACACCCCGACAAACTCTCACTCCCTCTACAGAGATATGAAAGCAGTCACCTACCCTGCAGACGTCAAAAATGTTCATATTGTCCTTTTCGCTGATTATTCTGATGTTCTTGCCCACGTCGCAGCCATCGCTCGGACTTTCTACAAGTTCTCATTGAAGACTACTGAAAAACGTTCATTGAACGTTAATATCGATGTCGTTTGCAGCCAGGTGTGTGAAAACTATTTTCTTATATGGGTTGAACGCAAAGCTGTGAGCTGGACATTAATTGATTTATTGATCTGCTTGGTTTGATAGCTAGAACTGATAAATGACAGGCAGCAGACACCATGTGCTCGCGCCTTTTTGCAAACTTGGCAATTCGTCGGATTACATCATTTCTGGAGACATTTCAATCGTCTTTACTGGAATTCGGCGCTGATAAACGTTTAGGAAATGATAAGCGACGCCTCACTGAGTGTGACGAAATCGAGTCAGATCGTAAAAACACTGACAATTTAGAAAGTGACGGAGAAGTTCAAGAATTGGTCAGTTTTCAGCTAACTGGAGAGGATGCCGTTTTCCTCACCGATTTGTCTGAATCAGTCCGTGAAACTGCTCGACTCATCGACACCCCAGCCAATATTCTGACAACCGATGCTCTCGTCGAGGAAGCTGTGAAAGTTGGAAATGCTCTCGGCTCTAAGATAACTGTCATCCGTGGAGATGAGCTTCTGAGCAGTGGATTCGGTGGAATCTATCACGTCGGAAAGGCTGGTCCAACACCACCAGCATTCGTTGTGTTGTCTCATGAAGTTCCTGGATCCGTCGAACACATTGCACTAGTCGGAAAGGGAGTCGTTTACGATACCGGGGGCCTTCAAATCAAAACCAAAACTGGAATGCCAAGTAAGATCTTCTAAAAGTATTCGATCTTCGTTCATCAAAATTTTTCAGACATGAAGAGAGATATGGGAGGAGCCGCTGGCGTTCTCGAAGCTTTCTCGACTCTGGTTAAGCAAGGATTTTCTCAAACGCTTTACGCTTGTCTCTGCATTGTCGAGAACAATGTCAGCCCGATAGCCAAGTAAGGTGAATCCCAACTTTATATTATATGGTAATCTTTTCCAGCAAGCCTGATGACGTGATTCAAATGTTGAGTGGAAAATCTGTAGAGATCAACAACACCGACGCGGAAGGTCGGTTGATTCTTGCTGACGGAGTCTTCTACGCGAAGGAATACCTCAAGGCTACTACTATCATCGATATGGCGACATTGACTGGTGCTCAAGCATGGCTATCTGGTAGATTGCATGGAGCTGCTATGACTAATGACGAAGAACTGGAAATTGATGTAAGCTTAAACCCTGAATTTAGCACAAAGGAAGTCTCAATTTTCAGATGGTCCGTGCTGGAAAATTTTCTGGAGATCTTGTGTCCCCGATGCTCTTCGCTCCCGATCTCTTCTATGCTGATCTGAAATCTCCAATCGCAGATATGAGAAACTCGAATCTCGGAAAGATGGAAGGACCACCATCCGCTGTCGCTGGTCTCTTTATTGGTGCTCACATCGGTTTCGGAGAAGGACTAAAATGGCTCCATCTTGATATTGCTGCTCCAGCTGAGAGTGGAGACCGTGCTACTGGCTATGGCCCAGCTCTATTCTCGAGTCTTCTCGGCAAATACACCAACGTTCCGATTCTCAACCAGTGAATAATGTTGCGAGGCTATTCGTGTATTATAATGCATCATGATTTATGGTTTTTTTAAATATTGCAATAGAATAAACAGTGAAAATTATGGTCGAAAAGAGGCAAATGGAAAGCGAGCAAAGGTTATTTTGAAAATCATTGACGGTTACGAGCAGACCACACACATCCAGCAAGACAGGCACACAGGCAGACAAAAAATCCGATGATAAAGATGACAAGGAAGACTCTGTAATTATTTTTTGACTTTTTTTCAATATCCTTGAACTCTGATAACATACACAACCCAAGTCTCCAATTGAATACAACACTCATAAGGACTATAGTCACAGCAACGCCATCGGTAGAATATGTTGTCAGCCCCACATCTTCTGAAAATTTGAGAAAGTGATGATAAATCTGAAAAGGTTCGTGACAAACCCATAGCCACCGTACCCTCCGCCATATCCTCCACCGTAACCACCTGCCATTCCTAGAACGGATCCTAGAATCCCACCGCCACAGTTACCGTATCCACCGTAGTAAGACATGATTTATCTGGAAAAATGGATATACTTGACAGAGCTGAAAATGTACAGTAACGAGTTATAACATAATTCATTGCGACAGTTTTCAGAAAAAAAAAAACTTAGAGCACTTGAAAAGTGGTTCCCAACTACCTGAATAGCCGTAAAACTGGTGGGTGTATTGAGCATCTCTAGGTCTTCATTTTTGCAGTTGACAAGTTTTTCCAAAAGTCACAATCAAGTCAGTTATGTCGCGTTAAAGATCAGGGGTCCGAAAAAGATTCGAAAATTGCCCTGAATAGAATTTTGAGTGGCGTACCTATACGCGAGATAACTGCATTGATTGTGATTTTTTGAAAAAGTTGTCAACTACAGAAACGAAGATCTGGAGTTTCTCAATATACATACCAAATTCCAAAAAAATCGGGTTACTTGAAAAAAATGTTTGAACTGCTCAAGATTAGCCATTTTCGAACAAACGGCACTGCAGTAAAAACGAAGATCAAGCTTGAAATAGGAATCATGGCCAGTATCGGAAGCGTTGAAAAACTGGGAGAAAAATGTGCTCCAACCACGAAAACACCAGAATTCTATTATTATCGTACAGATTTTTCGGCGGGAAGATGACCTCTCTCTCTCTTTCCTGAAAGAAGTGCCTGAAGTATCGCACGTTTTGTAAACAAAGTGAGTAACCGTTCATGCGCAGGAAAAGAGTATTCAGATGATGACACATGTTATGCCACAGGGTTTAATCATTTTAAAGGTTAGCTGTTTGGATTGGGGATTTGGAGCGACGGAGAGCAGGAAAAACCAGTGAAAGTATAACTTCTAGGTCATTTATCTCGGTTTGGATAAAACATTTCTAAAGTATGTTAACTAAAGAAATGTAGTTCATAATTGGTTCGAGCTATGAGAAAAAAAAACTTAATGGCCTTGAATGGGTATTGAAAAGCCGTTGGTAATCTTATGACTGATACCTTGGAATGTATCAAAAACCACGATTTCAAAAACAACTCGGGCGTCGCCGGCAACTTTAGACCGGAAGTTGGCCGGCTTTAGCACGGAGGTTGGTCGGATTCCGGACAAGACACGCCCTGAAGCCGGCCAAGATCCGACTAATGTCCGGCTAACTTCCGACCTACGTCCGATTTATTCCCGGCTAACCTCCGACCTTCTAAGCTGCTTCTGCTCCAAATCTTGCAAAAAAACTTAGTAAAAATCGTTTATTTAAGGAAACAACAGCTTTACAACTAAAACCAATGAATTAAAATAAAATTTGTTACAAAAATCTCGAAATTTTTCAGCGAGAAGATAATTCCTTTTATGTTTGTCAGCAACTCGAATCGATTCGATGAGCAATGACGATTTATTCAGAGTCTTTGTTGTTGGTAGCGCTCTCTGAAAAATGATTACTTTTTATTTTCAGAGACAAAAAGTATCTTACCATTCACTTGAATCGCCTAATCTTTCGTGGGAAACTTTGATTTTCGTCCTGTTCCGAGTTATTGATCCATCAGCACAGGTGACGTTCTTTGTGGTGATTGTTTTCGAAGTCATCGGCGAGAGAAGTGAAGCACTTTTTCGAGAGCTCTAAAGCAGTGTAGTTGAACAGCGGTTCAGATAACTCTGAAACTAACCTTCCGATAGAAATGTCTAAAATTAAGCTTCAATTTTGAGAAAGCTAACACATTCTCTCGTCTCTTTGAGTTTTCCTTTTTTCCTTCAACGATACACCGAACATGAGCTGCAGCTGGAGTATGCTGCAAAGCCTAAACATGTCGATTTCACCATCGATTTTTCATGAGTAACTCACTTCGATAATCAAAAGTAACGGACTCCATACTCCTCCAAATTTTCTTTTGTTTGAACACAGCTTCGTTCGAGAAAGATTCGAAACGCAAAGGTGTTCCCTTTATAGTTGAAATTATGATTCCAGAGAAGAGCTGCTTTTTGAATCTGGTTTTCTGAAGAGTTTTTGGTTATAGATCTTCTTTACACACACGAAAAAAACTCACAAATTTTCCATTTCGAACGACTTTTTCCTGTTTATTCGAAACCTTCATCCGACACGTTGAAATATCGTTAGTGCTGATTTCTGAATTTTATGAGTCATCAAATCAATAGACTTTGAACAAATTCGAATGAAAAGTTGAAAAAATCAAAAGAAAATAGGTGAAAAAATAAATACGAAATGTTCGCACGCATCGCGGACACGCAACGCTCTTAAGATCCGGCCAACCTCCGACCAACTTCCGACCAGTCGGCAGCACTAAAGTTGTGGGCAACTTCCGGCCTAAAGCTGACTAAAGTCCGGCCGAAAGCCGAACCCCCCTAAACTTCCGACCTAAAGTCGGCTAAGATCCGATCTAAAGTTGTGAGAAAACCGCGAGTCGCAGTTTTGTCGCTCAAGTTCCGACCTAAAGATGACTAAAGTCCGGCCGAAAGCCGAACCCCCCTCAACTTCAGGCCAGAAGCCGACTAAGGTCTGGTCAAAAGCCGAACCCCCCTCAACTTCCGGCCAAAAGTTGCAGCCCGACAACCGAGAAGAACATGAAGATGCTGAATTCAGATTTTCCAGAACAGGAAAAGTACACAAATACAAGAAAACGACATGATGCATATACATGACTGTTCTCGAAAAACCAATTTCTCGCTTCGTTGTCTCTCTTTGTACAACGAACCGCCCCTATTTTTTGGTACACACATTTATTTATGAATCGTCATCGTCTCCAATGTTATATACAAGAAATTGAACAAATTTTGTTGGAATTTTGGTAAAGAACAGAATGGTCAGTTGTGTTGGACAGAAGAGGGATGGGCACTCCTTGAGTATTCAGAATTTTGAAAAACGTATGTTTTGGGGAGTGTTTAGTGGATACTTCTGGAATGTTTGTTTTCTTTTCCGAAGTTGAGGAAATTCCAGATTTTTCAGAAAAATGGGAAGTTGGGTAGAGTGGACATGTTAAAGGCATCATAATTTGATTATTGGAGAATTACAGGGAAGTTGAAGTCTTAGAGAAGACAGGGAGACATGGTAAGAGTTCAGAAGTTGAAGATCAGGATTCCAGGAAGAAATTGCTTGAAAGCTGTACAATCTGCAATAGGTTTTAACTGGCAGGAAACTTTGGTTTAGTTGTCCCCGTAATCTCCAAATGGATCTCAAAGTTGCCTTGAATTCTTATCAAAAGTTGACATGTCCAGTAGCAACATGTCTGTAAATATGTTCAAGAACAATCTTTAAGAACCATTTTCTTCTGTCCTAGATCTACATTTTGCAAGACTGTTTTGTTTCATCATGCACTGTCTGATATAAAGAGAATGACTCTCTTATGTTCTGGATTTAATTTACAGATATTACATAACTTCAACTGGAAACTTCCTTTTCAAATGTGTTCTCTTCTCTATATTTTGTTTTCCTAATTCCATTCAACTTTTTCAGTTTTTCAAGTTCATGATTCCATTCAAATTCTCTACACCAAATTCCTGATTTATTCTTCCGTGGCCCCCTCACCCTTTCCCTTGGACAAAAAGCCATAATGAATAACTCAATCAGTTTCTCCAAAACCTCAGAAGAGCGAAATTGATTGCAACACTCGATGGCTCCGCCGAACTTGAAAAATAACCAAAAGGATGTCAGGATGCTCCTGAAAAACTTTTAAGGATTTCTGAAATTTCCAGATTGCCTCTGACGATGGTTCTGCCGTCTCGACTGGAGCATCTCCTTCATATGACGGCGGATCAGAATCATCTGCCTACTCAACTGCTTCTATGCGTACTCCGGACTATACGAGCACTTTGGGAACCCCGACGGTCAGTTGGGGACATCAATATAAGTTCCGAAATTATTTTTCAGCTTGACAGTGATGCTTCCTATAGATTCACAACTGGATCCTGTAGCTCGCCAAGTCGCCATTCTCGTCGTGATTCGTACTATTCGTCGTCTCCGAAGACTCCAAGAAGTCTCAGACGACGTCGCAATACTTCTCGCAGTTCCTCTTCGCGCCGTTCTGGATCCAGTACAGACACCAGTCGCAAGAGTATTTTGAAGAAGAATAAAAAGAACCGTTCTCCGAGAAAACGCTCAACTTCGAGAACAGCTAAGAAGTCTCCAAAGAAGAAGGATGCTATTCGGCCAATCGGACAATTCGCAATGATCAAAAATCCAGCTATCAAGAATCAAGGTACTCGAATAAATACAAAACACTTATAGCGCCCTTTTTCAGTTCGTGCTTATCTCTCCGACTACTCTCTTTCTCCGGAATTCCAAGCCTTCTCTCTTTCTGTCGACGAGATTCCTTTTGTGGCTGTTTCCCTGCTAAGCGCCGATCCAGCTCTTCTCGACCGATTCGCTCCGAAGCCGCCGACTCCAATGAAGAAACATACTCCTGGTGAGAGCTCTGGTAATTGGGATGACCCGGAATGCTTTTTCAGGAACCAACAGTCCCCGCAAACGTGTTCATCCTCATCCATCGTCCTCGTCTTCCAGTTCAAAACATGTCCATTTCACCGATGAGGGAAGTTCACCAAAGAAATCGAAGAAGTCGTTGTCCAATGAAGAAATCCGAGAGTTAGGAGAGCAAGTTTCCGATGCGATGAGTATGTCTTCAAATAAATCTCCAATTGAAAACTATTTTCCAGTTGAGACTGAGCGCCAATACGACGGATTGTGGAAAGATCGCACAAACAACGTTGAGAACAACTGAACTTTTTGAATGATTGAGAAATGAAGATATTGTATTGATGCGTGTATTTTTGTTCCGTGCACAACTTTAAGTTTCTGCAGATTCATTTCCACTCGATCCTTGATTTCCTCGAAAAACTGTACCACAAAATGGGGCTCGTTGTAAGCGTTGTAGCGCCAACTGTTTCCAATACTGTGAGAATCTACGTCCAGGCAATCGATAATCTCTCCACTCCGATTTGCAGCGAATTGGGACCTTCTCCGGGAAATAAACCATCTCCGAATCCAGTGGCAGGAGCTCCGATTATTCGTCCTCCAGCGGATACGGTAGTTATGACAAGAAACTTTCAAGAAAAGAGACTAATTTTTAGATCTCGAAGGCTCCAGATAACACGATTTATGATACTCTGGCGATGACACCGGAAGTTGATTGGAACAAGAAACAAATGATCAAATCGGGCAATGAAATTAAGAATAAATGATTGAATATTGAGAATCTGTTTTTGTTTTCAAACTAAACACTCCGGGAACAATAATCGCCCACATTAGTTTTTCAATGTCTCCTTCCGTTTTGTCCATTTTGTTACAAAAGAGAGGATTTGCGGAAAGTGGAGATGACAGATTCTTAATGAGTTCGGGCGACGGAATTTCAAATGTTCACAATGGAAAATTTCTCACAGAGGATCTGCATTTGCTCGAATTATTACATAGAACAAGTGCTCCATAAATCCGTTTTGGAAGTAGCAGTTCGTATATTTTTTTGTGTAATGTAGCAAAGGCTGGATTATTTTTCTTAAAGAAAGCTTAATCTATTTTGAGCCCTGAAATTGACCTTCCCAGACAGGTTTTTAGAATTTTCAAAACAGTCTCCAAAAGTGATGAATGAAGCACTTTCATTTTGATTTTGAAAAAAAAGTAATTCAAGTGAATGCGAATCCTATGTGAGAATCGAGGCTCCTGAAAAATTCCGTCGCTCTAACTCATTAGAAACCTGTCATTTCCATTGTCTCGTTTTTACTCTCATCCCCCGTGAAAGTTGAACAGAACCCATTCAGAATCGCATTCATTTTGAGACAGCAAATCTTGAATTAAACGAGCGCAATAAATCCCCCATCGCGCATATCTGAAATTGCCATCTGAATGTGTTGCTCCATCTCGAGTACCATTGTCATTATTCTGAATCATCTCATTTCGCATTTAATGCGTGTCAAACCCATTGACGTCTTCGGGAAAAAGAAGAAGTTGAGTTAAGCAAAAAAAAAAGAAGATACAACAATGCATATTCAAGATGAGCTCTCTTCATTCCGTCGGGTAATCCAAAATTCTAGATGTCGTCTTCATATGAGGAGATGTCTCCTTCTACGTCACGAATCCTCTCGCTTCTCTGTTCCCTCTTTTCCCCCGCCAACAGATCTTGCTCATCAAGATGATGATGATGATGTTGGTACAAGAAGATGATGATAAGCAGTAGGAATAGAGAAAGAAAGTGAGGACATCTTCTCCCTCTACCAGTCATCTGCCTTCTTCTTCTTCTTCTTCTTGCTCGTTTCCGTGTCGTTGTCTCCGTTTCCCGCTCTCCTGGTCTTCTCCAGACTCCGCCCACTTTGTCGGTTGTTTTGCTCTTCTCTCTTTTCCTCTTCTCTCGTTTCCCTTTCTGACTCTTTGGGGAGAAAAAGAAGTGAGCTTATTTGTCGTCAGCCACCAACAGATATCAGTTTTTTTTACTTTGGATATGCATTCTCTTTTTTGGATATTTTCTTTGGATTATTTTCAGGAGACAAGATGAATATACAAAAGACCACAAACTTCGAAGCACTTCAACCGGCTGGCGCTGAATATGAGCTCACTGACGTCGAGATTCAACAGTTGAAGGTTAGTTTTAGGAGCAGTTTTCGCCAAAATTTGAATGCAGAAATGTCAAGTCATTGTCGAACGTTTCCAATCTTTGAGCTTTCTAATGTAAAAGTATCCCATTTGATGTATGAATTTACCGAAAGCAATGGGAAATCCGGAACGTTTTCTTCTTTCTCGCTCCCTTGTTTATGATCTTTGACTGGGAACTGCACTTTTCAAAAAGTAGAAACTCATGAGTCAAGTTTTTTTTCGAATTCTAATTAAGAATAGGTGAGGATTCTCACGACGGAGCAGGACTCATTTAATTTCTTGGTTCTGTGTCTTTTGGGAATCATGATTCATTCCGAGGCTGCGTTTCAAGTTCTCGTCAAGGCCTCCTGGACATGGAAGTTACGAACTTCGTGGTTCAAGAATCGCTTGGATATTCAGAAACTGGAGCTTTTCCAGAAGGCCAATTATCTGAATCTATGGATTGAGACCGACAGTTCAGTTTTCATTTATCTCGGTTCGCAAAAAAGTATGTTAACTAATGAAGTGTTTCTTATGAACCGAGCTAAACTTCCTTAGTTGACAGTTTCTTTGAATTCCCCCTGTGAACCGAGATACATGTCTATGAATTTAGGCGAGCTACACAATAGGTTTTACGGTATCTGGAGAGCAAGAATATTCGCAAAGCCAAAACTCAAATTCCACACAGTTTATTAAAGAAGAACACTCAATTTCTGGAAGTTTCGTGAGTTTCTCGAGAAAATATATGTGCATTATGCAGTATCATCACTTTTCCTCTCATCTTCATCCAACTTCTTCTGCATACATTATTCCCCCCGATATCTCCTTACACAACTATTTTTTTCTTCAACTTGAGAATACATGCTCATACACATATATAAATTTGCAAGTAGGGGAGAAAAAACGGGAGTCTTCTTCTCTTCTCTCGTATCGAATGACTGAGGGAAAACAGAAATGGATCTCAAAATGATGCACTTGGCAGGGAGGGAGCTGCTTTGTCGGGGGAAGAAAAGGTCTTGTGTCTCTTTTTTTCTCATTTCGGATTATGTCCGAGAGAGGAAAGGAGATCGAAAACCAGAGAAAAGGGATGAGATGCTAATTGAATCGGTCGGAGATCATTTTTTCAGGGGGGAAAGAAAGGTTCAAAGAAGAGAAAGTCTACGTCAAATTCAGACGACCAAAATTAGTTATGGTTCAGTTGGCGATATTGGATTCTGACGGATAGAATCTTTGAGAATTAGGCTTTTTGGAGATGGGAGAATCTTTCTAAAAGCGTTACGAATCGCTAGAGAATTCAGATGTCGATGAATAGATTCTTAAAGTGAATAGCTATCTTTACTATTAACAAACGCAAAATTCTGTGTGTGTGTGTGTGTCTGTTTGTGCCGTGTCACCCGCTCTAGCGAAGTCCCCACTGGACCAAATCTTCCCAAATTTTCACAGGTTATCAGAATCGGGCTCTGAATGATGCCCGTCTTTTTCGATTTTCGATTCATCAAGAAATGAGGTCACGAGGTCCCGAAAACCTCATCAATCAGTAATTTCAGTTTTGAAAGAGGAGAGTGACGAGTTCACGGAATTAATGCACAAGTTTTCAAAAATTTCACGTTTGCCCGAAGGGCCCCAGAGGGGCATGCCCCTCTGGTACTTTTCAAATCGGAAAAAGGACATTTGTTTCGCTTCGCACTGAGAACTGCAATAAGTTGTCGACTAACCAAATGTAGATCTTATTACGAACTACATTTTATTAGTTGACATCTTTTAGAAATTTCCTGCGCGAACCTAGATAAATGTCCTTGAATTGAAGCGCTAGGGTGCAACACTAATACAGACCCACCCCCATCTACAGCACCCCTTTTCTTCCAGATTTTTCCCTCGAGAGACGAGTCACCAAGACCCAACATTTTCTCATCCCAACTTGGCGTGTGTCCATAAATTTGAATGTCAACTTTCCCATTCCCCGCCATCTTCAGAATATGACGAAGAGGCGACGTCTTCTAAAACTAAGATTTTGAAAGACGACATCGTCGTTAATTCATGAATAATTCTGCAAACTTTGCTGTCGACTTTTGATTTCTTTTTTCCCTTCTCTTCCAAAACTTTTTCCTGGAGAAGACATGTTTTGTTCTTGTTCTCGCCAACCCCATTCCCTCACATCTGATTTCATGTCCTCTTTCTTTTTCTTACATCTTTCTGACTGAAAGAGAAATAGTAAGGGATGGGTGGAGACGCAGAGAAAACAGAAGAAGAGAACAAAGAGTTGAGGGGATGTCACAACAACAAGTCACTAAACGATTTGATATTCTATTATGAGAAAACAAAGAGAGAACTCATCAGGAAGTGGATCATGGATCTTTGTGTTACACCTACAAGTTCGAAGTTTGGGAGAAGAAGCTGTTGATGTAGGATTACTCGGAATTTCTAACAGGAAGTGACAGGAAATTAGCATGTGTTAGCAATCGGAAATTAGTTAGTAAATGAGGGTGGAGAGGGAGGATTCAGATTGGAAAGTTATTTATATCTGAAGTTATGAATCATACACATTTCCACTGGTAGTTTTGAACTGGTTTATGATATAGTAATGACAGACTTCAAAATGTAAAGACAACTTTCTAGATCGTAACTGTCTGTGGTTACAGTGTGTAAAAAGATAGGTATGAAACTTAGTGATTTTCAGTGCAAAAGGATAAATTTTAGGCAGTTTCAAAAGGATGTTTCAACTACCCAATATTTCTTTCCCAAGTCCTCATAGTTGACATTTTAAACTAAAAATCATCAAAGTATATACCTTTTGGAAACCACTTTTCCCACTCCTTAAAAATGAGAATTTTCAACTGAAATAATGTTATGAATCTTACTGCTTAATACTGTAAATGTATCCAGAAGACCATAAATTTTGCATAAGGTTTAGGAAAGTGACGAAATTTCCCGGGACATAACATCTTGAAGGTTTTCTCATTCTGACATCTGCAAGAGATCACTCGAACTTTCGAAAATAAACTGCATGACGTCCAGATCAGATTCCAGTTCAAACTTCCACCCCCATTCTTCTTCCCTCCCAAAATGAAATTTCTTCTGTTTCCAGGAGCACAATCAGAAGCGTGTGAAACGAGTCGTCGGATTCGTGGCCATTGCGATGACACTTCTTTCGTTGGCTCTTGTTGCTTTCTCTCTGGCACTCGGAAGAAAAATTGATCTGATGGGTGAGTCTTTGTTTCACTTCAAACTTTTTTGAAAAGGATTCAAACTGGAAATCGCCACTTGATCTTCTGAATATCAAATGACGTCTTCTAGCTCAAGTGGTCGCGGCAGATGATGTCAATATGCCTTTTTATTGGAAAATTTCCGTTTCATATAACAGACGTATGATGTACTGCGAGCAGCTCCGATCTAAATTGCTCCGTCAAGTAGAAAAAAAAAAACAAGAGCGTTTTGAGGCCTAGAGACAAGAGATTAGTCATCTGGATGTGCAAAAGAAAAAAAATGAAGGGATTTGTTGAAAAAAGAGAGATTCTGAGGATCGAAATGTGGGGTGTCTCATGCAAATTCTCTCACGGAATCTCTTTTTTTCTGACTGTTCTAAAGGTCCGTGGACCATGAGATTTCTACAACTCCCAGATTCGAAGAATACTCCCAACCATTTATAATTTTCAGTTGAACAAAAAGTGGAGGAACGAATGGAAATCTACACAGCTCATGGAATCAATCTGACAGAAACACGGAATTGATACGGCTCTTCGTCTACAAAATAACTTCTGATTCGGGTCCCTCCCCATGATTCCTGTATATATTTGATCCCCCTGTTAGCTCCCAACACGCTAGAAACGACTTCCAAAACTACAGTATTCCGCCGCGTGACAATTTCCCAACGGGACTCAGATGACAATCTCCCTTTTCATGTCTTTTTTTAAAGAAAATAATAAATATTATTCGTGAACTTTTGAAAACAAGAAACAGTTAGCAAGGGTCAAAGAATTTTGATTGTAAGTTTTGTTTCAATGAAAGGTCTATCACCGATTTTCGTTGAATAAAAAGCATCATCCACTTGAATATTGGTATAGTAATGTATGGAAACGCAGGTAGAATCTTCTCAACGTCTGAACTTTAAAAATCACCTCTCTTCTAGAGAAAAGTACGGTGAACTGGGTCGCATGGAGTTTTGGATTGTTTCTGATTGGAATCATCCTGATAGTATCCTTCTACATGTTCGTCATGTATCTGAAGTCGCAACACAAGAAGAATCAATTTCACGATGAGAAGAGAAGACTTGAAGAGGAACGGATTTATAGAGAAAGGATGGCTGGCATCAATAATCAGACTATCTCTGGAATCAGCACAGCTGGAAGTGTACGGGAGAACAACTTGAAATCGGAGAGGTCCTCCGAAAATGTGAGAAATTTCGAGCTAGATAATGATATATATTATTCGATAAATTTCAGACTGAAAGACCTGACACGTCGTCTATAGTAGACGAGTACTCGTTAAAAAGTAAGGTTGAGTCAAAGTCAGAAAAGCCCAAGGATTCTCAAAACGAAGTTCCAAAAGTGATGTCAAAAGAAGCGGACGAGTTGTCATCGAAAAAGAGCTTGACGGATTTGAAGCCTACCGTTGTGGTTCCAGAAGAGAAAAGTGCAAAGACAGCGATTGGAGAAGTTTCTGTTGAGATTCCGATCAGTGAGAATTCCATATTTGTTCATTCCAAAACTGAAAATTTCCAGAGCCACTAGCACCCCCAAAAACCGAAGAAAAACGCATTCTGAGTGCCGAAAAGGCGCCAGGATCCTCGATTGGAAGTGATATTTCTACATATGTCATTTCTTCACAACGGAGTGAAATGAACAATTACAACATGCTAGAAGCTGGAAGGACTCCACCAACCTTCTCATACTCTGAAAAACCTCTTCATCAGACATCTTCAATCGAGTCGTTTGTTCCCAGCACCTTTGTCGCCTCCACCATCGCCGGAACTCCGCCAACTGTTATTCCAGCGAAGCAAAGTTCAGAGACAATGGTTTCCATGACAACTCCACCCAATAAGAAACATACATGACAATAATTGGTTCAATTTTTATCGTAAAAATATTTTTTTTGTTCAATGAAATCACAATCTAACAAAATACATGCATTCATTTATTGTCCTTTTTGCCAATAGAAACTACCAACTTATCCAGTTCAGAATGCCACGTGGATTTCCAGTCTGCTGATTCAGCTGTTTCTAGCTCTGTTTGTCGACGAGACCTTCTTTCTGACAGCCGATTGATCTCATCAGAAGTCAGTCGGAAAAGTGGCATCTCGAGAAGATACCCGTAATCAGACTGAAAAACATTGATGTGAATTTTCTAAGAAACGAGACGCCGCAAACCTTTTTGGTATTCCTGATATTTGTTGCCAATGGATCAGCTTCAAACCCGAATTCCCTCAGTTTCGATTCTAGCGCTTCCCGTCCCATTGACCTCAATTCAATAGTTCTGCTTGTTACTAAGTCGATGAATTTTATCTGAACATTTGAAAACAATGACAAGACCAAAACAGAATCAAGTATACCTGATTGTTCACATATCTCAATTTGGCACGGCATTCCTCTTTCTGAACTTGCAATCTTTTCTGGTAGAGAGAACTTCGAACATCGAAAAATTGGGAGACGATTTCAGAAACATTTTCGAACTCTTGCAACTTTCCATTCTTATCAAAGAGCACTCGATTCTCAGTGATACTTGTTCGAAGCTTGAAATAGTTCAGAAGATCCGAACTACTTTTTTGAAGAAAACGTGCTGCTTTCTTTCGATCCACCGTCAGCCGGAAGTTTACTCGTTTCTCGGTGTGTCGTTCAGAGAATTCAGTGATCGGAAGGTTCTCCACAATCTTCTGAAGCTTCTCCTTGTATTTTGAAGTCCAAACTCCAATTGGCAATTCGGTGATATCAATGGAAAATGTTGAAGCATTCTTTCGTTCTGGTCGGAATAACTGAACCTTTCCGGTACTCGTGAACTTTGTTGGAGTGACCACTTCGATCTTCCCTTTGTAGTCGTTGTAGAATGGTTGAATCTCCTCATCGTGTTCATTGGAGTCGATTTTTCGTCGAATCATGTCAATAACTTGTATTGGATTTCTATTCGCGATTTTAGTCGACCACCCTGTTCCGATTCCTTCTGTTCCGTTGACAAGGATCAGGGGGATGATGGGGCACAGCCTTAAGATTGACTTTTGGAGGAATCCTATCAATAATCTTACCATTCAGGTTCCACTGTCATTCCCTCTTCGACCTTCTTCTGGAGCAGGTCATCATCGACGTGTGGAAACAGAAGTCGTGTTGTGGGGCTAGAACAAAAAAATTATAAAAACGAGCGTGAAGGCCTCAAAACTACGGACCCTCTCGAATCCTCATTTGAGGCCATATAATAACATCGAATCATTTATTTCCTTAGCTTTTTTGTGGTCGGATCAAAAAAGGTTCCAACAGAAGTCGCAGTCGTATGTTTGTGCGTCTCAAGTAGCTACATTCTACAAAGTCTGCAAATCTGCGGTTTCCAAAGTGATTTGCAGATTTGCAGAGTTTGCAGAGGTTTGCAGACCCAAATTTTAAATTAAACGTGTTCAGACCGTGAGCTATTTTGGACGCACCATAAGATTCTATCAGACCCTATTTTTTTCGCGAGTAGAACACTGCAAATTTTGAAACGCTTTGTTTAGATCGTGAACCCCCGAGTTTCGGGAGGAAAAAAAACCACGTGGAAAGTTAATCTTCTAGAGAACTGTGGTCAGTTCCTGATTATTTGTAGAGGTTTCAAAACAACGTGTCAAATAAAAGTGTCAGTGTTTTAAGTTTTACTGGACCATCCCCAAAACTCGATTCCAGATGAACAAATCGCAAAGATCGAGGCGTAAGAAGAAGGTGAAGAATGCGGGAGAACGGAGCGAACGCGGACGGAAGGACAAGACGGGAGGAGGGGAGAAGAGTGAGCGGAAGAAGAAGGCGAAGAAGAAGGATCAGAGTGAACGAGGTGGCCGTCGGAAGAAGATGACGGAGTCTCGAGATACGACGGGCACGACTGGAAGTGGTGGATGCGTTGGATTGGTGATCACTGGAGAGGGGTGTAGCAAGATGGAGAGAAGAGCAAAGGCGAAGGAGAAAGAAAAGGAGCAAGAGAAGGAGAAGGAGCAGTGGAGTGGGGAGGAGATGGCCAAGAAGATGATCGCAAGTGGGGCCTTTGGTTAGTTGAACCATGCTTCACGTCTTCAAACTTCGTTACTTTTCAGACAATGCAATGATTACCTCTGCGTTCAAAGAGCTCAACAATGAGAAGCCGCCACTCAATTCTTGCATCTCCTTCAAGAACAACATGCAAAAAGTCCGAGCCCCCGACTTCCCGATCGCTGATGACAAAATTGTCAAGCTCACTCATGCTCCGGATAATTTCATATGTGCAGCTAAAGTCAACGTTCCCGATTTCAATCGAACGATGATTCTCACACAAGTTCCAGATATTTCTGTGCCTGTGAATATTGAGGACTTCTGGAGAATGATCTTCCAGGTAAACATTTGAAGTGTTTCATTTCCCAATTTCTTCTTTTTAGGAAGAAGTTCACTCGGTTGTTCTGGCTCTCATGCCCCTGGAATGCTCTGTGACCCTTCAACAAATCTTCCCGATTCTCAGTGGAACTTTTGCCAATCATGGAAAAATGTTTTTGAACAATAAAAAGGTGGATTCGACTGTTGCGATGACTGCATACACATTGGAGATCCTCCCAGATGGATGTTCAAATTCTCTCTTCACCACAGTCTATCATCTTCACAATTGGAGACAAAAGAGAGGACTAGATAATGTTGGAGACTTGGTCAACACCGTTGAGAAGGTTCTCAAGGCTAACGAGGTAAACCTATTAGCCGTTGAAGTTCCATCCACTCGTATCGTTACAGAACACAGTGTTCATGAGCATGAACGGGATAGGTCGTGCCGGAACGATGCTAGCCCTCTTCACTTCGATGCTTCATGTTCAGAAAGGAAAAGAAGTGAACACGAAAGAGATGGTGGACAAGTTGAGAGGAGAGCGTTGTGGTCTTATCGACAACGCGGAACAATACGGAACAGTGTACAGAGCAATGGCATTGTGGTTCAAGAACAAATCCACTGATGAGGAGGTGCAGAAGAAAGTCAACGAGTTCGCACCAGCTGTTCAGTAAACAGAGAATGATATCAATTGCTACTTGAATAAATCATTTTCAATATCATCCCACTTTGTACTTTTTTAAAGATGTAAAACATACGCCAAAGCGGTGAAGATGTATCTGGCTGAAGCGGCGTCGTTTCCTCCCTCATGTCGTGTTCCGAACTGTCCGATTGGTTGCAGAAGTGGAAGATTCGATGAGCCACAAAACGTTTGACCCATACGAATGATTGTTCTTACGAGCGACTCTTCTCCGTGATGATATGATTGACGATGTGCAACTGCTCCTGCTAGCTGAGAAACTTTCATTTCAGTTGATTCGTCCATGTTGAGAAGTGTCCAAAGAATTTTTCTTTGAGATGGTTTCAATCCATCGATGAGAGATGGAATCGATCTGAAACCTTATGATTCCCGAATGAACGCTGATATCCAGGATTCCAGCATACCTTCTCAGGTCTACCATTCCGAATTGCATCAGTTGACCATTCACAAATTCTTGATAAGACAGTTCGGTTTTTCCGTCATCTGTGATATCGTCTGCCGAGCCTCGTATCCATTCCTTCCGCTCGTCACTCTTCTCTCGATCAAAAACCATACGAATCGAATTGTCGTCAGTTGGTCCCGCGTATGTGAAGCTGAAATATTTTCTCTTCAGAAATATTTAGTCAATACTCACTTGACGGTATGATGGTCAAGATGACTGAAATACTCTCTGGCCTCATTTGAAGTCGATGTTCCGAGACCTTTGTAGTACTTGATTTTCCATTTCCCGTCGACTGTCTCAGCCCATTTTCGATATTCGTTGATCGAGAAAAACGACTTTATATCATCTCCTTTTTTCGCTTTTAAAAGGGGAGTTCGGAAGGATTGAATGAATTCTCCCGAGTGAATGAGACTGGGCCAAAACTTGTGAATAAAATTGATGACGAGGCCTTTGATATGGCTTCCGTCTTCATCCTGATCCGCTAAAATCAAAAGACGTCCATAACGAATGGATTCCTTCGAGGGTGTTGGATCATCAAACTTCAATCCGAGAATCTTAACGATGTTTCCAATTTCTTCGTTTTTAGAAGCTCTTTCTTCATCTAAATTGGAAACGTTCACCAGTTTGCCTTTCAATGGGAAAACGCCGTAGGATTCGCGGCCAAGAACTTCTAGTCCAGCAAGAGCTAGGGCTTTCGCAGAATCTCCTGAAAAAGTAGAATTGTTTCAAAACAACGATGCGTGTCACTATTACCTTCCGTTAAGATCAGAGTACACTTTTCCGATTTGCCTGGAACGCCTGCCCATTCCGCGTCTTCCAACTTGACAATATCCCTAACGGAAGCAGCTGCTGTCCGCTTCTGCACTGGTTTTTTCTTCTTAAGATTCAATGCTTCCTCCACGATTTCGTCCAATAAGCCATTTTCCTCTACCCACTTAGTGATTTTCTAAAGAATCTCATTTGGAGATCGGTCAACATTCTATTGTGCTTACCTTAGGGTCACAATCGAAACTGGATCCGAATAATTTTGGTTTCGTTGTGACAGTTTCTTTCGTTTGACTTTCAAATGATGGATTTTCGATGAGACAGTTGATGAACAGTGATAAATTGTTTCTGATCAGTGATGGTTTCACACTTTTCGAAGAGTCTCCGAGTCTGGAGTCAACTAAGGGTTTGATGATATTCACCAGTTTATCCGTCACATAATCCACATGGCTACCTCCTTTCTCAGTGTGGATGTTGTTCACAAAGCTGACAACTTTTGGGAGGGTAACCGGGATATCTCCTGAGAAAGTGTTCCGTTTGGACAGGCCAACATGCCATCGTGGGTTTGGATGGAGAAATAGAAACGAGGATGGGTCATCGTCGTTGAACATTCTAACGTAGTCTTCGAATCCATCGACTTCGCATATTTGGCCATTTAGGAACACTTGAACGTCATTGGGGAGAGTTGCAGCCACTTCGAATACACGTTTTCCGATTAGGTTCACGACATCTTCCGATAGTTCATTGACATTGAATCTTCGAAGATCCGGAACGAATTCAACCTTGGTGTAGTCGGATACCGTAGTATCTTTGAGGGGCTCAATCACCGCCTCGTCGAACTCTTTCATGTTGTTGTGCCATCTCTGAAAATATCCCATTTCTTTGGCCACTCTCACAATACTCTTCACCTGTCTAAACTTTCTCCTTGTTTTTGAATCGACAGTCTCCACAATGAACTCTTTTGAGAAGATATTGCAAAGTTTCGCACCATATCCATTCCTTCCTCCAACTGTCTTGATTTCACTGTCATCGTAGTTCGAAGACGTGAAGAGGTTTCCGAAAACAAGAGTGGGCACATACATTCCTTCCGTTGGATGGATCTCCACGGGAAGTCCTTTTCCATTGTTCCAAACTGAGATTCGAGAATTTTTTCTGAATTCTTTTTTTTAATTTTCAAATCAGACCTCTTCTAAATACCTATCTAACCAAACTTCCAACCGATTCATACTCGGATCCCTCGATTTATTATCAGCTGCATTCACAAGAATTTCATCAAAAATCTTCAAAAGGCCAGGTGGATAAGTGATCTCTTCCGCACACATTCTCTTCGTTTCTGGATTCCGAATCCAAACGATTTCCGATTCTCTCATTGCGACACCACCAATATAGGTATCCGGCCTGAGTAGTACATGCTCTGTGGGACTCTTTTTCTCATATTTGGCAGCTGCTTCTGAAACTGATTCTAAAGTTTTGGGTTTCAGTAATTGAAGTACCCGATGTGAAACTAGTCGACGGAGTTTGTGAACAGAACGGGCGATTGAACTTTCTCGTCACAGTCACTCTGGATGCCGTGAAGAACGCTAAGTGACGAAGAACCCGTAGCCGATGCATTTCTGAAGATGATTGTCATAAGTTGATTCCAAACGAAGCGATGTATGATGTTGACCACAAAACAGTTCTACATACTTTAATACAGGATGAGAAGTGATTCTTCGAAATGTATTCGATTCAGTGATTACGGACATTGAGATTCTTGACATAACAATTTAACAGGTAGAGAATGCATTTCAGAGTATCATAAAGGAATACAATAAAATAAGAACAGGGTCTGGGATAAAAGCAAGCATATTATAGGAGATGATTACGGCAGATTTCTGATCCGCAGTGGCACTTGAGGCGTGGTTGCTCGGTGTTCGGTGTGTATTGGTAGTCCCATGTGAGCTCCTCGCCAGCTTTGACAGGATGCGCAGTGAAAAAGGCAACCCATGGCAAGCGGAGATCGTGAGTATCATACATGACGTGCTGCACAATGCAGTTTGGCGCGCATGAGTGGTTCAGGAATCTGGAAGGAATCAAAGGTTGAATTGAAAGTTGAACTGCTTAGTGCTCACCTTCCTAAGTTTCCTCTAATCTTCGCATCCACGACGAATAGAGCCGAATTCTCAAAATAATCGTCCCAGTTGAAAACTGGTTCGTCTTTCTTCTCCTTCTCGGGCTTTCCGTCGCCACCAAAACTGGCATCCCCAACTTTCTCCTCTTGACTGGCTCTTCTCGTAACTCTTTTGGGTCTTTCACTGCGGCTCGAATTATCACGATGTACAACATCTTTGTCATTTGCATCGTCCTCTTCTCCATCCAATCCAGTATCACTGAACTCCTCGTCATTGGATTCTTCTCCACCGTAGCCCATGTCAGTGTCATGATCCTCCCGAACCTTGAGCATTTCCACTCCGTCTTTCAGATCCAGATCAGCGAAATACTGATCGTCGTTCTGAAGCTGTTCGGCCAGCTCGTTGGTAAGCAGAGCACCGACGTATGTGCAAACGAATGCTCCTTCCGGAATGTCAGTGAGAGCTCTGCATCCCCATCCAGATTGAGCCGTTTTGAAAATCTGGAAAACCGCTATTAAGAAAGATAGTTCTAATGCATTTTCATACATGGACAGGGTACTTCATATTGTTCTGAACCACTCTGTTGTGACAAGCGTCGCGCTTGCATTTGCATTTATCGTTGCACTCGTATACTCCAGTGATAACTTTATTCGGGAGTATTCGGTTCGAGTACATGAAGGCTCTGAAAAACTAATGTTGTCAGAAAAATTTGTCAATGAAAAACTAACTGTTTCTTGTTGTTCTCAAATTGCAAATGTCTTGGAAGTCTTTCTGCAGATTGTCTCGACAACATCTGACATTCGCAGTTATCGTTCAGACTACAGTCTCCCTCACAAGAGCATCCCGAGCAAAAATCTTGAGAAATACTAGAAATGTCCACTGATTGATTGTACGGAAAACGTCGTTTGCAATACTCGAGTTTCGGATTCTCTTCGTCATCCACAGAATTGACGAGAGGAATGGGGATGCCTTCGATTCCTTGTGACAAGTCGGGCATTCTGACGTACTTTTCATCGACAGTGATGTAAGTTTCCGTGTCAACGCATGTAGAGAATGTGAAGCAATCGATGGATAACTGACTTCTTGTATCGAGCAGATATTTGGAGATTTCTTCTAGTGTCTCAAGAGGCTTACCGCATGGCGCAGTATATACAATCAGTTTTTTGAATAATGTGCTTCGTTTCTTTCCGTTGTGCATTTTGTACTTCAGACGTCTCCAACCACAGAGTATTGGTGTGTGGAGGGGAGAATTTTTATGGAATTTCGAATCGTACGGGCTCGCATCCATTTTTTGAAGACAATCGGGCCCACACTGTGTATGTGGGCCTATTCCACCATTTGGCGGCAAATGTGGAACATTGCATACAGTTTTTCGGAAAAGGGACTGTTTCTTCTTTCTCTGCTCTATCTCCGCCTGCGTCGTCTTTTTGTCTTCTGGTGCAAGACGACGAGTAGGTGCAGTAGGTCTCATGTTCGTAACTTGGTGCGAATCAACTCTTTGCGGCATCACTTTACTTGATTCTGCTAGTTCGAATCCTGAAGCGATCTGATCCTTTTTGCGTCTTGAAAGATTGTTGTTAGAGTTTGCCAGCATCGATTCCCTCACATTCTTGAAAATGATAACCATAATATAAGAGATTAATACTTTCAAAAACTCACGAGTGATCCATCTACAAAACGGGCAGATCCTCTGTAGACTGATAAGTCGTCGTCGTGCAAATGACTCGAATTTGAGCATGGATATTCCAGGCAATTGTATCCAATTTTCATACTATCTCGTTGTGGCCTCACAATTGCGAAGGATCTATTCAGTCCCACTACCGTAACCCGTTGTCGTTTTTTGTCTGGTGGATAGCCGCACAGAGTTGTCACCTTACCGATTGGCATTTTAAGAAGCCAGAACTCAGGATATACAGCCATGTAGTGCTTGATGTAATCTGCCCGGTTTTTATCTCGAATCCATACGTGACTCAATCGTTTCTCAAGCGCTCCTGACGCCCCGATCGGCTGTCCAACCATGATTGCGATTCTGGCAGCTTTCATTCTCGTCAGAATATCTTGGAAAGATACAGGAGCTCCAATCGGCTTCGAAACGACTTGCGCATATCCAGAGTCACCGGCATCAACAGGAGCAGAAGCGTAAGCATCTGTTCCATCATCGAAAAACACCAGAAACTCTCCATTATTCGAACTTCGACGAGCTCCGATAGTTCCAGTCTCCCATTGCCACTTCTGGTGGAATTGATTCTGCCTTTTCGGAAGATATACCGCAACTCGGAGACCTACAATTATTTTGTTATCTTCACTATATATATAATTCGGAAAGAATAGCTACTCACCTACATGTCCAGTAGAATTGTACAACGAATTGCACAGACCGTGATTGGTAAGTGCCATGTCTCGAATGTGACACTCCGCCAATTTGTTCGAAGTCATGAACTTGACTCTATACTTCTCCGCGCTCAGAACTTTATCAACCATCGCATATTTCAGGTCGGAATTGTCCAAATTTATCGTGCGAGCTAGGCAGAAATCTCCAGGTTTGAGAGTATGCAACTTTTCTATGGTCAACTTTTTCTCGTATACTTTTCTTGCTTCTGCAGCAAACTTTTCCGATTCTACTGTCAATAGTTCCATTACTTCTTTAGTGCGAACAAGCTCTTCACGGGCTTCTTTCGAGAGCAGCTCTTCATGGAACATATCCGAGACTTCAACCGGCGGTACTTTGATTCTTTTTAACTTCATCATTTCAGAATGCTGGCCAAGGGTAGTCTCGAAGTGAGCTTTCATTTCAGAAGAAGTCGCTTCGATTTCGTGGAAAAAGTCGTTCAGTTCTCTTTAAATATCAATTTTACAGAAATTTAGAAAGATGAAGAACAAACTTGGTCATATTCGCATGAGCATTCTGATGAATAGCTTCCTTTCGTTCTCCCCAGTACTTAATTGAGGTCTCCACAATTTCATCCGCCATTTTTTTGAGATCAATGTCTCCGATTTGCTCTCCCGGATCGACTGGAACAAACCGACATGGGAATCCGTTCGTGAGCATATGCAGGTAGGTTAGGAGAATCATAGCAGACGCCGGAGATGTCACGGTGAATTGCATAAACTTCAAAGGGCTGACTGGAGAGTTTCCCATTACCACTTTTTCGAGATACGATCGACCACTTTCAATACTCCAGTGATCGAGGCGTTCATCACCAAGAACTCCGAAATCGATATCAAAGGAGTTTTTGTCTGAAAAAGAACAGAATTATATCCGAGAATTTTTCAAGGAAGCCGTACTCTCAATAAGTCCAATACAGATAGCAGCAATCAATAATTCATTGTTATCCAACCCCCATTTTTCGGCGAGACCGTTCAAAGATCCATTCTCCTTAAAGTCACTGGCAATGTTTTTGCATTGATCCACAGGTCGAAAAGGCTCTTCACCGACATATTCCGAGAAGTATTGGTCACCAGCCACTTTGAATTCGGTGATATGTTCGGACTTGAGTCTTTTGAACCACAAAAGAAGCTCAGTCTGCTTAATAGCAAGGGCATCCTGCAGCTCGGTGTTATTTCTTCGTGGGTGTTCTTCGATTATGAGGTCTTCCTGTAATGTAAAACTTTGAAACTTTTGTTCAATAAAACAGATTACTTAAGTATCTGAAGCAAGAACCGGAACTTACATCATCATTGTTTATCTGTAGCTCAACTTCCTCCAGATCCACAACTTGATTTTCATGTTGGTTTTGCACGACAGCGACTCCGACTGGGTTCCCATTTTGTAGTGCACCACCGTTCATTCTCGGTAAAGGCGGATGGATTTCTTCCAATGAACCCTCTCTTAAATCGTCCTCTGTCAAATCGATTGTCTGAAAATGAAGTTATTTCTGATTTATAAATATTTTTAGACGAACATCCAGGCTTCCGTCGGATGCTTCGTTGAGCAACTGCTCCTCAGCATCCATCTGGTAAAAAACTGTTAATAAGATTGTTCGCTTTCAAAAGATAAACCTCTGGAATTTCTTTATAAACCCTATAGCATTCAAAATGGACACTAAATGAGAGAAAACACTTGTATTTCAATTGTTCTACACGATGGGAGCAATGCAATAGAATGAATAGTTGTTGACCGAAAATTTGCAGAAAAACATAGTACAAAAAATGGGAATTTCAGAAAATTCTGATTTCGAGAAGGATTTAAAGCTAGACAAGTGTGACGAGAATTTTTGTGACTGGATGAAATACTAGGTGATTTTGCGGAAATTGCGAAGAAAAGAAAGTTGGGTTTGAGACAAGTAAAGCTGATGATTGGCAAAAATCGATGATGCTGAATTATTAGAGAAAAGAAAGAAAACCCGATAGTAGTATTAGGAACCTTGTTTCAAGAGAACAGAAGGAATATCAACAATGAAAGTGGGTAAAAAATGATGAGAGGAGTAGAGAGAAAACATTCAGTTATTTTTTTTGCCATCCACGATTACAATTGTGTCCTTTGCATCGTCCAGGCGTCGTCTACCGCAACGCAGCTGGCAAACCCTGCAATCAATAATGCACGGTGCATAGTACAGTATGAAGCACACCTACCATCTCCAAATCTGCCTTCGCATAGACGCGGTCAATTGATTGAATAGAAAAGCGATGGATAAAACAACGAACATGGTGTTGTATGCAACTACCACTCGGAAGGAGCTGAGCCATTGAAGTGATGAATGAGATCCAAGCAAATCAAAAGTGGTCATTCCAATCGTATTGACAGCAACAGGCAGAGCTGAGGAAACGACGAGAACGATCGAAGAATTGATGATGATTGTAGGCATGGGGGTGTCTTTTCGGACTGGGCGAAGGATTCGAAGAACTGGAAGTGAGTAGAGACCAACGAAGGAGACAAGCATGACGTAGATGATAATGAGAGTCTCTATACAGGCACCAAACAATCCGAAAGAGTGACGTGTGTGAACCTGGAAACAAGAAATGTATTGTTTCATGTCATTTGAGAAATTTACCTCAATATACTGTGCATAAACTGGCAGACTCCGATAGCCGAACAAAAGTTTCAGAGTGTTAATAGCCACCATAATCAGGGAGCCGGTGGTCAGAGCTAGTAAAACAGTGATCACAACCGGATATCGGAGACTCATGAACAGTTTCAGCAGTCTGCTTTGTTTCTCAATTGCTCTCTTGTAAAACTTTGAAGACTTCATCGTGTGGAACACTGGTTTCCAAATGGCTTCTTCTGACTTTGTGCGGCGACTCGGTGAGAGTGGTGTAGACGATGTTTCAGAAGAAGTAGCTTCGTGGGAGTCTCCAGAAGCAAATGTATCCACAGCGAGCGGGGATGACGGATTCAGGGAAAACTCTGAGCCATGTCTCCAACGAGAGAATCTGGAAAAAAAACGATGCTCAGAGATAAATCAGAAGAATGAACAAACCTTGAAGAGTAATAATTGGCAGAAAAGTTGTTTTTGGGAGGCGATCCCACCCAGAAATCGTCCGACTCAGAAAAAGACGATCTTTGTCGACGAGCCGCTCTCACGTAATCATTTAAATTTCGATAGTCGAAATTTGGGTTGGGCAGCCGTTTTGGTTCTTCCGAATTACGAGCGACAGGGCTTGAAGCATAATCATGCTTCCATCTCCTTCTTCTTGGCTTGGTGGGAGTTGTGTTCCCAGCATCTCCGCTTGCCGGATCCGTTTCCATATTGACCATTTCGTCTTCATCATCCGTGTAGATTCGCATCTCCTCGGTAGATCCAGACTCAATGCCGCTATCACTGTCTTTCCGACACTCTCCATCTCCATCTACAGTTTCTACGATTCCCGTAACAACATCTTCCAAATGCGGTGTTTCACTTCGAACAGTTTCGTGTGCATTTAGTGTTTCTTCAGAGTCTGATGGTTTTGCTTCTGTTACGACATGTTCGAATGGTTCGGAAGTTAGTTCTTCTGTTTCCGTAATGTTCTCTTCTGGCTGCTCCTCAACGACCAAAAAATCTCTTGCCAATGAGAACATCTTAGCGAATCCATACGGTGTCGAAACCAGTAGCAGTAGAGCTCCAATGAAACTGACACAAGAGTAGATCAACGGAAGATTGACAGATGTGATCGAGAGGAACGAAACAGGATATTGGAGAATGGTAAGCACGATCTCGGCAAGACAAAGTAGCACGAATGCAAACAGGAACGAAATCGCCATCGCTTCATAAACCCGTTGAGTAGTGCACTGAAACTGTGGACCCATTGGAAACATAACATAAGCGAATAGTAAACTTACGTTGCCTAGGCTTGATGTAGAGAACCCTTGAGACTCGATGAAAAAATAAGAAAATGGCAGAAGTACGAAAAGTGATACATTGGAGAGCACGAAAACGTAATTCCAAAGTGCTCCAATCAATGAATAAGACAACCATTGAAGATAATAATTGCCGTCGTACAGCTGTAGCAATTCTACTCCAATGACTGAAAAGGGTAGAAGTGTCAGTGATCCTATCGATGTGGCTGTAGCCGTACTACTGATCCAAACTCTGCAATAATTTGAATTCAGGACAATCGTCATTCATTCAGAACATACGAGACGCGATACACGAAGTAGTCTTCTTCACCAGCATACAACGCTTCTCGTTCCGTTTTTCGTTTTAATTTTGAAATTAGCCAGTAGGCAAACAGATAGAGTAACATGAAGAGCCACATGCAAATCTGAAATTTTCAATTCAGGATCTTCTGTGATGAAAACAGAATGATCTACTTACAATTTGTTGTCGCACATAGTTATGAAACGCCTTCTCTCTGTCTATCATCTGTTGGAAATTCGACTCTTCTGGCTCTTCCTCTACTTCTTCTGCTTCTTGCATGATATATCTGTGTGACCATTTGGCAAACTGCCAGGTACCGCTAGCTACTACAGAAACGGAGGTGGCGAGCCAGCTAACACCAGCCTCCAGCGCATATTGTGCCATTCGCAGATATTTTTGTCTGAAAGTAAAACAATGCTAAAAAAGTAAAAATAATTTTCGACACATGTGAGAATGAGAAACTGTGGGTGGCTGGAACAAAGGAAAATGGGAAAGTTCCTGAGGAAATATGAATCATCTTTTCTAAGAATTGTTCCTTCTGAAGGAACACATAAATAAATATGTATATCGAAATATACGTGCAAAAAAGACTGAGCGTGCTGGAACGATAAACTGATATTGGATGATCTGAAAACATCTCTGGTATCAACAAAATAACCCGTGCTATTTACAAAGTGAAAATAATGCGATCAATCTTATCAAAACATTAACACTGTCGGTGTGATTACCGTGAGTAGGATCTTATAAAGGGTCAGTGCCGCTGATGGGTTATCAGAAGATAAGGGAGAGAAATCAAGAGGAAACAGTGTTTTATGGGAATACTGTAGGACAAAGTTCAAAAAATGCGGATGAAACGGAAAATTAGGAAGCTGGAGGAAGTAGGCTCAGGTGGTTCGCTCCTCGGTGTCTCGGAACGTGGGTGTTTGAGAATGCTCTCTGATGAGCCGTTCAACGTGAGTTGCTTCAGACAAAAAAAAGAAATGATGTTTGAAGGTTAGTTGGAAAGGCACAAACACATGTGACATATTGAAAACAGGCTGCCGGAAATTGGTTTCTTCTGCCGATGAAGAGTAGCTCTTTGAGGAGTCAAATTACGGTCAAGTTATGTTTCATTATAAATTTCAAAAAATCTGCGGAGAAAGGAAGGGGTAGTTATGAGGTCAAAGTCTTTTTTCGAGAGTGTCTTCGATTTCATTCGCGACAATGTTACAACATGACCTCGTAAATTCGTCAGCGAAAACGCGGAAAGAAAGAAAGATCCATATACTTAAAAACACACTGACAAAAAATGATATGAACGTGATCAGAGCATACTCTCAACTATAAACAATGTGTCTACATTGCATTTTTCGCCAGAAACATTAATCTTGACAAGAATCAAGAGAAATGAGAGTGAAGCATGTGTTTCTTTCCACCTAATTTAAACTTTCTTTACTTTTCGAAAAATATATATAATGTGTCAATACAGATAATAGAGAAACGTTGACTTAAGATTTCGCAACCAACGCTCAAATTTCTTGCTTCTTGTGATTTCGAATAGTTTCTGTTCAGTTAAAACAAAACACTAAATGAAATCGAGGGTTCAAAGTGTAATGATTGTGATGGAGTGTGAGAGAGAAATAAGGAGAGGAAACACAATGTAAAATGGGTAATAAAGATTAGATAAGAGACCTGAAACAGGTTCTTCACGTGAAATTTTAATTATTTTTAAGGAGAAGAAAACAAAACGGAAAAGTAGGTATAATGGCGGGAACAACCTTCTATGCACCAAATTCTTCTCAACGCACCCATCCAACAATTTGAACGTAAGGAAAAAGAGAAGGAGAGAGTGTGGAGACACTAGAGACACAGAAGTACAAAGAGCGAGTCGATTCGAATCGGGACAACGCTGGCTGGGAGGCACAAAGGAAGAAACACGCACTCACGTGCTGAAAAGTTGAAGAAAGGTTGAGTTCGATTGAGCAGAAACAAAGGAAAATAAATATTTCAGAAAAGTGCATTTAAGGAATCATGTATTCAAATTAGAAACACCAGGTTATGGGAAGCCACTGACGACAAAACTGTTTTAATGTCACAAGCGTGAGAAAACAATCAGCAAGAAGTCAGTTAATTGAATCTGAGGAATACCCATTATCGATTTGTGAAACAGGAAAAGACCACTCAGTGACGCATTCGCGCAGATGCTCCACTAGACGAACACTGTTGAAAATGGGAAATTACGAATAATATGGGGTAAAACAGGTTTTCTATTGAAAAAGGAGCCTTTCCTGCATGTGACAGAAGTTAATGAAATACTTATTGAAGAAAGAAAAACTGGCAATCATTTACAAGCTCGCAGAGATTTTCTTCAAATATTTCAATCGTTCCGAGACCCAGCCCAATATGTTCCTCATGCGCCTTTCAGGCACACTGTGTCTTTTTCAAAGGGGATTCCGGAATTCCGGGTTTCTGTAAATATCAATCTCTAATGTTTTAACATACGAAATCAAATAGGTAGATTCTGAATATCACCATGAAAACGTTCAAAAAATTCTCTAAACACCCGAAACAATGATTTCAAGGCGCAATTTTTTAAAATGTTCCTGTTGTCTTTGATTCACGCAAAGTACAGTACGCCTTCAAGGAGCAATAAAAAAACATTGGGTAGGATACGGCACGATGCAGATTCAAATCATTGAATCAACGATTTAGGTGATCGAGCAAAGCCTCACAATTCTGTCTAATAGAGTGTATTTATCACACAGTTTTCTTGGAAATATAATCTACTTCCAAGATATTGCGATACCACTGACTATCCACTGTTTGCCTATGTATCACTTGGACTGACGTCTCACTAATTGAAGAAACAAACTGTCACGTGCTCGATGGAGTGAAAGTTGTTAGAGATCGCTGCACGAGGTGTTTTTTCACGATTAAAACAATTTAAGGCTAGGAGAATCATTGATCCGATTAAGGCATACCAGACTACCAACATTCATTATCAAGCTTGCCAAACAAGAAATTATGTACATCTGATCCTCATGCGTAAGAAAGAATCAACAACAGTTCCCCAGAAAACATTTATCGAAAATATTAAATTAAGCTCGGTTTTGGGATTGTGGAAGGCGTCGAAACTGTAGCGGGCGATGTCTTCGTGGGAGGTGACGTCTTCTCAACACAGTTCATTCCGGTTGGAAGCTTCATTGCTCCGTTCTCTCTCCGACGATGTGATGCGATCCTTCTTAGAGTACCTCCTTTTCTTTCCGTCGATTTATCCTTCAATTTTCCATCTTTCGACTTCTTCCTGAGTAATCCCGTATTTGATGGTTTTCTGTCTGTGGAGGTATTGCTTTTCCGCTCTTCTGACTTCTTCTGTAATTCGGAAAAATCGGTACGAGACTCAGGACAAAACCAAACCGTTTCCAAAGAGCCTGAAATAGGTCCAACATAGTTTAAAGATTCGAGAGTTCCTCTAAGTCGACGCCCAACTGTTTGGAAGTTTGGACGGGTCATTGGATTCTGAAAAAACATTTCATTTTTGAGACTGATATGATGTCTTACCTTATCACAACAGACATCAACAAGTTCCGCTAGTTCCCTCGGTTCTCCATTCTTCACTCGATGAGGATGATCTGATTCCTTGATCCATTCCTGCACTTCTTTCAGAGTTCTCGGCGACAATGGATCAGCAGCGCACCTTGTAATTATTTCTGTCAACAAAACTCCATACGACCAAACATCCGTTTTTTCGTTGAAGATCCCTTTGAGCAATGTTTCAGGAGCCAACCACCTAATCGGTGCCTTCTTCAATTTCTTCACAATAACTTCTTGTCCCAGTTGAGATAATCCAAAATCTGAGATCTTCACTTGCAAGGACTGTGTGATCAAACAGTTTCTTGCCGCTAGGTCTCGATGAATCACTTTTCTCTGAGCCAAATGTTTCATTCCGGAGGCTATGTTTATTGCAAAGTAGAACAACTGTCGATGGGGAATATTTGGAGTTTTCTGAAGGTAATTCTGAAAAAACGAGAGTTTTTACTTTTCAAGATGGCTGAAAGAACCTTGAGATCTCCTCCTGTTATCAGTTCCATCACCAACATCACCGGTTGTTCTAAAGAGGCAATTCCATAAAGACAAACTATGTTCACATGTTGAAGGCTTCCCATGATCTCCGCTTCATGACAAAACTCTTGAATCGTAGATCTTTGGGCGTCTCCGATCGCTCTCTTCACAGCTGCTTCAATAGGCTCGGTGGCCCCTCGAGCCAAGTATTTTGCCTTATACACCTCTCCGAACGCTCCACTTCCCAACTTGTTCTCCAGAGTGACCGAACTGTGATGGAGGACAATTTGTTTCCGAGGGACCGGGATTATTGCATGGACCGCCAAAGACCAAGCATCTAGAAGTTGGTAGATGTGGGCGTATCGTTTTGAAGGAATCTTCGGGAACTTTGCGACGAGCTGAATCGAAACATAATAAAGATGGGTGTTCAGGATAAATGTTACCTTCGAACATGCCCAACCATCCTCGCTCAAATCGAGTAGAAAGTTCCATATCTTTCCATCAAGCTTCACTGAAATGCACAATCTTTTCTTCGTAGACGATTTGTGGATTGCGCGTCGAACAAGATAAGAATGTTCCCATTTCAATAGTTTATCTACAGTCGTTCCGAACATCATTCCGTGATACCAGAGGTAGTGTTTCAGAATTGAACTGATGTATTCCTAAAGTCAAGATCTGAGAGGGATACTGTAGACGCAACAAACATCAACTGATTTTTCCATCTCACAAGTTCCTGACATGTTATCCGGTAACGACCCGGTACTGTTGCAGTCTGATATCTGATCGCTGCCTGCTTGCCCACCATTGTCACTGATTTCTATATCACTTAAAGGCTGAAATTCTTGATTGTGTTTTCATTGATCCAACTACTCGCTTGCCTCTCTTTTAGCAGCATTTTTTTGATTCGTTTTTGACAAATTCATCACTGAGAAGTATTTTAACTTTTCGTTCCTTTTGGAAAGTACTATCTGGAAAATGATTGAGAGATAGATACAGGATCTTTTGATGAGCTTGGTTCGGAAAAGGGGTATCACGTGAATGTCCAGAAATGAGAGCACTGCATATGATTAGGTTGAAATGTCAGATCTTACTAAGGCTCTTCCCCTTTTCACAGAATTCCTTCGGTTCATGCCAGTGTTAACTTCGAACATTTCGCACCTCTTCTCCTTGTCACATCTCACTGGACAGAAAATTTCGAAAACCGTTGTCAACTACAAAAAATGAAGATCGACTCATAAATTTTCAGAAAAAATCTGATAATTGAAATTGAAACATGCTTTTTCAACTGCTCAAAGTTATTTTTTTTTTCAATTAAGAATCACCGCGGTTTGTATACTTTTGCACGGTACTGTACATGTAATGGTTTTGCGGCATTTTTCGGCATTTTTCTTTGGCGGCATCTATCTCGGTTCGCATTTGGAATTTCAAACAATAGTCAACTCATGAAATGTTGTTTATTACATGACCTACATTTCATCAGTAAACTACTTTCTCGAATTTTCAATGTGGACCGAGATAAATGTTCTTAAAGTGGAAGGGCTTTCGACATTTTTTCGACATTTCCCTGATTTTCGATTGAGGTTCCATTCGACATTTGAAACCTTGTCTCCTATCTGAAAACAAATCAATTCTATTTGAACATTTCTAGAAACCTCAATCATCGAGGTATTTTCCTTTATCATCCCAATCCATCAAATCAATTGTCTTCCTCCGCAAGACTCACACTTTTCATCGTTCCGTCATCGAAAGAGACGGTTGTTTCTCTCTTTCTCTCTTTCGGTGTCTCGTTCCAAGGACATTCTCTCCTTCCTATTCAGTCTTCTCTTCTTACTTTTCTAATATATTCTCACCCACAATGACACCTTTCTCGGGTGGTCCTGTCTTTGTTTCATTTTCCATATGGGTTCTCGGGTGCTTTTTATTGTTCAGATCTTCAGAGTAAGTTTCTGAAATCGATGAGTAGTCGTCTAGGCTACCAAGAAAATGAAAGTAGGTTGACCTACTTTTACCAGAGACCGGATTTCTTTCTTGGTTTTTCAATAGGAACTTCCAGATGCCACTGTCCTCACATGATGGGTATCAAACCACCAGGACCTCCGTCTGGTCCTAGTCCGCCTGGAAAGTTTCCAGAAGGAGATGAGGTTTAATATTCCAAAAATACCCACGTTGACACATCTAAACTTACAGGGATGGGATTACGATGAAACAGCTGCTCCAGGAATCAGTCCAGAGCCTCATTTCATTCAGTCGACTTATATTTATAGATCTCCAAATGGTGAGAGCAATTTGAATTGTCTGCCAAACCTGTAATAGTCTTGCACTCTCTCTCCCAACAACTTTTTGAAATTCTGCAGTCGAAGCGAGATAAATACCATTAATGTATGGCGATGGAGTGGAGCGCCGGTTTAACAGTGAATCCTTCATACGAAATGAATTTGTTTTCAGTTCAAGAAAAAACTTTCTCGTCGCGGGTTGTGAAAGTTTTGAAGGATATTCGGACCCGTTTGGCCAAGTCTGCAAGACTCACTTTGGAAAACGAGAATGTGAGAGATTAGAGTTGAAACTCCTTTCACAAAATCTAAACTCTCAGATTGAATGTTCATCTCCAACGGATCACTATAGATGTCAGGAGTATCCAACCACCGGAACATGGAATTATTTGATTGTCGAAGATCAGTATGTTTTTTCAAAGAAGATGATTCGCAATACGGGCCAAAAAGAATGCCCGTTTGCTGATTTGGAGTGCAATACGGAAAACTTGGAGCAGTTCGAAAAATATGTTTCACACGATTTTTCTAAACTTTCATAAGTAACTGTATTAAGCTTTTCTTGATGTTCATTTTTGTAGTTGACAACTTTTTTGGAATGTACTGCCAAGTAAGTTAGTGACAGGACCTCGAATTAGTGGAAATTTCTAACTTTTTCAAACCCATGACCTTACTTGATAATAATTTTCTTTAAAAGTTGTCCACTACTAACATGAAGGTCGTGAGTTGCACACTAGTTGCACACTACTCACAAACTTTCAGAAAAATCTGAAATTACTTTTTCAATTGCTCCAAGTTGGCCGTCCGTTTTGCACTGAAAATCCCGAAGCACTATTTATTTCTTTGACTCAGACAAAAAGGAGCTGCCACCTACGCGTTCGAGAGGAAAAACAATGAGAAAAACGATGGAACAATTGAGATGGCTCTTCTCGAGTTAGTTTCTGAATCATTGTTCTGTTATCCAAGATGATTTCAGCGCTTTCTTACGACACTCTCCATCCTCCCTCATCACATTCGCCTCTCCAGAAGCTGAGAAGGAAGTGGGATACATCCGTGCACTGACTATTCAAGAGATGGATGTATGCTTTCTTTCTCTCAAAACAGGAAACATCTAATTCCAAGTTTCAGACCTTGAGCGGTAAACAGTCTCATCGTCCCATCTCCCTGGAAAAGTTTGGTCCGAATGAGCTGAATCTCGTAGAACCAGCTCTCCTTGAAGTTCGAACAGGGTCCGGACTCCAACTGACTTCTGAGTCTCTGCGGAGAATCGGATCTTCTGAAGAGTTTGACAAACTGTTGACTGAATACAAGAACGTCTTCGTTTTATTTTGGACAAACAGTGAGTTAATTTATTCGCGAGTAACCAGGAGCATGTCTCAATTCTCAAGTTTATAATTTTATTGAACAGAAACTAACACCGAGAATGGTAACAGCGAAAGGTTAAAACAAATAATAGAGAGATCTCTGGATACAGGAAAAATTAGTTTTAAAGGGGTCTTATGGCTGGATTGGGGTCTTTTTCGGCTCACTTGGGCCAGCCTCAGATTCCTGATTTTCACCAGCAGCCTCCACCATTTTCATCAAGTCGTCAATATTGATTTCGAATCCTTCGTCCATTTTGATCGACGGAACCGAACTGTTTTCTTCGTCCTTCACGATTTTCAACTCCGCCTGTTTTGCCACGTCAGTATCATAGATCTTTTTGAGGACTTTGGTACGTTGTCTACGATGATAGTTAGCAACCTTTGGACGAACTTCGCTGACGGATTCAATCACAACCACCTTCTTTTCAGCCTCTTCAGCCATCATGAGCTCGAGAGCTTTCTCGTCGAAATCCTTATTTTCTCCAAAGTCGCCATCCTTTTTCTCTTGCATGCTGTCGATGAGCTTTCTTGTGCGAGTGACACATTCATCTGCGAGACGATCGACTCTGGAAATTCAATATTCAGTGAATTTTTGTGAGCACTAATAAACTCACTCCATAGCGACATGCAAGTCAACCGAGCTCAACATTTCAGCTTTTTCGTCTTTGTGTTGGGTTTTGATGTGTTGAATCACGAAAATCTCACGACGTCTCGCATAGCTACACGCAGAACACTTGTATGGACGATAGTTCAAATGAGCTTCGATGTGATTTTTGCTGAAACGTTTCTTTGATAGAGGTCTACGGAAAGTTGATCCAACCGATTTCTAGAACAAATCCACTCATTGCAAATGACACACAAAACGTTCTTGTATCGTCCAAAAGCGGCTTCGCGGAGACGTTGAATCTCTGAAGTAACTTCAGTAACAGCGGGCTTTGATGGTGGAAGAATCGAGAGCAGAGGGAACTGAGGAAGCATTGGGAACATCGAAGGTTTCACTTCTGGATTCGGTGGGACCGGAGAATCACAAGACGATGATACTTTCTTCGCGTCTCCGTCCTCTTCTCCCAACGCATCACTCAAAGTAGTTGGTGCATCTGGTGCGGTACGATTTTCGGCCTCAGGTTCCTCAGTTTTGATTGAAGGTGGAGTTGCTGGCGCTTTTGAGTCTTCCGAAATCATTGGTGTCGGTGGAGCCAGAGAATTATGAGGCGACAAGGATATCATAGGTTTCATCGGGTTCGGAGGCATAGGAAGAGCTGAGGCACAAGTAGCAAGGGCATTCGCATAGTTCGCATCACCACCAGCTTGCACGTATCCGTTGAGAAACTGACGGAAGGCAGCTACAAAGTTCATTGGACTTTTATTGAATCAGGCTTATCGAAAATTCACTATAATTTAATTGAATCGGCCTTATAGCATCAGAACTTAGACAAATAATCGGTCTGGCACGTGGTTTTTGACACCCCTCAGTTGAAAAACCTAGCCCACCAACCCACTGCACTGCACTTCTTGTGAACTTGACCAAACGAACGAGTTCAAAAACTTGGACACGCGCCTCGGGTTTGCCTAACAGCAGGACAGTGAGGCCATCCGAATCCCCATTTGCCCCATAAACAGAAAGAAACTCACTGAAAAGAGTCAAGTAGTTGATGGGCGGAGTTGTTGGAGTACGAGCAGTCGAGTTTTTCGATGCAGCTGTCGGCGGCGATGGCGGCGTGGCTATGATTGAAGAGAGAATCGGAGTGGCCGAGGAAGGCGATGGAGCATCTCCTTTGTCGAAATCTTCGGTCCGATCTTGTTCCACACTCATCATCTTTTTTGATCCTTCGCTCTTCTTGTAGCTGTCAACTAGTTGACGTTTTCTTTGATTAGAGGTATCCATTCTGTAATTTACCCATTCGGAAGGATAAGTCCAGATTTCGTCTTACCTTCGGATGGGCGGCGGATTCCACTGTTTTCCACGAAAACAAAATCCAGAACTGACTGTGACAAGGAGCAACTGACATTTCGCTGACCCCTGATGCCCTCTCGACGGCATGACCTACTTGACGTGGTGACCCTTTGACCCATCTCTAAAAAGTAACTCGCATTGAAAGTTTCAGCGAAACTGAATGTAGATGGTTCACGTGTCAACAGATTTTCCGAAATTCCAGGTCTCCCGGTGGAACGAGATTTTATGCAGCTGATTCTGATTGTTTGATAAAATTTCAAGCTTTTTGAATGCAACTGAAACAATAAAACTAACCGAGACGAGCTCATCTATTTGGTAGAAAAGAAATCGTGACCTACTTTCTATTTTGGACATTTCTCGTCGAAAATCGGAATCTTGTCCCAGAGGAGGTCATAATTCGGATCTGAATTTGGCTGGAGTTTGGAAATTAAAGAAAAAAATTAGATGCAATCAAAATTTAGCAATGAGTCCGATGACACAATGCATTGGTTCCATAACTTTCAGATAGAATGGTCAGTCTTCACACTTTCAATCAATGGTCACGAGTTGGAGAGAAACTCAAAGTATCCGATGGTAAGCCAACTTTTAAATTTCACAGTCATCTCTTCCTTTCTTAGACACTCTGATGGCTCATGTTCCATGCCACGAGAGCACATCCTTCTGTCAAGGTCTGAATGCAGAAGACTTTCATACGGTAGTTGCTTATAAGTGAGAATCAGCGTTGAAATTCAAAACAAGTCGATATATTCAGGAATGGTCAGAACACTGGGAAAACCGAGAACATTGGAGATGAGGAGTTCTATGAGAATTGGATCGAGTTGTGAGTAAAAGATCTAACCGTTTTGTTGATAAGGATTTTCTCTAGATCGCTGCTCGGACCTCTTCAAAGACTCGAAAACGAATCGAAACTTTCTGAATTCAAGAAGGGAATCGTCAATGCCAAAAAGCGGTCATCGGTGACAATCGGAGTGTTTCCATCGATGGAAGACACTTCCTTCCAACATTTCCAAATCGCTGCAGAGAAACTGGCTGGAAAATATTACGCCGCCTATTTCATCAATGAAAAGTTGGTTGATTTTGTTTCTCCTTTTCTAATTTAGTATTGCAGCTCCAAGCCTGCAGTCACAACATATCGTCACGCGGAGAAGCAGAAACGAACAGATTACTCTGGAAAGTTCGATCCGGCTACACTTTTGGAATTCATCACAAAGTCTTCTATGCCTTCTGTGGTACGTCTCTCTTTCTCGTGTGCCAACATCAAATGAATTCCAGATTGACATCTCCAATGGCTTTACCACAGACGTTCTGTTCCATCAGAAGCGTCCGATTCTTATCCTTTTTGGTGGTGAATCTGAGCCATTTATGAAGTTATCTGCTCGTCAGGACGTCCGGAAACACTACATTTTCACGAAGATCCATGGGGAGAGTAGAAATATTGAGAAAACGAGAGAAGCTTTGGGGATCGCTGATACAGAAGAAGTCCTAGTTTTTTTAAACAAGGATCGTGTTCACCTGGTTCCTATTTCGAAACCAAAATGTCCGGATCATCTACAGAAAATCATTCAAATGATTAGCACAGAAGAAGCAGACAGTCAGTCAAGACTATCTGACTGAAATTCACAATAATTTTCATTTTTCAGAAGTGCTCTCAACGAAAGATCCTCATCCCCTACGATACCTACAGGTTGAAAAGATCAAAGCGCTTTTCGGAATGGAGGAAACCATCGTTCTGCCAGATCACACTCTATTCTTAGACTCAGATGTAATTTTTCTGAAGCAGATATTGTGATAACATTCTTAGGATTTTCAGCCATTCGCTTGTCAACCACCTTTATCTGAAACCGGAGGTACTGGTGGATGTCCTTTCATGCAAGGAGGAGGTGCTGCAGCCACATCAGATTCTGGTCATCACACAGAGCTTTGAATAATTTACTAATAACAATGGCGAGAGATTAAGACTATAAAAAATTCGATTTCAGTTAAAAGATTTACAAATTTAATATCTAACAAAATGAATATAGCTGTAGTATTCTTGTGTTAGCACAGATTCAATTCATCCAACATTAGCGAAGAAAGATCTTTCACAGGGCAGAGGAGCACAGGATAAATGCAAGTTGAGAAGGCGAAAGTTGAGGTGAGAATTACCCATTTTGGAGATAAGAGATTGTTAAACAAAGTGGTAAAAGTATAATTGATGAAATTTGGCCTAAATGAAAATGCGATGGAAGTCGTTGGCTCCAAAGTTGCTGGCGCATTTTGGGCATTTTCGTTGACGAGTATCATACCTGAAAAAGAGTATGGTATGTCTAAAATTGTCGACGAAGACTTACATAGTCTTGATGCAGGTTTCACAGAACAAGTGATAACACTTCAACATGATGCAGTCCTTCGGTCTTGTCTTGCACGAGGGGCATGTCAATGTTTCCTTCATCTGTCGATTCGCCTCTTCAAGAACTTGATCTCCAGTTTGAGCCGGATCGTTGCGCTTTGTCCGTTCATACTTAGCACGATACAACTCCAGCTCTTCTTCTATTCGCTGCCGCTTGAACTTGATCTCTTCGACTTCGCGAGATTTGGTACTGTACAGGTCTTGGATGCTCTTCAATTGAGCTTCAGAACGGTCGAACTTGACCTGAGTCTCTTCTTTCGCCATTCCAAGTTCTAACAACTGTTTTCTATTGACATCCATCAAACTGCTTAGACGTCTGAAAATAATTCCGATAACACATGTAGAATTTTGAATAATAACTAACGTTAGTTCCGACGATTTGAACTGCAGACTCTCTTGCAGTTTACCGATGGTGTCCTCTGATGCTTTCTTCTCAAACTCATTCATCTTCGCGATCTGGGCATCTGTATGAGACTTGCTCTCCAACATATCTACCTTGTCAGTCAACCTTTGATGAACTTGATTTTGAATCATACGCTCATTTAGCATTTTCAGATTTCTGTCCTCCTGCTCTCGCTTTTCGCATATAAGCTGTGAAACCCTCTCTTGCTCTTCTTCAATGGTGAGACAAATAGAATCCAGCTCGTCTGATAGATACTGCTCATCCTGAGTCAGCGTTTCATTGGCTGTTTTGATTGTCTCCAACTCCTTCATTTTTTCGCCGATTCGACGTTCGACTTCAACCTGAAGACTTGCTTCTTAATTGCTGATAGCTCATACAGGCATAGCTACTTTTTATCAGACTTGGCACCGGGCTAAAACAGGCCGGCAAATATCGACTTCAAACTCAGATATTCTATCGGTTGTGGTATAAAATGATAGATCTCGACGAGCTCTATTGAAAATCTACAAAACATCCTCTGAAACTCTATGAAATTGGAAAATTGGAACCGGATGATTTTGAAAACTCGACCGGGCGAAAAAATAGACTGAAAATAAGGACGCTTCTTTGAAGATTAAAATGTTCGCCAGCAATATGGGGTTTCATTTTTGATTTTGTATGCAATCGATAGAACTCGTCGAGATCTATCATTTGATACTACAACCGACTGAATATCTCATTTTGAAGCTGAGATATCCGCCGGCCCTGTCCCAAGTCTGCTATTTATTAATTGAGAGAGAAAGCGCGAGGTTTCGGTCCGATAAATATAGAATGAACTAACATCAACCAGTTTCTGTTTCTCACTGCCAAGGCTGACAACTTGTCTCCGCAAAGCCTCATTCTCTTGTCTGAGAGCATTGATATCTGCCGAACCGCCATGAACAGCACTTTCAACAATTGGGACCAAGATAGACTTTCCGTGGAGATCTTTCAGTTGTCCCAAGTCCGCGTTAAGTTTCTCAACCTCCTTCTGCGAGATCGCTTCTCTTTTCCTCGTACGGTTGAGTTGTGCCTTTATGGTCTTGTTCATTGCCCGCATCGTGTTCAAAGTGGCTTTCATTTCATCCCACTCGCTTTGCTTAACAATTCTGCTGTACTCTTCTTTAACAGTTTCGAACTCAGCACGCAAGACTTCGCTATCGTGAGAAATCTTATAGAATGAGAGGTGAGCATCCGACTGCTGCTGTATTTCCTTCATCGTTTTTTGATGCTCTTCCGACATTGTCTTTTCCCGATTTTCTTTCACACTTCGGAACTGCTCTCTTTCACCAGCGCATTCGTCCAACTCCTTGCAGAGACGATCATATTCTTTGCATGACAATGAATAGAACTTCTTGAGTGTCTTATACTCGTCTGAGTTGAAAATGTCTTCAGAGGAGAAGGACAATTTCATCTGCAACTATAACATGGGTAGAAGAGAAACATCCAACAGTGAACATACCTCCATTTTCATTTTGCCAAGTTCTTGTGTTAAAGACTGATATTTCTTGGAAGATTCTTCGAGCTCGTGAAGACGACGAGTAGCAATAGCCTTCTGTTCGTCAAGCTCAATCCGTATCAAATCAATCTGCAAACAGTTTTCTATCAAAATCAAATTGTTACGAAACAATCCATTTGAACTAACTTCACGGATTGTGGATTCACTTGGTGCGGGTGTGGCAACTGAAGTCTTTTTCTCTGTATGATTTCCACTCGCAACAGCTGAAGCACTCGTTTTCGCTTCGTGTTCTAGAGCGAGTCTTGCCTCGAACTTGCTGGCCAGCCGCATCTGCTTATCCGCCTCAAAACGAGCATCTTCCAACAGCTTCTCAACTTCCTGGATTCTACTTTCCAATAGTGCCGATTTATCAGCCATTTGACGACGCTTCCGATCCGCGTTATAACAATCTCCTTGAACCTTATGAAGCTCAGTTTGTAGCTTATCAAGTTGAGAGAGAACTTCAGCGGTTTTCGAAGCAAGTTCTTTGTTGACTTCGGCAGCTGACGTTTTTGGATCTTTCAGCTTAGTCAAAAACGCTATTGCTTCTTTTTGGCGATCATGACGAGCTTTGGCGTACGATGTGAACGCGGCCTTCCTGAAGTAGAGTTTTCAAAAGTCGATCTATTTTTCAATATCCTCTTACAAATTCGCTTTCGCGGTTTCCACGAATGTTTGATATGCATCTGGTGTCATTCCTAGAACATCGGTCCCAGCAGGCGCTGCTGGTGTCATCACCGCGTCTCCAAACTCTGCTTTCGTTTGACCCAATATGAACTTCTCCACCTGAAACCAGAACGAAATTAACGAGCGATTGGAGCAGTGAGAACGAACCTCGCAGAACATATTAAAAACTTTTGCAAAATTACTTTCGTCTGTTTGTTGGCGACGCTTCGATCTCTCATATTCCTTCTCCAGCTCCGCGATTCTTTTGTTTTTCGTCAAAATCGCCTGTCTTAATTTCGCATACTTGTAAACTGTTTCGTGAGAGCGCAAATCATTCTGAAACAAGTCTGATATGACTGTTGATTATGAAACTTAACTCACCAAATTGCTTACTGCGGGCAGTCGCACCGGGTCAAATTGAACTCTTCGCCGCTTTTCAGCATCATCAATGATCACCACTGCGGGTTTCGGAATGTTCGGGCCCCCTTCGTTTATCCTTTTTGACATTGCTAAGAAAGAAACGGTAAAACGAGCTCTAAGCAAGGGTGGACAGTGCTAAAGGGTGGACGGTGTTGACAAATAGATTTAACTGAATAAGAATAAAATAGTGCTTGGAAGTTTTAGTTTTCCTGTAAAAAACTGGAAAAATCTTCGAGATGTCAAAACAGTTGAATAGAAGGAACTCTGTTCAAATAATTCCGTTTTCGTTGCGAGACCAATGAGCAATCTGGTGTCGATTTACGCGCGGCATTCAAATCGAGTTTTCTTCCGTTTCTCTCAAAGTCTCCAAATAAAAGTCAATTTGGAGAAAAACACTCATGGTGAAGAGAATTTTCGTTCAAGGATTGAGCTCCTACACGACTGAAACAACTGTTCGTCAATATTTCGAGCAGTTTGGAAAGTTATACGAGTGTGTGGTGCCGGTACCGCCAAGATACACAGTGAGATGCAGCTTTGGAGAGATTTTTTCATCAAACTGACTTTTTTCTTCAGGTTGTTGATTCCGGTCCAGATGATGAAGAAATCGAGACAAGATCGTCAATTCGTTACGAACCTGCTGATCAAGACGAGGTATTGGACGACGAGATTGAAGTGGAGAAATACGACATCGAAAAACATGGTTCTTTTGAGATTTATATGAGTAAGGCTTGAAAATCTAAATGTCTCGAAGACATAATTATTTAAGAGAAGGTTGGAGAGGGAGAAATGTTCGCTGAAGGCGCGAAAAAGACATGCGCTGGTTATGCCTACATCACATTTCTCGATATGGACGGTTACTCGAAGTGTATGCAGTCAGAATATCACGAAATTGATCGAGTAAACTGTACGATTGAATTGGTGAAAGACGAACATGATGTGAAACTGAAATTGGAGTCGAAAAGGCTTTTTGTTTCATATTTTCCATTGGATAGGCTGACCTCGCAAGAACTGAAGTCAACTTTTGGTCCATACGGAAAAATTACAGATGTTGAGTTTGTCAGTGTGAGTTGCTTTATAAGGCCTGCTTTCTGAGCATGTTCATTCATTGGTTCTATTTTTATTCAGGATTCTGAAGGCCCGCTTCACTTTTGTATCATAACTTTTGCTGACTCGAAATCGGTCGATGTGCTCTTAACAAAGTCTATTTATATTCGTGTGAGTTAAAAAATATCTACAGTTTTACATTCGTTTGTTTCAGGATGTTCTGATATTTATTCGACGAGCTGTTTTGAAGGAGTCTATCAAAATGGCTGAGCACAAGATCAAGGAGCAAAGCAGACAGCAGCGAATTAAACTGGTCGGTTTTTTTTAAACGAAATTCCTTAAAGATTTCTCAAATTTCAGCCTCCAAACCACACAGCCTACCCGACACCCTCTCGACCTGTCACCGCGATTCCATCCTCATCAACAACACAGCTTTTTATGGATCCATCAGCTGGTGCTGGATACGCTCCTCTATTTCCACAGGTTCCAGAAGCCGATCCCAATTCATCATATGGATACGGACCGAGAAAATGGTAGCTGGCGGAATTGCTCTTTTTTTTCAAAATGTTGATGAAGATGCTGAATGATTCTTCTGTTGTTTTATTATTAAAATACACTGTGTTTCCTCTCTACTAGTGAGTGCGATGAGTGAGTGTTCTGTGAGTGTTTGAAGAGGCCGTCCATCGCTCCTACTAACGCGGAAGCATCATACAAAACGAGGAGTGTGCAGAGAAACACGAATTTCTCTGCGTCTCCAGTCCATAACGACTATTTCGAGAATCTTTGTATTCTCTACCCTCTTTCTACCATCCGATACTAAAGCCCCCGTTGCCTCTTTTCCACCAAACGAATGAATGTTGTGAGTGTGTCTCTCCTCTCGATTCACTCTTCTCCAACGAGAGAAGCTTTTGCACCGACCATCCTCGAGGTCCCACAACGAAAATCTGCCTCGAACACAAAACCCCCACCTGCGGTGTCTTTTCCTCCTTATCGTCTTCCTCGCTTCCGAATCTGTCGCCCACTCCGCCTTCGTCCGCCATCTGCCGTATCGTGTCGTATCGGCCATTACTCATTGTCAATTTGATGACCATATTTGGTTTGAGTCTCTCTCCCTGTTTGTCTTCAGATATCCTCCCTTATTGTGTATGTATGCTTATCTACGCATACCAGGTTAAATCTAATTTAAGTACATGTAACTGCATGATACATTTAAACATCGAAGCCCAGTATCAGCTGATACTGCTTTCGAATTTTGTAAAACTCTCAAACTTACTGCTAGCAGTCAGTTTGAGATTTTCACAGTACTGCTCGTGCTTTTCAGTGTATACACTAGTGTATTTTCTTTAATATTTTACTATTTTTTTGGATTCCTTTCATTATGCCAAAAACATCATCTTAGTTGCTCTGAATAAGCCACGAAAATTTGCTGAGAAACGCTTCTCACAACGAATGAGTATTGAAAATTCAATTCACTGAGAGCCACAGTAACAGGTTTCCAGGCAAGACCAATTAAAATTTCACATGCGTGCGGCTTTGCTACAGTTGCAGTTTTCAACGTTCGAGATTTCTTCCCTTTTTTTGAGAGTTCTCGATTTCTCTTTCGTTTGAAAGAATCTGTTAATAAAATCAGCAAAACTGAAGGATTTTTCTAATTTATTCATATTAACTATGCCAACATACATTGTTTTCACCGCGCGCCACCTCATCATTTTTTGGGCGATCGATATCTCACAAAGTTTCCCCAATTCAATGTGTGAGAATTCTCTTTTTTTATGAGGCATCATCTGAATTTTGTCAGTTAAAGTATACACTTTTTCCTTCTGCGCGAAGATTTTTGTGCTTTATTGTTAATCTATGAACCTTCTGTCTTTTTTTTTTCTGTCGGAGCCGTCCAATCAAACGAAACACGCATCCCTTCCTCTTCCCTTCCGAGCAGTTCGAGTGATGAAATATCCCGAAATTTCGCAATGTGCCCACTTTCCTCTTTTCTCTATTTCTCTTCCACAACTGGGCTTCGCCCCATTCTGCAGTTTATTGATTAACCCGTTTTCCAGGCGTTGTACGGAACAGCCGGGTAATTAGCGAAATAGAAGCATCCACCATTTTTCAAGTGGATAATAGTAATAACCTCAAAAGATGGAGCCGCGGACAGACGGAGCAGAGTGCGGTGTCCAGGTAACGAATCCCCAGTTCGTGTCTATCTGTAAGGAAAAGTTTTGCAGGTGTTCTGTCGTATTAGACCTCTAAACAAGACCGAAGAGAAGAATGCGGACCGTTTTCTGCCGAAATTTCCTTCCGAGGACAGTATCTCGCTTGGGGTGAGTTATACAAAGGGGTTGTGGGGGACAATTATGTCAACAGGGACGGGCAAACCACAGGATGCAGGTGTGTCAATTCTCTCACATGACACATTCATCTGTTTGAAAAGTACACGGAGAGTACATAAACGGATATATCGATTTTTCAGGGAAAAGTATTTGTATTCGACAAAGTGTTCAAGCCGAACACGACACAAGAGCAAGTGTACAAGGGAGCCGCTTACCATATTGTGCAAGATGTTCTCTCTGGATATAACGGAACCGTCTTTGCCTACGGACAGACATCTTCCGGAAAGACACATACGATGGAGGTATGCATAATCTTAAGCTTCGAAGAGAAAACGGGTTTCTTCTGCTTAGATTGCACAGTATTGAAAAGTAACATTCAATGTCAACAATTATAGGGAGTAATCGGCGATGGAAATATGTCCGGAATCATCCCCCGTATTGTTGCTGATATCTTCAACCATATCTACAATATGGACGAAAACCTCCAATTCCACATCAAAGTATCTTATTATGAGATTTACAATGAGAAGATTCGCGATTTGCTGGACCCCGAAAAGGTCAACCTTTCCATTCATGAAGATAAGAATCGAGTGCCATATGTGAAAGGAGCAACCGAGAGATTCGTTGGCGGACCTGATGAAGTTCTGCAAGCGATTGAAGACGGAAAGTCCAATAGAATGGTTGCTGTTACGAGTGAGTAAATATTTCAAAAAGCAACGTGAGCAATGACTTAATTTACAGACATGAATGAGCATTCTTCTCGTTCTCATTCGGTATTCTTGATCACGGTCAAACAAGAACACCAGACGACAAAGAAACAACTTACTGGAAAGCTTTACTTGGTCGATTTGGCCGGTTCTGAGAAAGTCAGCAAGACTGGTGCTCAAGGAACTGTGTTAGAGGAAGCGAAAAACATCAATAAGTCTCTTACTGCTCTCGGAATCGTTATCTCAGCTCTGGCAGAAGGAACAGTGAGTATTTTATTTCGAATTTTCTTGAGTATATTCAGCTGATAAACCAGAATTGCAATCACAAAGCTGATTTTTTTACAGAAATCTCACGTTCCATATCGTGATTCTAAGCTTACTCGTATTCTACAAGAATCGCTCGGAGGAAACTCTCGAACGACAGTGATTATTTGTGCATCACCATCTCATTTCAACGAGGCTGAAACGAAATCAACTCTCTTATTCGGTCAACGTGCAAAAACCATCAAAAATGTTGTCCAAATCAACGAAGAGCTCACAGCCGAAGAGTGGAAACGGCGGTACGAGAAGGAGAGGGAGAAAGTTACCCGGTTGTCTGCATTGCTTCAGGCTGCTGCATTGGAACTATCTCGGTGGCGAGCGGGAGAGTCCGTCTCAGAAACCGAATGGGTCAATCTCTCAGAGACAGCTCAAATGGCAGTTTCCGAAGTTTCTGGAGGGTCGACTCCTCTTATGGAACGATCCATTGCCCCTGCACCACCAATGCTCACCTCTACCACTGGTCCAATCACGGACGAGGAGAAGAAGAAATACGAAGAAGAGCGTGTCAAACTCTACCAGCAACTCGATGAAAAGGATGACGAAATTCAGAAAGTGTCGCAAGAGCTCGAGAAGCTCCGACAACAAGTTCTTCTTCAAGAAGAAGCTCTCGGAACCATGCGCGAGAACGAGGAGGTGATCCGTGAGGAGAACAATAGATTCCAGAAGGAAGCCGAGGATAAGCAACAAGAAGGAAAGGAAATGATGACCGCTTTGGAAGAAATCGCTGTGAATCTGGACGTCCGGCAAGCAGAATGCGAGAAACTGAAGCGCGAATTGGAAGTGGTTCAGGAAGAGAACCAAAGTCTAGAAGACAGAATGAACCAGGCAACGTCACTTCTCAACGCCCATCTTGACGAATGTGGACCAAAAATCCGGCATTTCAAAGAGGGAATCTACAACGTCATTCGCGAGTTCAACATTGCTGACATTGCTACTCAAAATGATCAGCTTCCTGACCATGACCTCCTTAATCATGTCAGAATCGGAGTTTCCAAGCTGTTCTCAGAGTATTCTGCTGCGAAGGAGACCAGTACTGCTGCTGAACATGATGCTGAAGCCAAGCTTGCTGCGGACGTAGCACGAGTTGAGTCTGGTCAAGATGCAGGACGCATGAAGCAACTTTTAGTCAAGGATCAAGCCGCTAAGGAGATAAAACCACTCACAGATCGTGTGAATATGGAGTTGACAGTTTTGAAGAACTTAAAGAAGGAGTTCATGCGAGTGCTGATTGCTCGTTGCCAAACCAATCAAGATATCGAGGGTGAGGATTCTCTCAGTGGGCCTGCTCAAAAGCAACGAATTCAATTTTTGGAAAACAATTTGGATAAGTTGACCAAGGTTCACAAACAGGTGAGTCTCCTTTAAAAGCTCATCCAAAATGTTTCCTATGCGTAACTCTTACAGCTCGTACGAGATAATGCTGATTTGCGAGTTGAGCTTCCAAAAATGGAGGCTCGTCTTCGTGGTCGTGAGGATCGCATCAAGATGCTCGAGACTGCTCTCCGTGACTCGAAGCAACGAAGTCAAGCTGAACGAAAGAAGTATCAACAAGAAGTTGAGCGAATCAAGGAAGCCGTCCGGCAGCGTAACATGCGACGAATGAACGCTCCACAAATTGTGAAGCCAATCCGTCCTGGACAGGTTTATACATCTCCGTCAGCTGGAATGCCGCAAGGCAACGGGCCCAATGGTGTGTTTAATGGTCAACAGTCACAACCCTCTTTTAGTAATCAACTACCATCGAAAATGACAATTTCACAATTGATCGCTGAGATTTAGAAGATCCTTCTAAACGAGTGTATACTTTTATTCTCAGGGTTTTTCAAATTCCTTTTTTATAGACCACAGTTATAGTGTGAACAATCTATCAGGTGTGAGTGAGGTGTTTCTCTCTCCCTCTTGTTTCTCCAAAATTAACATATGTTGTCTGTCCCGTTTTCTCTAATCAATGTTTTTCAGCGTGATTCCTCCAAATCTACTCGTCCCAATCTAGACAGTGTCTTCCCGGAGCTCGATGTAATCGAAACAACTGTACCGAAGACTGAACCAAAAAAACATTTGCTTTTCTCTCTTTCTCTGGCTTTGTGATATTTTCTTGAAGGGCTTTTTTTCACTATTAGTCTAGTAACTTATACGATTTTTTGCGGCTTCTGGAAGTTCTCTGAATATCTTCGTTTGGTTGGTTGTGTTATTTTCCTCCCCCACTTCTCGCTTACTTTTCCATGTAGAATATAAACCAAAAAATGTTTCAAGTACTGAGAGTATTTAAAGCTTCCCCTCTTCCCCACCGATTGCCTTTTTCTAACAATGTCTTCCCGATTTTCTTGTTTCAGTTTTACTAATCTGACACGAGGTTCTGTGTGGTTCGCTACTCGTCTGTTCCTCCACGCAACCAGTTTTTCTGCATGCGTGTGAGTGTATGTAAGTTTGCTTGTTTCTTTTTCTCTTTAAATCGTTTCCAAACTCGCACAATTCGCTCCCACTCCAGCACATCCAAATTGCGTAATTATTTTTCTCTGCTTTTTCCAGTAAGTAATAATGTTTTTCTCTTGTTATGAAATAAACCATTTGCTGTCTTTTACCTGTTTTCAATAACAATCACAAACACTAAACGACAATGATATCACTAAATAATGCATGAGCTTGACAACTGAAATTTTGTTCGGAGTGAGAATCGAAAAATTGGAAATAATGGAACAAGTTTAATGTAATTAGATATTTATTGATCAACTTGTTATTGTTTTTCGGACCAACTATATGTTCTCAAGTCACCGATTTTCGATTGTATAAACATTTCGTTTCATTCTTTTTCAGATTCTTCTTCTTTTGGTCTCTGAAACCATTCGGTACTTTTGATGTTTTCGAACTCTTTCTATTTTTCGTGACCAACTTCAGGTTAAGAAACACTCCCAAATTCTCAAAAATGGTTGCCTGGAGAGCCGCTGGACTCAACTACGTCCGTTACTCGCAGATCGCTGCTCAAGTCACTCGTCTCTGCACCAAGGTTCGTCCAGGGGGTACTGTAGTTTTCGGAGCCGTATTTCCTATAATGGACCGCCACTCCCTTCTCGTCCCTTTCGTCGATTATTAGTTTATCTAACGAAAAAAGTTATGAAAAAATTGTCGACTAACAAAACATTGTAATGAACAGAGGAACATTTTCTAAGTTGACAACTTTTACGAACTTTTCAAAATCGAGTAATTGAGAGCCACTTCTCAGCTTCTCGATGTACCAACTGAAAATCGCTTCTATACCTCAACCACAGAAAACTGAATAAGTTTCAGGGAGGAGCCGGTGCCAAGAAAGCTTCGGCTACCTTGAAGACCACCACTTGGGAAAATGGAAAGGCAGCAGCCAAAGCTCAGTGAGGAGTCGTCGAATCATCGAGAACTACAAACTATGTTTAGAGTCATTATCCTTTCATTTTTTCGGTGCAATATGTTTTCGCATTTTTCAACTGTGCAATAAAACAAGTTTAGTTTTGTTAATCATGATTTTCGTTCCGTGTTTGGAATCAAATTCCGGCACGGAGCAAAGAAAAACTAGGTATACAAAAAAAAGCTTTAAATAAGTTATATCGTATTTGCTATAACAGACCGGTCTCCCTTCCCGGTACTTTGGCCAAATTCATTTTCATGAGCTTCTGATTGACATGGGAATCCAAACAGCTGAAGGACAAAACTAGTGAACAGGTGTGGTATATCGAATTCTGACGATCCCTATTATTCCAGATTCAAACTTCGAGAATCAAACGATCACCTACCCTCATAGTCCAAGGAATTCGAAAATCAAAAAGTTTTTATCACCTGAAGAAACAATAAACCTCAATATTATATTTGTAGAGGTTCGGTTTTACGTTTCAAATTTTCAAAAAGGAGTGCAAACTAAATAACGTTTTAGACAATGTGTTTGCTCAGGAAAAATGAAAAACAAAGGACTATTGTGAAGTATTTAAAGATGAGGGATGAGTAACTGGTTCACTTTCTTATTCAATCCAAACTAGGAGAGATGGTTGAGAAACATAACATTGCTATTATTGCATTTGGCGTTGTTCTTCTGATCGCATTTACATTGAATACGGTCGGAGTATTTACTTCCTCATGGATTGTTTCATCGGAAAAAATCCAAATTCAAATGTTAGGGAACATTAATGCAATCGGAATAGTTCCGTATCGAAAGTTTATCACAGTAGGCGAATTTTAGGAATTCCAAGTTGCGATAAACAAATTCAGGGTACCTTGCCGTGGTTTGGCGTTGCCAGTATTTTGATGTATCTGACGATTCCACTCTACATCTTCACCATCGCCGTATTTGGATTAACAAGGTTGATCTTGAACTCTGAATGACTCTCTAACACCGAGATTTCAGTTTCCTCGTCGCCAAGGATGGTTTCTATCCCAAACTTCGGAGATTCATTGATCTCGTCGCAGCATTTTCATTAACCATCTTTATGTTCACTGTGATTTCTGTGATTATAATTGGAACGGATCTCACACCGATCAATAAAATCTCTTCTGGTTTATCCCTCACAATTAGTCTTGGTTATTCCGCATGGTTGTCGCTCTCTGCTTCAATAATTCTTATCGCCGTCCTTACACCATTTTTCTGTTTCTCTTATAAATTAACTGACTCGTCTTGAATTGGATTCAATCTTAATCAATAAATGTTTCCGGTTTTCGTGTCAAACTTTTCTATAGTCGATTTTACAAACCTTAAAGATGACAACATCCAGATTCGCTCTATCTCCCTTTCAGTCAACTCAGTCATAATGTAGCAAACTGACCAGTAGAGCTGGAGAAGGAATGAATTTCGGTGATTTTCATTTCATGGCCAACATTAAGCTGTTGAAAAAAGTTGTTTGTATTTAACAACTCTAGATCTTCATTTTTGTAGTTAACAGCTTTTTTTGAAAATCATAATAAAGTCAGTTATGTTGCTTTAAAAGTTTCGAGTCCTAGAAAATGCGAAGTATGCATTGAACTGAACCGAATTTCGAAGTCGCGTGATTGTACGCGGCGTAATTGACTTGAATGGGATTTTTGGAAATAGGTGTCAACTACAAAACTGAAGACCAAGAGTTGCTTAATAAATCCACCCATTTTCGAAAAAAACGAATTATTGGAACATACTTTTTGAATAGCTCAAATTTGGGTCTGAAAACCACAAAATTAATAACTTTTTGGCAAATGCTGTGACTGTTGATCTTCAAAAGTTTGTTCATGCATATAAACTGAATTCTACCAAGGAACAATCAACTTGGTTTTTTTTTGTTTGCAATCCAAAATGCTTTCAACTTTTCCTAGCAAACAAGGTCAAAAATTGTGATCTAGTTTTGTTCGAATTATGAACTTTGTAATAATTTTGATAGGTCTATTACTATTGCTAGCATTTTCTCTGAACACAGTTGGAGTATTCACCTCTTCTTGGATTGTTTCCTCAGATGAATTCATTGTCGAGGGGAAACATTATAGTGAAATAGGAATTGTTCCTTATCAAGTTGGTATTTCGGTAAGTGATCTTTGAAAAATGTTGAGTTCATAACAGTTTGCAGAAAAACTTTCCTTGGTTTGCTGTTTCCAGTGTGCTGATTTACATAACAGTGACACTTTACGTGATAATACTGATTTTGTATGGGCTCCTAAGGTCAATTCTTATTTTCGATCCAAAGGATAAAACATTTGACTTTCAGCATCAACATTTATCGCAATGGATTCACTTCTAGTCTTCGCATCTTGATAGACTTCGTTGCTGCATCAACGTTACTCACATTCTGCTTGACTTTTATTCCAGTTGCAGTAATCGGAGCAGATCTCTCAACGTTGAGCACAACGTCTTCTTTACGTCTTGGTTACTCTGCATGGTTATGCATTTCTGCCTCAGTTATTCTCATTTTCGTCGTGATTCCATCTTATTATTTTTCACAACGGAGAATGCGAGAACATCATCATTTTGAAATCTGATAAAAATTTCTGTCCAAATGAAGATTTTTAGCACAATGTGGATTTCTGATTCACAAAAAGATTTCTTCTAATCAAAACTATTGAAAACGAATCGGAAATCTGAATATGTCGGGGAGACCAATAAGCTCAAATATGCATTTCTCATTTTTATGCTCGAAAGCTTATCATAAGATTTGGATCAAAACTTGATGTCATGTGGTCAGAAGGAAATTTCTGCTTCTTTTCGGAGTAAATAATAATTTTGTCAGCCAGACGTTGTTATTCATTCAATGAATTTGTTCTCTCCCTTTTTTGTCTCACTTCTCGGTTTATTTCATAGACCATTTGATGAAATCAGATTAATGTGTATGTATCTGATTTTCTACACATTTCCTGAAAAAAAAGTTTTCTTTTCAAATTTCCAATCTACGTCTAGATCTTCAAATATTCTGAGGATTCTGAAAGGTTTCAATTTTCAAAAAATTTGTGGCTGTGTAGAGATTAGCTACGGTACCGTCAAAAAAGGGAAACATGATCTTGAGTTGCTTTCAGTGCAAAATAGTAAACTTTGCACAGTTGGAAAGTAAGTTTAAATTTCCCGATTTTCCCGAAATTTTGTGGGAGCTTTAAACAGCCCTAGATCTTAATTTTTGTAGTAGACAATATTCTTCGAAAATCACAATAAAGTCAGTTATGCTGCATTAATGATAATGGGTCCAAAATAGTTCGAAATTTGCACTGAAATGCACCTAATTGTGACTTCGTGTGATTAAATAACTGATGGGACATAACTGACTTGATTTGTGTATAAACTTTTGGATTCGTGCGATACTTTTAAATTCAAAATTCATGTTTTGCACCTGGTCTTGATGAACCTTATGACTAACAAAAATAATTATATTTCTCTATTTCTTCCCTGTTCAAAGATTATGCTCTTTTATGGAGCTCATGAGCGACCTACTTTAGTATGCCCATTGGAACTTTCTTTTGAATAAGATTCTTGACTTTTTGGACTAAAATGACTCAGTTTCTGTTTTAGATCAGCTGTCGTATTTAGGTTTGTGCTGTGCATGAGTGAGCATATGACTCTGACGAGCGAAGACTAATCTCCAGTACGAAACGCATTTCTTTGGTGATGGAGACGAAATCAGAAAAGTGTGAGATTTGTTATCGCCCAACAACTTTATTCAACTATGGGGTGAGTCATAAAGATTGAATTTATTTTGAAAATCTGAAAATCTTGTTAGGTTCAAAGTTGCAATGCTTGTAAGATGTTCTTCCGTCGAGTGGTCACATTGAAGACTTCTCTGAAGGAATGTGAGAAAAGCGATGACTGCTTCAAGAAACCAGAAACAATCGAAAACTACGACTGCAGACTATGTCGTTTCCAGCAGTGCATTCGTGCTCAAATGATTCAGAATCGAGAGAGAATTCAGTTTTTTAACATTCTCCCGATTCTGACTCGCATGGAAACAGAGAAATGGAATCTTTTTGTGAATTTTTGTGCACCAGAGAAGATGACATTCGAAGAAGTTACTGATTCCACAGCGATTTCGTTCACCCCGAAATCTCCATCAACTCGGTACACCTATTTCGACTGGGAATTCATGAATCATGTCGTCACAATCGACTTCATCAAAAAGATGGATTTCGTGAAACTAATGACGTCATCAGACTCGAAGGTGTTCCTCAAGAATTGCTATTTGAACGTTTGCATATTCGCATTAGCAGCTCGATCGTATTTCAATAATCTGGCGTATATCACCTTTCCAGAAGGATGTTCTGTATTCCCAAAAGATATTGAAGTGATAACTAATAAATGTCCGAAATTGGAGAATAATATAAAGTGTCGAATGGTGAACAAGATTCGGGAGCTCAAGTTAACAAATGAAGAGTTTCTACTTCTCAACATGATTTTCATCTGCAATCCAGGCAAGCGTGATTTATGAACCATCAGTGTCCAGTTTTTCCAATTCCAGATGTGTCGAACATGTCGGAAACCGGTCGTCTTCTTCTGCACTGCTATCAGAATATGTACAGTTCTCTTCTCTTCGAATACTGCAAAATCACATATCAAAAGAACGCTCCTTCTCGTTTCACTGATCTACTCTCGATATGCCACGTCATCTCAAAAACCCGACAAGAGATCACTAATATTGCTATTCTGTGTCAAGTCTATCAGCCTGGAATGGAATGGAAGGAAATGTTGAAAGGAGCTATCGATTATATTTCGAAGTAAAGGGCACTATGATTATATTTGTATTCTGTATCGATCGCTTTGTGAAGAGAAAAATTACACGGTTTCGATTATCAATTTTATGAATAATGAATCAATTAAACAGAATTAAGAGAACATCGGTTACAAAATTATTAATAAGAACGATTAGGCATTGAAGGAATCCAAGAGCTCCTTGTATTGCTGGTTGCAGTTCTCGAAGTAGTCCTCTTCGAAAGTCACGTTTTGGAATCCTCCGAGGAAGTTCTTGATCATGTCCGGAATCCGATCGACAAGTTCTTTCGTAGTGCTGCATCCGTCGGCCATATCTTTGTATGTTTCCATACTGATATGATAAGAGATGGGCAGTGGGCGAAGTACTCCGGTGAGGTGTTCATCGAACAAAATGTACATGGAAACGTCATGGACAAAAGTTTCGATTTCGTCTTCCAGTGATTGGAATTTGATCTCGAGAAGTCCGTTTTCGAGATACTCTGGGAACTCGTAGTAGTCGGTTGTGGGCGGTCCGAACTCGGAGAGAAGAGAGCATCTGGCCATGTGTTGCATTGTGTTGAGGAATCTGTCTTTGTGGTTAATGGAAATCAGTTGGGATTGGAGTTGGTTGAATGATCTGGTGAAGAAGAGAGGAATACGGGGACGATCCTCGAGGAATCCGCTTTCTTCCTCGATAGTCCTTTCGAGTTCGAATTGGACATGACGGGAAAGAGCACGGACACGTTTCTTGGTAGATGCTTCGGGATCCGAGACTTGGAATTCAGAAGGAATAGTAGAGGGATGGAACGTACGGAAGAGATAGGACATTTTCCGATATTTGAAAGGAATGAAGATAGTCAACGAAAGACGAATGGGTGGATGGGTGGGTTCAGAACTCCCTTTTATACTTGTTCTTGGCGCGCTGTGCACTGCATCTAGAAAAAAGAGCAGTTGCGTGTTTTATGGGAAACAATGGAACAGGTGGGAATGTTCTGTGAGAGATAGAGTGAATGTGAGGGGAATTCTGGAAAGAACACAAGGAGTGTCGATAATTTCTTCTCACGAGCAAGTAATCGTTCTAGTTTCTGGAATCCCCTTCACATTCACTCTCATCGTAAATTCCCACCTGTTCCATTGTTTCCCATAAACACTCATCGGCTTTTCCTCATGTCACCTACCTCTACCCCCAGTCTTCTTCACCAGATCATTCAACGAACTCCAATCCCAACTAATCGCCATCAGCCACCATGACAAACTCCTCCACATGACCCAACACTTTTCCAATTCCAGATGTTCTTCTGTAATGCTTCCTAGTTCGCCGGGTAAGTTCTGTCGCTGCTGTTCTCCTCTCACATCACTCTATCACATTTCGAGAAGGAACGCGAACTCAGAATCCAAAGACTAGTTGAGAGGTTAAGATTCTTGACCTCGAAGACTATCGGGGATCTCTCATTTTTGACGAGGAAGACTACAAATTCAATGAAACTTGATAAGAAACGGTGTTTATTGCGGCGGTTATAAGAGAGAAAGTGTAGATCCGATTGCTCTAAGGCTCATGTGAAAAGAGTCTTCTGAATGGTAGATGTGGCATCTTGGTTTTACAGAAAAAAAAGTAAATTTGAATTTCTTCGTGCGATTTTTTAATCGAATGATATAGAGACAACAAATCAGTGAATCGAGATGTCCCATTCTGTTGATAATTCTGGAAGCAATACTGTAGAAGACAAGATGTATAGATCTTCTGGTAGGCAGCGAGTATGCTTCTTCCCGGAAGGGAAACGTTCGAAAGAGCTGAAAACGGCGAGTTGGCCGAGAAGGTATGAATTTCGGTAATTTCCAGTGAAGAATAGTCAACAATATTGAGTGGGGGACACAACTTGTAATTGGTACTAACTTGATTGTGGTTTTCGAAAAAAATTTGTCAACTACAAAAATAAAGATCTACTGCTTCTTAATACACTTATAAATTTTCGTAAGTCGGGTAATTGAAACATATTTTTCAATTGCTTAACCTGACTGTTTTCCACTGAAAATCCCCATAATTCATAGGATTATTTTTTGAAAACTGAAAAGAATACCTGGATTGCAGAAGAAGATAGAAGTGAGAAGAAGAAACTCCTCAGCAGTGATTTGGAGATCAACAAGTCTTCCGATCAATCGACATCTTATGTTATTCTCCAGATTCTTGCAAATCTCCGTATCGGTCTTCACGAAGAGGTCAGATCCATCCGGAAATGAAGATTCTGCTTTTCCCAACCCATACGACCGAAGAGCATTGGAAAGCATATCAAAATCAGTGAAGGAGTTTCTGATCAAGATCACCTGATCTCCGAACTCCAGAAGATTCATGAAATTGAACTTCTTCATATAATCAATGGTAGTGAGAGCAGCCAGATTTCCCCATTCAATGTTATCCAGTTGATAGTTTTCGGGTCTCGACTGGAAATGGATGGGACCTGGAAGTCTTGCCAATTCTTCAACTGTCGGATCTCCTTCGAAACGGAAGTTCAGAAGCAGACGATTTCTTTGAGTATTCAACACTTTCAGATTCTCCAACAATTTGAAGATGTCATCTTGATCTGATTGTATTTGTGTCATTTTGAATTTCATCCCAGATTCGATACACTTTTTCAATCGACACCATCTGCACGAAGTCGAGTCACATTCTCCAGAATTCTGACAACATTTGACTGCTTTACCAAAAATTGCTCGACGGAAAAAAATTTTACAAGAATTACAGCACAAGACCTGAAACCAAAATGAGCATAGAATTTAGACCTCTGAAACTGACCCCATAATTGAATGAATTAGAATAACGTTGGCAAATGGAGCAATTCCCAGAAGCAGAGCTCATTCTTACGAGCGGCTGATGTCAATGAACCCTTCGGAATAAAAACGAAGGCGTGACATGTTTTCTGATTCCAGGAATACAATTTTTTAAGATTTCAGACGTCAGAGCGACCACACTATGTGTCGAGCAGATTGTTTTGGTGACAAAGGATGAGATAAGAGCGGAAATTCATTTGAGAAACGGAGAAGAAAGCAATAAACCGGAATACAGTACAGACGAAATTTAAACCATTCCAAATACCACCTGAATAGGAAATTACAATAAGAGCTATCGAGGTGATGAGAAACAAAACGAGAAATGGGAGACTTTCACAGAAAACTCCCGAAAACGAGAAACCCGTTGTTATGCGAATTATTTCAAATGGGGGACAGATAAATAAGGGAAAACTTTGAACAAAGAATGGAAATCGATATCTAATGGAAGCAATTAAAAATGATTCTATATTCAACCTTCCCGTGAGAATGAGAACTCGACACCTGCACTTTCTGACAGTTCGTCCATAGACGTCCGGCGAGATGTGTAGTATTCATAAGGGGTTTCTTGTTCTTCTTCGACGTGCATCTTGGATTGAACAAAAAGATGAGCCCATTCTTCATACTCAGGATCCACGTCACCAAGATTCTGAAGTTAAAAATGATAACCTACAAAAGACACAAAACACTAACCACCATCCATTCGTCATTGAGTAATTCACTGGCAGAATAGCGATGAAATGAATCTGTATGGATCAGACACATGATAAGATGACGAACCGACCATGATACCTGCAAACACAGATTTTTCAATATCTACCTTGTACGAAAAAATACTCACATCGTCCCAGGATGGTGAAGGAAAGCTAAACTCTCCGCTCATGATAGCACTAAACAGGTCTTGCTCGGAGCCATCAGAACTTTGGAATGGAGGGAAACCGACAAGAATCGCATACAATATGACACCGGCGGCCCAAATGTCCACCTTCGGACCGTATCCTGACTTGTTCAGAACTTCTGGAGCGACATAAGTAGGCGTTCCACAAATGGTTGTGAGCACACCATTGCCTTCTGGCATTTCTGAAGCCAATCCAAAGTCTGCGAGCTTTACGCCGAGTTCTCCGTATTCGTCTTTGACAATCTGAAAAGCGAAGAGGTTGTTTAAAATAAATAAGATTTTCGAATCTATACCAATAGGTTTTCTAGCTTGACATCCCGATGCACTATTCCGAGCTCATGAATGTATTCCAATGCCTGTCCAAGACAAGTCATCATTCGGACCGCATCTCGTTCCGGAACACGACGGACGCGTCGAAGATGTTCGAACAGATCACCCATCTGAAGAAGGAAAACAATTGATCCAACTTTTTTAAAACGAAATACCTCGATCAGCTCCAACGACAAGAAATAGGAATCGTCGACAAACCAATGATCGTAAAGTTGCACAATGAAGGTGTGGTCGATTTTTTGCAAGATAGAAAGTTCCATTTCAATCAAATGCTCTTTTCCAATCACATTCTCTCGGGCAATCACTTTCATTGCTCTTCGATTATGGTTGATTCTGAAATTCACAATATAAAATTTCGGGTATAGCTTCAATTGAACCGACTTATCGACAACTTCATACACCACCGCGGTATTTCCATCCCCTATCAATCGAACAAGTTGGAACTTCTCATCGAGTGCCAGCGGAAGACGTTGCTGATCCTGGTCTGGGATAACACTTCCCGATCGGTCATGACGCAGAGACTCATTGCGATTTGGCATTGCTGAGCGTCGACTTGTTCTGAAAAAATGAGGTTTCGAAACGTTATTTTTACTGTTCCCAACCTTCGAATTTTCGACGTCGTACTTCCTCCGACACATTTGTGCTCTTCTGATGCAACTAACAAATCATCTGCGGCCATTTTATCGTTTCCACCATAAGCAACAAAAACATCATCTTCCCGGAAGAAGTCTTGCAGTGTGAGAACAGGTCGACCGGAAAGTGTGAAAAGCTTTCGAATAGCTCCTGCATCTAATTTCACAACCAATGTCAAATCGCGAAGCACTTGATCGAAAGATCTGAAAACATAAATATATTACTTCCCACCCCTAAGAAATTCTCACCTCGCAGTCTTTTTATTCAACAAGTGTCTACTGATTCGACGTGGTTTAACTCCATTCCGAATAACCTTGATAATTTTAGGGATCACGAAGTCTGTATTTTCATTAGCAGGTTCAACCACACTCAGCGCTAACTTTTTCGTTTCCAAATGCCGATTGTATCGATTAGCAAGTGTCAACCTCCAGCTGGGTTCGGCGGCCCTTGAATAATCGACTGGCTTGAATACATCAGTACTCGAACAAACGTATCCTCCACCATCTTCAAACTGATCAACTGATGTGATGCGTTGAGTTCCGTCCATAGTGAAAATGTGTCGGATACCGTGGGGGAGAGCAGTTGAATCACATATAGCTGTCTGAAAGGTTTGGGGTAGTTTTCGAATCCCCTATAAGGCCACATACCTTCATCAACTCTTCCATCAAAGGCTGCATGCTTTTCACTCGATCACATTGCAGCGCATACTGTATCCCTTTGAAGTACTGGTCTCCGTTACGGTAGAACCTCAACCTCTTCGCTTTCAAGAGATGAGGATAACCAGACGGCCCGATTCGACATCTCTTCTGCATTTCAGATACCATATCTCGTGATTCGGCAAGTTCTTCTGCCGAATTCCCCATCGCCGCTCCGTCTGTCTCCATCGCACATACAGAAGACGTCATCGACGCTTCCGCAGTGTTCGTGCCGCTATTCGGCATGCTTCCGAAGGAAGTCGTTGTCGTTGGGAAGACGTTTTGATGGCTTTGGTTCAGGTTAAATGTTGATGCACGTGGTGTCGTCAGCTCCTCCCCAATGACCGAAGTATTGTGGTGTGTATGACTTGGATGATGAATATGATTGTGAACGTGTTGGTGAGGTAGTTGAGAGAAACGACGAGAAGATGAGGTAGATGGAGCCGAGTTAGATGGACTATTTTTGCGATAAATACCCGGAGATGAAGAAATTATGGCTGAGTGTGGACGAGTCGCATGCGGTGGATGGGCTGGAATATGGTTTTTTTAAATTATTGATGTGATTGCCGTGAAACTATGTTTTTGGTATAAATTGACAGAATCTCGCTCACCCCTGAATTTTAACTTTCCAGCCATGTCAACCATGATAACAATACAGTTTGCAATGAAGCAAAAGAGAATAACTAACAGAAATTTGAATGAGACTAAAAAGAGGGCAATTTATGTTCATTTGCTTTGTCGCCACCCCGCCGTTCGTTGACTTTCTTTTCTATTCTTTCTTCTCGGAAGACTGCGAAATAGATTAGGTGTGTGGTCGAGAAACGAGAAAAGATGAATAATACGGACATTTAAAGGAATAGAAATTAGTTCCCAAAACACTATACCTACACCGGACCAAAAACAGTGTTCAAGCTTTGGTACAGTGAATAGCGCAAGCAAACGACAGGTACTTTCAACATAATCCCATGTGTGGTGATTAGCAAATCTTACGTCGTTTGAATCTCGGAATGTTCGAAGTTTTTCCAGAAGTGGAGAATCGTTTAGTGACACGAGGCAGTGTGTTTGCTCCATTCATTATCCCATTATTCCCAGTTTCTTCTGACTGTTCAGATGCAGCGTCGATTTCCCATGTTGATGTTTGTGGCATCATCCAAATAGACGAATCGAACCTGTCACCAAAAACACCAATATTAGCAAAAGTTAAGTATCACATCCGGGCGAGGGAGAGAGAAACGGACAAAACGAAGAGATAGGAAGGAAAGGTGATGCGAAGCTTAGTGGTGGAAAACGGTGAAACCAAAGATAAAGAACACTTTAAATCAAGGAATGAGTGTTAAATATGCAAAATTCGTTTTTGAAATTTTTGAGAGAACTCGAAGTTCATAAGTTTCTGAAATTTCATCTTCGCATGAAGAAAATTGAAATAAAGCTCCAGATGGAGCAATCATTTTCAAAACACTGGACGCTTTACACTAGAAAATATTCATGGAATGGCGAATGCAACTCGGAATTAACTAGGCGTGTAGGGATGTGAGCTGCTCTCTTTCTTCTCTCGTTTCCATTCGAAAGAGCTAAAGGGCAGACGGGTGTCGCGGGTTGATTCGATGGGGACCAGAGGGGAGAGAAAACGAGAAGAGGAAGAAAGGATTAGTTAGCATTTTGGGAGGGAGAGTAGCCGGAGGGACCACGAACCACCCGCCAATTAACAACTTCTCTATGGAAGTATGGCCCCACCTGCGCTCAAGGAGAAATCGGAAATCAATGGCTGGAGATCGAAACCATTGAATTTTCCTCGATTTCATTTTTAAAATGTTGAACATTAAAAGTTGAAAACCAAGGTTGAAGAGATAAGGGAACTGAACGATCCCCCCTAGAAAATTTGCGGGGATAATGGCTCAGCAGACATGCATGCATCTATTCGAGAACGCAGACTATTGTTTTCTCGATTTTTCTCAACGGATTTCATTGCGAAACAAAGATGAGAAGAAATGGGAGCCTCCTTTTTCTCATTTCAACAATTGATTTGAAACTGAACGGAAACGATAAAAAGATTAGTGTGACGAGAAAGGGCGGAGCAGAAAAAAGTAGTGAAGATGTTGAATGTTGAATAATTTTTAATACGCTATGAAAATTAACAGCATAAATTTAAATGCTCACCTAGAATATTTTGTCCGGACGAGTTACAGAGCCTGCAAAAGAAACTGTTTTGTGGACTGCACTGAAAACTGAACGAGAGAAACAAATAAACAAATAATACAATTGAGAAGAACAGCTTTTGTATTTTTTGTATTGAAAAAAATATACTTTGATAACTCATCAGAAACATTCAAAGAATGATTCACCTTCTCATTTAATTGAAGAGAAAAATTAATTTGAGTGTGAAAGAATAATCTGTGGAGCATCTTACTAATTTGGCGTAAACTATGGTGCATTGTCCGTGATTCGACGTGAGCGTGTTTGCACAGATGATTAATTTCGGCCAAAATTCGGAGACTTTTGTAAACAAAGTAAGCCGCAAATCGATCGTTCTCCGGCAAAGATTTCTTGTATTTTTGCTGAATAAACAAACTGAGTTCTGACGAAATGCTTTATTCTGTTTTGAATTGATTTTGATACACTTATATAATCTCTTCAAGATTTTCAAACATAATCGGTTTTCAGACGGCGAATTGGAAATGTCGTCATCTGGTGTTCCGGTGCTTCACTGGAATTTCGGAATTGGACCAATAACGTGCCATGCTTGGAATAAGGACCGTACTCGTGAGTATTGAGATCAGATTATGAATCATCACAGACGGGAATGAAGGGCCAAGGCGTTCTCTGCAAGTCACCCGGTATCTATTGTTTCAGAAATCGCCGTCTCTGCGTCTTCCAATGAGATTCATATCTTCGAATGGCGTAATGGAGATTGGCAGTCGATTCATACCCTCTCTGAACATGATCTTCCTGTCACTGGTCTCGACTGGGGCACCAAAACCAATCGGATCGTTTCTTGCTCACAAGACAAGAATGCGTTCGTTTGGACTCTCGACAAAAACGTCTGGAAGCCTGAGTTGGTTTTAGTTCGTTTCAATCGGGCCGCTACTTATGTCAAATGGTCGCCATTAGAGAATAAGTTTGCCGTCGGAAGTGGGGCTAAGCTGGTCTCCGTCTGCTATTATGAACAGGAAAATCATTGGTGAGGATTATACTCTCTGTATAATTATACCTTTTTTATTTGTTCTCAAGGCGATTGCTGTTTCCAGGTGGGTCTCGAAACAAATCAAAAAACCAATCCGATCGACTGTTACTTGCTTGGATTGGCATCCAAACAATGTTCTTCTCGCAGTTGGTTCCTGCGACTTCAAGTGTCGCGTTTTTTCGGCTTATGTGAAAGAAGTCGACGAGAAACCATCGCCTAACCCGTGGGGGCAGAAGATGCCATTTGGACAATTGATGAGTGAATATTCCGTTGGAGGATGGGTTCATCGAGTGGCGTTCTCTCCCTCGGGATGCCGATTGGCATTCGTTTCTCATGACTCTTCAGTTTCATTTGTTGATTCTACCGTTGTGGGTTTTCAAAAACTAATTTATTTAAGTTATTCTTTTGCTTTCAGGATAGTCAAAAAATTCAAAACTTGCGCACGGTTCATCTTCCATTCACTACCGTAGAATGGATCACAGAGAACAGTGTTGTTACCGCGGTAAGATTTAAATCCGAATTTAGATGAGGTTTTTCATTTTCTAGGGACATGACTGCTCACCTGTGCTTTTTGTTGTCTCTCAAGACGTCTTAAAGGAAGTTTGCAAGCTGGATGTTCCATCCGCAGCGAAGTCATCAAGTGTGAATAGTGCTTTGCAGCTTTTCAAAAATATCGACAGGTAGTTCAACGATTTCAGTGATCAGAATCTATTTACTTTTTGCTTCAGAAACAACGCGGCTGAAAAAGTGAACGTCGCTTTGAAAACGCTCCACCAGAATCGTATTACGTAAGTCGAAAGCTTCCCAGGATTTTTTATTGCGATATTTGGTTTTCAGCCAAATCCTTCCACATTCTGGCTCAGTGGGAAACGTGGTTAAGTTCACTACATGTGGAACTGATGGAATCGTTGCTCTCTGGGATTTGAAGGTTAGTTTTTTTTCTGTTTCCCCGTTCTTTTATAGTTTTTCGAGTTCAGGAAACACTAGAGTTTTGTCGAGTAAGTTCTCATCGAAATGTTTGAAAGTTTTTTGAGAGTTGAAAATCTAATAATTGGAGTGAAAGTATTACAAAAGTCTTAACCCAAAACGCATGAATATTGGATAACAAGATTGTCGAGTTCTTCTCCATATTAGGTCGTATTTCTTTCTGTAGATGTATGTACTTTCAGAATCATCCATCGTTGGTCTGAACGTCTTCCATCATCGAATCAGTTGACTAAATATTACATCAATTTTTATCGATCCACCTCAATTCCAATCCGCTTTTATTCATCATGTGATTTCTGTGTATACTTTTACCCCCATTATATCCCACCCATTGAATATGACTAAAATTTTAAGACTTGCTTTAACCTGAAAACTTCTCTATTTAAGCACTTTTTATAGAAACATTTGCAAAAACCTTTTTTTTTTTTTCTACTGCGTCTCACTTTCGCTCTTATCTCTTTTCACTTTGTTTTCATATTATATTATTATTGACCTCATCTAGCTCAAATCATGGAAGAAAATGACGAGGATATTTGGGGAAGAGACGCATACTGTAATGCTTGTCGAGTGAAGTGCATGAACGAAAGTGAAAAGCAGGAACATCGTGCCAGTCGAACCCATTTGAAGGTTAGTTTTTTGATTCTCTGCGATCTGGCAGAATAAAAAATTTTCAGAAATGGAACTTGCACAAGTTTTTCACACAAGATTCAACAACTCATGAAACGATTGGGGTGTCTGAAATGCTCGAACGATACAAATTGAACAAGATTCCTGTGATTGGTGTGTTGTTCAACGAAATTTGAAAAAAAAGTTCAATTGTCTTTAGGTCTTCATCAATGTCAGGAAATTCAACAAATTGGTCTTTCCAACCAGGACAAAGCCAACTTTTGGACTTGCAACATATGTTACGAAGCAGGAGCCACATTTCAGTCAGCCGATGATCATTTGAATTCCATGAATCACATCAGAAACTATATGGTAATGAGTTGCTTCTGCATTTTCTTGGTTTCGGAAGTTTTTTCAGTATCAAAGATTTTTCTTTCAATTTCATTTGGGTTTTTAATTTTTTTTTTTTATCTCCAACATTCGATGACATTGAAACTGTTTACTGTAGGATGAATGCGAGTGCGAGGAGAAAGAGGAGATTGAGAAGGAATGTGAGAACAACGAGTGTGATAAGTACGAAAGATATTGCCTTGCTGCTCAACAAATTTACGAACGGGAAGGCGGAGTAGAAGGACTTCAACCACCAAGCATTCTTCGTATGAACTTCAGCAAGGAAGAAGGAAATAAGCGGTTCGGAATCGAAGATGTATCTGATGTAACATTCCAAGCTTGTCCAGGAGACGACGATCACAAAATTCTTTCTTGCAGTGTATGTAATTCCTTCGAGAACTGAGTCAATTCAAGAAAAATCAACTTTCAGACTTGCAACGAAGTAGCTCCAGTGCATTTAGTGGGAAAGTATACAGCGGAGAGGGCTCGTGACAATCATCATGAGCAACCGACCCATAGAACATGTGCGACGATCGCTGCTATCATTAACGAATGTGTGTACAACGCAGTTTCTCAGGAGTAGTTGTTACTGATCTTTTTTGTTCGCTCCTCATCAATTAAAACCGAAAATAGCCTCTTCCGAATAACCGATCTCGAAAAATGTTTTATGTGACTTTTCAGTCGAACCAGAAGAAATTTACGAAGAATTCGACATCAGCCAATGTTCCATGGAACAGAAATGGATCGAAAAAAGTCCGGACCAGTGGTACTTCAGTCAACCCTGCGGCTACCGTTATTCGATTCGAGCAGGAAAAGAAACGATATGTACTGTCTGCTATGTCTTGGTCGACTCAGTTAATGTGATAGACCATTTTAGTTCAGAGTTCCATGTTATGAAGTATCTGGTTCGTTTGCGGAATAATACTTCTGTAATGACTTAATACATTTTCAGAACATGATCAAACCTCATAGTGCTTATGTGGCACAGCAGCTATCAGGGACAGAAAGACGTAGCAAAGCTCTGACCACTCTTTTATCGGCCTATTCGTTGGAAATGGACAACCTGAAAGTAGCAGCTATCCCACGATTTCCATCTGCCATCAAACAGAAACTATCTGGAGACTTCCATGCTTACCCAGACGCTCCTATTGAAATCATCGATGATTTCAAGGAGACGACTGGAAAGATTTATAGATTCTGTCAGCTGTGTACGACATACATAGAATTCGATGGGAATATGGTAGACACACCGAAAAGAATGTCTGCAGCATGGAAGAGTCATGTTCTGAGTACCGCCCATTTTGAGACAGCGGCAATTAGGACTCGTGTTCATTTTGGTATTTAATTTTTAGTGAGGTTCAAATTTTATGTTTTAACTTCAGATCCGAGCTACTTTGTGCCATATTCTCCGACCATAACTAACGCAGAGACGGACGTAAAAGGAGAATGGAAAGTTGATAATAAGGTATTGGAGGAAGAACAAAAAGCGAAAACTTTTTTTTTTCATTTAAAGAATGTTCTAATTCAAACTCAATGTGATGTCGGCCTCGAATACATGGTCGAAGATGAGCAAGCCAACGAAGTGACGTGTCAATGCTGTTGGAAGGTGTTATCGAAGAATCCGGCTCTTGTTAACCAGCATGTTCGATCCTACGATCATTTAAAGCAATACATCGTATGTTGTCAGTTCGTAAGCCTTCTGTTCAATGCTATATTCCAGTATGTCGTTGCACCAGATAACGTGAGAATCCTTCTCGGACCTGAAGTGGACGTAGCGAAGCAAGAGTTCATGATGAATTTTCTGCGAAGACAATCGGGGGTGTTCCCAAAGCGGATGAATGTAAGCGAGAATATTTTATGGACCTCTAACTTAACTCGAAATCGTATTTCAGCTGTATTCCAAGATGAAAGCTCTTGAGTTGTCCTCATGGACTCCTATTTCGCGTTCATTCGTTCAGCTTTCAACAAAGTTGAACAGCTTTGAAAGAGAGTGTTTTGACACGTTAAACAATCTTGTAGATCAAGTTGCTGATGATGGTGGTATGAGAAACTGACAGCGATTCGAGGCTATGCAAATTTTTTCAGGTGACAAAATCAGCGCGAAAGAAGCTCTTCTATTTACTCGTATGATAATTATTAACACCACGAGAGGTATTGATAAGGATCTGGGTTCGGTGGTATGTCGATGCGAGGTCAGTTTCTTAATCATTCTGTTTGTTCAAGTTCCTAAATACGGGTTTTCAGGATTGCGGTCTTCTTGTCGTTGCTGACGCAGTCACCTGGCAACGAGACATCTTCGAATCTCATTTGTGCACTGAAGAACATCGAAAACGAATGGAAATTCGAAAGAAACATATCATCAATGCTTACGGAATACGTCCTGAAAGGTCTACTTACATTGTGAAGCCATTCGTTCAGAAGGCTGAGAACAAGGTAATACACTGAACATTTTCACTCAAAATGCTGATGTTTACATTTTAGAAAGTTGTGTGGCAGTGGAATGCTACAACTAAGAAGCACGAATATGTTCATGGCTTGGTTGGTCTCGAGGATATTATCGAATGTCGTGTACCGGATGACAGGAATATTGCGGGAATCGAAACGAAAACCGTATTTCTCTGTACACTGTGCGCGACTATCATACAGAAACGCGGTGATGAGCTAGCATTACACATGAGAGAGTTGACGCATTGCGTCAACTGGATTCACAAACATCGCCCCTCCCACATTCGCGATCTTTTCAAGCATCAAGCAAATGACGTTGATAAGGGAAAGGAATTTCGAAAGTTTCTGCAAACATTGCTGAAAGACGTTTATTCGCCGGCGGATTACTGTATGCTAGCTTACGATCCGGATGGAGTTGAAAAGGACATGCAGAATGAGATCAAACAAAGAATAAAGACAGAGGAAAAGAGAAAAAAAATGGAGGCAGGAAGAGAACGGGCAGCAGCTGGTATGATTAGAAACATTATGAAAGCTCAATTTTAAGCTCCAGAATTGTTTCAAAAAAGAAAAGCTATTAGTTATTTACAAGAGTTTTAACGATATTCCCTGTTAACAGCAAAGCATGATTATCATCAAACATGCTACGGACCGGGCTTTTTTTTACCTGAATTGAGTTTTCAATTACTTCTATCGCTGCTTGTGCTACTTTTTGAAAAACGAAAAAACAAATCTCAAGGTTTTTAAAAGTTTACCTATCCAGGCCACCCGGCCCGTGCCAAAAATTTCCAAATCTGCTTAGTATGATCATATATTTCATTCAGAGAAAGAGCGGAAGCGACTGGAAAAAGAAGCACGGGATATCGAAATAGAAGAGCAAAGACAAAGGATCCGTCAGAAAAAGCAGGAAGAAGAACAACGTTACCAAGAAAGGTCAAAAGCTAGACAGGCGGAAAATGCAGCTCGTCTCGATTATGCTCAAAAGAATGTTCACAAATATCACCAGCAAACCCCGGAAGATATAGCATATAACAAGCGGTTGAATGGCAATAGTATGCTCGAGCAGCAGGTCGGTTTGGGTTCATTTCTTCCGAACATTTTATTCCGGGTCCAACTTGGGTTATGAAACTTTTTGAAGAATTATATAAATTGTTCAGAAACACGCTGAGAGGCAGTCAATCGATCTACAAAAGGCGAAACTCGAGGCAGAGAGACGAAGGCTTCTGTCTGCTTCACAATCGTCGGCAGCAACTGGTCCAAAATTAGTGATATTTCCACAGTTGAAATCGCAGCCACCAGTTGCTCACAATCCGTACGGAGTCCAACCAACATTGCCAGCAGTGCCACCAGCGATGGGCCTCCCTCCAGATACTGACGGATTCAATGTGACTCAGCAGGCTCCACACGTTCAGCAGGTAAATCGACACGATTAAACTTTTATTCAATATCAGTTTCTTGTTTTACGCGCTTTCTAACTTTCAGGTTCAGGCGTATCTACCAGTTGTTTAATCCTGGTTTTGCCATAAAATTGAATAATTTACTTTTTGCCAACGTATCTGTAGTTGTGAAAGTTACACAATCTGATCACTTCAGTTCGTATCCTCCTTATTTCCAAACGCTCAATTTTCATTGCGCCGAAAGTACAGTAAATCCTATAGAAGCACACCCCTTCACTGGTCCAAGTGACGTTAAGAGGTGTGATTTTACTACAGCATTTACAGTAGTTTTTGATTGCTCGCGAGGCTCAATCTTCAATTTTTTTTCCGATCTCCAAATGAATTCCAACGCGGCTTCATTGAAAATGTTCTTTATTCTCGTTTTATTATTATTTTGCGAACTATAAAAAGCAATTTGTTTTTCCCCAAACTAACCTTTCATTCAGCCAACATCCTACTTCGGTCCTCCCCGCCCACCAGCTTTCCAACAGAACCGACCACCGCCATCTCTCTCGATTTCTTTTCCGGTGCTCACACAACGAGAACCAGTCCTTCCGGCCTATATAAAAAGGTATAGTATCTGGATAGCTCTGAAAACGATGATAGTGTGAACATGGTCACATCTAAGTCGTGATTCATATTGAACTCTTAACGACCTACAATTAATTGTTTTTAGACCATCACTGAGAGGACAACGAGTAGATCCGGTTATTCACGATGTGACGAAAATTAAGAACAAGGCGGATTTGTTCAAATACAGTAAGAAATTAATCTCTCCTATCCTTCATTCTTACAGAATAATATCTTTCGACATCAACATCATCATTACGAATCTTCTGAAAACAAATAATTCATTTAGAACTAAATATATCAAATTTATGATTATTTGTATTTCTTACTCTGTAAACATGTCTTGATTTCTCAGAAAAATTGCATACGCCAGAATGTTAACTTTTGACCGCATTGTTCATAATTCGTATTCCTTTTTACAGTGCATACTCAAAGAGCGACAGCAATTGTTGATCAGGCTGAGCTTCCACACGAATTGAGTCAGAGAATCCAAGATCATCCGGAGACATTTGGAGTTAAATACGTTACTGAGGTATATACATTTTTAATATAATTTTCTTTTTCTTCAACTTTTTCGCTTTTCAGATTGTGTGCATAGATGATCCTTCTTTGGACTCGTATTTGTGCACGATATGTGACGATTGGTCAGATTCGAACGGAGTGATCAAGCATTTGTGTTCTGCTGAGCATAAAACGACTTTCCTTCATTACGACTACCGCTCCTATCACGATGAAGTTATGCGCGAAAAGAATCCAACTATCCGCAAAACAATTTTTAAGAACTTCACTGAAGATTTGAAGGTGGGCAGTAAACGTCGTCATGCTATTTGAACTAATTCGTTTTTCAGAAGAAGCAGGTTGGGGCCCATATCAATCTTCGAATGAGCACTCTAATCGATAAGGCGACAATTGAAAGACTTTGGCCGGGATACGAGGAGTATTTCAACAAAAAAGCTCCCACGGGAGCATGGTCGAGTGATGCTTTTAAGCCCGTTGCGGGGCCTTCGGTTATTTTGCCAGAAGCGATCAAAGTTCCTGCGTTATTCGATAATGACGATATGGAGGTGGACGATAGAGAAGTTTCGAAGAAGAAGCAAGATGAAGGACGCGAAAGAAGACGGGACAGGAGTAGAAGGTACGTTTTTTTCCCTGACTCGGAGTTTTCTAAAATGTTTTTGAAATATTGCTTTGAATTTACAGCCGAAACCGATCTCGACGATCTCGAAGCCGAGAGGACAGACGCCGTCGTAGCCGCACACGTTCCAGAAGCCGTTCTCGTGATAGATATTACCGTAGTCATAGAGATCGCAGGTCTCGCAGCAGGACACGTTCCAGAAGCCGTTCGAGAAGTAGAAGTCGTGATCGTCACGAGTCTCGCTCTTCTCGATCTCGGCAAAACACATGGGTTGATCAGACCGATTCATTTTTGGCAAAAGTCGGTGATGGTAGATCTTCTTCTAGCGCCAAAAATAATAGTTCGACGGAACGCAAATCGATTCATCCATCTAGCGCTCAAGTGGATCTTCCGCCTCCTCAGTTGTCAGAGTATGATGCGAAAATGGCCACCGTTCGCGGTATGACCCAATCTGGAGCTATTAAAGGATCTCAAATTGATTCATTCATTGCTACTAATGCTCCTCCTCCCGCTTTGATTGCACCAACACACTCCACGGAGAGTCGACTTCAAGAAGCACAGAGAAAAGAAGAGGAAAAGGTTAGTAGATTACAACTGGAGAGACTGATTATCTTCTATCATCACAGAGTCGCCAGCAGAGACATCTTGGTACAATTATGGCTTTAGAAGAGCTGCTTGCTAAATACGGGAATAACAATGTGCCTCGCCCGCTGGTACTCGAGCTTTATAGTCGATTTGGGTGGAATGAAATTGAAGGAGACATGGTTGTAGAAGACTTCATAGCCACCAACGGACTTGAAAATGTAAGGAAACTCGCATTTATAAAGATTATTACACCCTTGTAAAGATTTTCCAGAGTGGCACAGGGAAACCCACAGGAATCAGCGATGTGATATTGTCATTCGGGATCGGAACAAAGCCTGCTCCAAGTCAGCAGCACTTGTACCCTCCTCAACAGCCACCCATGCAACATCAACAGTCACAACCGCAGTATGGAATCTCTTCTGTTCCTACAAGTTCCGCGTATTCACAAGTGTTCGGAAACCAAACAATGCCTCAAACGCAACAGACCGCACAGAATTTCTCGCAGCCGTTCTACACTGATCCGCCTTCATCAATGAACAAAATGAACACTGCGACAGAGGAGAGGGCGAGTAACGACTCAACGGACGATGAAGAAGATGACTACCAAGATATCTATCAAGCTATCCGAAAGCCGAATCCTAAACAGAAGCCCGAGCAAACGAAGGAAGTAGGGATCTTACCAGGACAGAAAATGGCGCTGAATAGAACTATTCTTCCGAATGGTACACGTGTCGGAGAACAACCGCCTACAAGCTCAATACCCCCAACAGCGGTACCAGTAGCAGCTTCATCTCCAACACCGTCTGATTCTTCCTCTGTTGTTATCGTGACGCCGAATTCATCAACCTCGACTCCCCTCAAGAGTCTGACCCAAGTGCCTTCTCACACTGGTCGCCCTCTTTTGGTCCCATCTCTTGGAATGCCGGCTCCTATAGCTGTCACGAAAGTTGTTCCACAACAAGCACCCCAACAGATGATGTATCAGACACCACCACAAGGATACCCTTCAAGCACTTCTCAATATCAACAACAACCAGTCTACCAGCAGCCAGGTCAATTTCCCCAGCAGGTAATAGGGTTGATTCATATTTCTTTATGTAGCCATTTTTCAAATACTATCTAAAACCATTGATTTAAGTTGTACCAGCAACTACCACCGCAACCACAACAACCATCCCAGTATGCTCAACAATACGGTATTCAACAACCAGTATTCCAGCAACCGCAACCACAGAATCATGGTTATCAGCAGGTTTGAGTTTTTGATAACTTGAAAATTAATAAATTTTCTTTAAGCAAAACCCGTTCCCGCCATCACACCCACACTATGTCCACCAACAACAACCACAGTATCCACAAGTGCAACAACAGCAATACCCGCCCCAACAACCGCCACCACCACAGCAGCTACAATATTATCAGCAAAACCCACCGGTTCAGCAACCAGTAGTTCAAAATAATGGTGCGCCGCCCGTATATGGTATTGGCGGAACGCAACAACAATATTACTGGCCACCGCAGTAAATTAATGAATCTCACTATTTTTATATCTATGTTACTCCACTTTCCCAATATTTTAATAAAAATTAGAAATGATTTTATAGCGTTTCCTTCTTAATCTCAGCTGATATACAGCCTCGTGAACCGAATTCCAAAAACGCTGCCCACTCTCAGCAAGTGATCTGAAACTGTTAAACTGTGAAAACTCCGACGTTCAAGGAAGGCTATGAGCTCCACAAAAAGGCAGGAAGATAATGAACAATGTAAGAAAGACAGTGGTGTCTATTGATATTTTCAGGTATGGATTCTTAACTGAACAACAAAACACGATTTTCAGTTTCGAACATTATTATGAATTTTAGTAGGCAAAAAAGAAAACGGAATTGGAGAAACTAGGGATTGGAGGAATCCAAGAGTTCCTTGTATTGCTGGTTGCAGTTCTCGAAGTAGTCCTCTTCGAAAGTCACGTTTTCGAATCCTCCGAGGTAGTTCTTGATCATGTCCGGAATCCGATCGACGAGTTCTTTCGTATTGCTGCATCCTTCGGCCATATCTTTGTATGTTTCCATACTGATATGATAAGAGATGGGCAGTGGACGAAGTACTCCGGTGAGGTGTTCATCGAACAAAGTGTACATGGAAACGTCATGGACAAAAGTTTCGATTTCGTCTTCCAGTGATTGGAATTTGATCTCGAGAAGTCCGTTTTCGAGATACTCTGGGAACTCGTAGTACTCGGTTGTGGGCGGTCCGAACTCGGAGAGAAGAGAGCATCTGGCCATGTGTTGCATTGTGTAGAGGAATCTGTCTTTGTGGTTGATGGATATCAGTTGGGATTGGAGTTGGTTGAAAGATCTGGTGAAGAAGAGAGGAATACGGGGACGATCCTCGAGGAATCTGCTTTCTTCCTCGATAGTCCTTTCGAGTTCGAATTGGACATGACGGGAAAGAGCACGGACACGTTTCTTGGTAGATGCTTCTGGATCCGAGACTTGGAATTCAGAAGGAATAGTAGAGGGATGGGGCATACGGGAGAAATATGACATTTTCCGATATTTAAAAGGAATGAAGAGAAAGAAAGACGAATGGGTGGATGGGTGGATTCACAATTCCGTTTTATGCGTGTTCTTGGCGCGCTGTGCACTGCATCTAGAAAAAAGAGCAGGTGCGTGTTTATGGGAAACAATGGAACAGGTGGGAATATTCTGTGAGAGATAGAGTGAATGTGAGGGGAATTCTGGAAAGAACACAAGGAGTGTCGATAATTTCTTCTCACGAGCAAGTAATCGTTCTAGTTTCTGGAATCCCCTTCACATTCACTCTCATCGTAAATTCCCACCTGTTCCAAGGTCACATCATTCTGAAAGAAGGAAAGCAGAGTCGGTTTATTCCTAAATTTCAATCATTTTTGGTACTTTAAATAACTTCAGTATCCCCACCGTAATCTACAAAAGTACAAATCAAGACTTTAGAGTATCATGTGGAATCGGCAGGTATTTGCGATTCTAAAAAGTATCATATCTTGAAGGATTATGTAAGTTTTGATTTTCCTGGAAAAAAGATATGCAATTAGAAAAGCTCTCACTACGAGAGAGTGTGTAAACAAAGGAGACGCAGAAATCAACACCAAAACAAAGATTAGGGGTCCATCCAGACGACTCATCCCTAGGGACCCGGAAGACGACAGTGCAGTAGACAACGTTCTCCTTCTCAACATTCAAGCTGTGTCAAAAACTACCGTACACTCTACAACATAACGAATTCTGTCATCTCCATTTTCGATTCTAATTAATTTTCTGGCCCTAAATGTTTGCTTGTACTGTTTTGCAATATCTGACACGAAACACGAAAAGTGACGGAACTATGTTATTGTATGGAGCACCAGAAAACGCTTCCCGTCGATGAGTCAGAAAACAGAAAAGAAATTGTATAAAAGAAGAAGAAAGAAAGGGAAAGAAAACGTTGCTTTCCACATCTGTTGCTAGAATGGTTGTTTTTTGGGTGAGCTTTTTGGGATTCGAGTAATAAATTGCAGTGTTGTCTTTCAGAATACTCCAAGAAAAGTTCAAATTGCAAAGGTAAGATTCTTTTGATTAGAAATGCACTTGAAACATCTGAACAATACAACATTCAGCCGACACTAACTATTTCTCAATTCAATTGAAATTATTCAGACGGTGGCTGTTATTATCTCAATTCTGTTTCTGATTGTATCCATCACTATCTACATTTGTGGATGGGGACCGCCTTTCAGGAATGGCTGGACGACTCTAGCGTGGATACTAGTCACACTATTTGTAGATGGGGTCTTGCCAATCGTGGTGTGTCTTGAATCCAAATGTTGCATTATTTTGGCTCTCGTTATATTTGTAAGTTTCAAATCTCGTTCCGAATGCAACGTTTATCTCGGTTTCAGTTACATTCCAGTGGCTAAAAAAGTATATCAAACTGCGTGTAGTTACGCAACTTCGAAATGAATGTCATCTCAGTGCAAATTACGAACTTTTTCGGTCCCATAATCTTTAAGGATACATAACTGACTTTATTGCGATTTTTAAAGAAAATATGTCCACTACAATAACGACGGTCTAGTGTTGTTTGATGTATTCACAAGTTTTCAGAAAAATCTGGTGGCCGATATCTGTTAGAAGAACGTAATAACATTGTGCTTCTATTACTTACATTATCTGAGTTTCGAAATTGACTCTTTTCAGGCTATACAACTGATTGGATATGTGATAGTCGCAAATTTGTCATTCATCGCAGTTTGCGGTGGGAAAATTCCATGTTAGCTATGACAGAACATTCATTTTCAGTTTCTCTGATGACAACTCTGAAACCCGGCACTAACATTCACACTGAAACAGATGCCTTCTGGAGAGGCCTTCTTCTTGAAATCTTGATGTTTTCGCTATTTGTTTGTAAGTCTACTTGATCTAGAAATAAGTGTAGAACAGATTGCAGTGTACGCCGTCCGATACTACGTAGTGTTGACGGTCTACAGATGGACTAGAATTCCACGTATCTCTGCGAATGTGACGTCTTCTGGACCAAGGATTACAGTACACAATCTGAACTGAAATGTCGAGAGAAATCACTATATGATTCTGCCCTCTACATAAACCAATGTGCCCAAAACTAAAACACTCAAAAAATAAACTGTTCGAGACTAAATATATTTGAAAACAAAAGAAACAAACGGATTAACCGACATAACCGGTTTCCAGTGCGAATCCCCATGAGGGGCACCATTGATTTTCCCTGTTTTCCAGATTCCGAACTCTTATTTTTTGTTGAAATGTCACATGGTGGTCCAGTAAGAATTCCGATTGATTCTGGCACAGAAAAAAGTCTGGAATTGCAGCCTCAAATCTTCTGTTTTCAAACTCGTTACGTCGTCATCTTCTTCTCGATTTGCGGATTGATCGAATGCCTTTGGCAAACTGTTTTCAATGGAGATGTTGTAACGAAGACTACAGGAGTAATGTCAGCAGTTTTGGAAGTCATATTGTTGTACGGAGTCATCAAGAATGTATCTAAACTTTTGAGAATTTCAATGTATATATCGGTGAGAGTTTGACTTCTAGAAGCAATCATCAATTTTAACGTTCAGTTGATCCACCTGGCGTTCGACTTCGGTGCAATCTTAGTGACCCCAGTATACTTTGCTAGTCAAATGGCTTCTGGCTATGAGTCAAACGACTCGTATCCCAACATTCTCGGAGTCAAGACAGCAGAGGAAGACCGATTTGTGATGGGTTTGGTAACGGGATACTCTGTTGAAATCATCACAACGGCTGGAGTTGCACGTATGTCTTCAAAAACAGTTTTGAGATTCTTGACTTTTTCAGTTTCCATTCTTCAATTTGCCCTGATCAATAGATGTTATGTGTATGCAAAGTCTCTGGAGAAAGAATTCAGGGCAGAGTCCAAGTTGAGCGTTTTGCGATTTTGATCAATAAAAAAAGTTCTCCAATGGCCTAATCACTTCCTAATTCAACTTCACACTGAACAACATAGTTTTAGTTTAAACAATATTTCATTCAAAACATTTCAATCAGTTCATCCCATTTTCGACTTCTGTCCTCGGCTGCTGACCAGCAGGCTCCTCGTAGAAACGTTCTTCGGAGTTCCACGTGCCCGAATGGTCACTTCACGAATCGCCGGTTTCAAAATGTCGAATGAAATGACCAATCGTTCATCCACAATCATGACTCCTGCGTTGTTATCGAACTCTCCACAATACTTCGGAGCCGAGAATATCGTCACAAGTTTCTTCTTGGCAAAGAACTCGTATCCATCTTGGACGACTTGATGTCCTCTAGCAATCAGATCAATGTTCATCTTCTCCGTGAATTCTTGGACGACATCCGATCCGAATATATAAGAAACTCCTCTCGAGTTTTTCGCCCATCCCGTCATATTGTTTTCTGGATCCGCCCACAAGAGATCCATGGCGAGGGATTTGTTTGGTGGATCGAAGGGACGTTTGATGGCTGCCAACTGTTTCCAGGAATCCAATTGGGGACTCAATCCTCCGTGCATGCAGAAAATGCGACCGGAGATCATGGCACACAAGGGGAGACCGTTGAAAAGATCCTGAACTTTGAGAACTCGAGATATTAAAGGCGTTCATACTCACCTGGAAAGCATTGTACAAACTCAACGAGTACCGTCTCTTGCACTCGTCATAAAACCCATAGGTACGGTTGATCGAAGCACACTCATGGTTTCCACGGAGAATGAAGAAGGTGTTACGGTATCGGATCTTGTAAGCCATGAGCAGACAGATGACTTCGAGTTGTTGACGTCCACGATCCACGTAGTCACCGAGGAACAGATAGTTTTGATCAGGAGGGAAACTGCATCGGTTGAAGATTCGGAGCAAGTCGACGTACTGGCCATGGATGTCTCCGCAGACGGCAATCGGCGCCTGCACCTCGATCATCGTCGCTTGCTCCAGAATAACCTGAGTGCACATCTGGATGACGTCATCAATCTCGGATTCTTTGATGCAATGTGTCAGAGAGGGATTCACCGTGTCGTTCACTGAAGATCACTACGTCCAATTCAAAATCTCGTTTCGGATTTTTTACCTGATAAAAGTCGATCGATAAAGTGGGGGATATTAGCCATTGTTGGATTAGTAAGGGTGAGTAGAGTTAGTGTTAGTTGGATTACAAAATGATCAGATTATCGCATCGGAAGGCTCAAATCGACAATACTGAAAGATTGAAAATGTTGATAAGAGAGGACGACACGCGGATTGAAATCCAAGAATTGTTGTTTTTTTTTCGATAAATACGAAAGGCTCCTCTTATTACTGCAGTCTCTACTTTTGGTTTACAGTTCTATCAAGAGAAGGATAATACGTGACACTCTCAAATCCTACATTTCGCAAAGATCGGGAACACTGATAGGGCAGACTGCATAAAAAGAGTTGAGAGTGAAGATACGAGCTTAGTTCGAACTTCTATTTCGATTCAACACATCGTATAATTCACGCCAAAACGCCGTAAAGACGATGAGCCCCTTCGAATATCTCCATTTGACGCTGCTTCTCGTCGGCCCACTTGCCGTCCTCATTGGATGTGGAGGAAAGAAGAAGGCGCCGTTAGTTACTCGAGCAATGGTCCATTAGAAAAAGAGCTGTATTTTCAGACCACCGAAGCCAGCTTCCAAAATGGCACCTCCTCCTCCACCAGCTCCGGCTCCACCGGCAGCTCCAGATGCTCCAGCCGCTGCTCCAGATGCCGCTCCAGCAGCTGACGGAGAGAAGAAGGACGGAGATAAGAAGAGTGAGAAGAAGGAGGGAGAGGAAAAGAAGGATGAGAAGAAGGAGGAAGAGAAGAAGGACGGAGACAAGAAGGAAGAGGAAAAGAAGGACGGAGAGAAGAAGAGTGAGAAGAAGGAGGAAAAGAAGGATGACGAGAAGAAGGACGAGGAGAAGAAGGATGGAGACAAGAAGGAGGAGGAGAAGAAGTCGGAGAAGAAGTCTGACAAGAAGGATGAAAAGAAGGACGGCGATAAGAAGGATGAGAAGAAGGAAAAGTCCAAAAAGTCCAAGAAGTCGAACAAGTCCAAGAAGTCCAAGAGGGACAAGAAGGATGGTGATAAGAAGGACGAAGAGAAGAAGGATGAGGACAAGAAGGATGACGAGAAAAAGGATGACAAGAAAGAGGACGATAAGAAGGACGAGAAGAAGGACGATGAGAAGAAGGATGACGTGAGTTTCTGAATCGGAATTCAATAATCTGAAAGTTGTGATTTTCAGGACAAGAAGGAGGAAGAGAAAAAGGAATAGACTACTCGAACTCACCTTCATTCGTTTCTCCTCAATAAATGACTGCTTATTTTTAATCCTTCCTCTTGTTGTCTTTTGAATTTTAAATTTCGAAGTTTCTACCTTTCTTGATTAACTAGACTATCTCTATCAGGAGACTTTCTCCGGAATTTTTCTGAAGCCTTCTCAATCTTCTATCGCTTTTCTGAACCCTGTAGAATCTTTCTGAGCCATCTAGAACTTTTCAGAATCCTCCCGAAAGTCACATTCTTGGCCTCTTCCAAAGCTCTTGTTTTGGTTACAAGAATTCGGCTTAACAGAGAATAACTTTATTTACAAACCTGCACGCGTAAAAGATTCAGATGATGGAATTTCGGGGGAAACATTGGGAAGAGTGGGAAGGGAAATCGAGAATTGTATAACAATTATTACAGTTTTTTTATGATTTTGTTGTTTTTTGTATCAACTCAGACAATTTTAAATGATGAGTGGTTTTGGTTGTGGCTGCTCAGTTGTCTGTTGCTCGATCACTTCGCGTGGTGGATTGTTTTCGAAGAACTTGAGGACAGCTGCGAATGGATCCAACTCCTTCTCGTGGTCCCTGTCTTCGTCGGAATGCTCAATCTCTTCTTCGGATTCCATTGGTTCTGGAGTCGTCGTGCGCTCCTCGATTCTTGGGAAGCTGTCCTCGATCACGATGGCTCCTTTTCCCTCGAGTTCTGGCTCTTCGGTGGTGGATGGAACGAGTTCCTTGTTGGCAGCCTCTGAGTTTTTCTGCTCATCGAAAGCGGAGAAGATATCTCTGAGGATGGTATCGGAAACCTCGGCGGCATCTTCTGGCATTGGAGTGCTGCTGGCGACGACTGCTGGAATGGCGGTGTTGACAGTTGGAGCAACAGTGACATCAGCATTTCCAGACTGCTCTTCTGGAGCTGGAGTTGGAGTGATGGCAGTCCAGATTTGACGAGATGGAGCGTTGACTGGGATGTTTTGGGACTTTTTCTGGAGTTCTTCGTAGATTTTGTCATGAACGGATGGCTGTGGAATCGGTTGGAAGAATTGAGGGGCTTGTGGGAAACGGTCCTCGGCTTGTTGTGGCTGTTGTTGTTGTTGTTGTTGGTTCTGCTGTTGCTGAGATGGGAAGAAGAAATGTTGTGGTGGTTGCTGAAAATGAAAGAGTGTCATTGAGAGTACTACGTTTGAATCAATTCACCTGCCAGACAGTTGGTCTCTGTTGTTGATGCATCATTGGTCTTGGCCAGAAGTGGGCTTGTTGTGGCTGTTGCTCCTGTTGTTGCCATTGGGCCTGAGCCTGAGCTTGTTGAGCTTGAGCCTGTTGAGCCTGAACCTCCATCTGATGTTGTTGCCAGTAGGCTTGAGCTCTCTGCTGTTGAGCATAGGCTTGTTGAGCCTCCCACTGACGGCGCTGTTCTTCCTCGTATCTGGCTCTCTCAGCCCATTGTTGACGGGCGGATTCCTCTTGCATCTGCTGTTGTTGCTGCTGATAGAAGGCCATCTTCATCTGTTGCTGTTGATAGTAAGCAGCTTGAAGTCTTCTCATTCTCATCATTCTCATCGCCATCATTTGCTGTTGCAAGAACATACGCTCCTCCATCATTTGTTGGAACTGTTGACGGGCCTCCATCATACGGTATTGCTCGACCTCATCTGGGTGAAGTGGGCGGTCCATGTTAGAAGATGATTTGTCCTCAACAGATCCGTCGACGACTGTTTTCTTCTCTCCGCTGTTCTTCGAAATGTCCTCAACAACGACGACTCGAGCCAATGGTACAGCCATTATTCCGACGTTCTCCGCTGAATTCGTTGACTTTTCTGACGATACTTCGATTGGTGTGGCGGCCAGTAAAGCTTCCATTTGTGGCTTATCGACTGATGAAATGGTTTCGGTTTTCTAAATCAAAAAAGTGGTCTTTCCACAGAGGAAATGCGCGGCTATACCTTGAAGATATCTGGAGTGGCGGCCAAGAAGTAGAATCCGAGGAGAGTGACGAGAAGAAGACACGTGGCGAAGAACATGCAATGGAAGCATGCACGCATCGCTTGGAATGCTGGAGATGGGGCAGGTTTGGTTGGTGGAGCCGGCATTGGGATGATGGTTGGTTGGAGCACTGTGAACACCTGGAGTACAACGAAGAGTTAGTTTTCAGAAAATATTAAATTCACTGCTGACCAGTCTTCTTTTATTATGATCCATATTTTATGAGTTGGAAGTTTTTCGAAATTCTTGATGCGAGCCGACTTTATTAAAGTGAGACTGAAGAGGGGGCACCACTATTACAGGTTTTACGGTTTTTTTGGACACTGGGATCCTTCTTTATCAGCGAAAATCTTTGGCAAACATTGATCGTCAGAAAAAAAAAACAAGACTGAAATAAAATATTCTAAACTGTAACTGAAACGAACCTTTGGATCAATCTTGATCGGCTCTTTCTCGATGTCCTCACTCCCGTGAACACCGGGTTGGGCGCCTAGTTTGGTCATCTGCAAAAGATAAGAGAGTTTTCGGATTCTCCTCCGTTTCTACTGCGTGCGAATTCCGAGTAAAAAACAACAAGAGTGTTAGAGATCAACTGAGAAAATAAGAGGATTAGAGAAAACGAGAGGAATCTCGGAGCATTTTGACAGGTTGGCAAACGAGGCGTTGATTATCACGAATCACGGATCGCAAAAAGTGATCTTCCGATGTTTAAATTGTAGTCTAGTGGAGACGTCCCACCTTGTAATGGTATTCGTTCGGTCGAATCCAAAAAATAAGAAAAAACAGAAACCGGTTTTCAAAAACACTCTTCTCGATGGGTTACTGTACACTCGAGAGAGAGAGAGAGAAAACATGATGACGGCATGATCTTGATTGACCGATACGGGAATATACCTCGATCAGATGATAGAAAGGAAAATGAATGCAAAAGAAGAGGGATACTTTGATTTTTGATTCGATTCGTGATTTATTAAGTGGTCAGAGGTCTCAACGAACAAGTGAAACTTTTGATAGGGTAAATGGAGACAAACCACAACTTTTCAGTTCCTTATGAATATCCTGAATCTTGGAAAATAATGGTTGATTTGAGACGAAAGAGACCTTCGTGTCTTCAATTGACCGTTTGAATTGCCAAGTGGTTTCTTTTCAAAATGGAAGTTTTTGAAGGTTATGAAGAGAAAAGCCTTCAGCAGGTCTATTCTCAAAAACATGGGAAGACCTTCAAAATAATTGGGTAGACAACAAGAAACGAAGACAAACGGTTCCACTTTTGTTCGATTTCCGACCACTTGCGGTAAAAATAGGGAGAATGAATTGTGTGGAAACTAGAGTTAATGGAGGCAAACTTTAGGTTGGAAGGAAGAAACCACACTTACAACTTGAATTTTTGAAAAATTGTCGAGGGTCGTGAAAAATGAACAATGTTTCTCAACATTCAGTACTATTCAGTTCGGATATAAAAATTGAGCTTCATGATAATTCGATATTGGTATCTTCTAGTTAAACTTTTACTCATAATCCGGTTCAATGTAAAATTGATCCTGCAGATTCAGATTTCAAAAACAAATCGCAAAGAGTTCCATTCATCCTAAAATATCCGAATTGTCAGGCACAGTGACAATATCACCAAAATTCGAATCACATTACCATTTAGCCGATTTTTATGTCTGATTTTGAAATTTTGAGGTCGATTCTACCGTGACATAGACTATAAGAAAACGTTTAAGTACATAGAGTAGCAATGGAATCTTCAAGTTTCCTTTCCTAGTTTCTATTCCCGTAGATGTATTCATTGTGAATTCTATGCTCACTGGCTGACTTTAGAGCTCTAAAGTAGCCATAGTTCCAAAATCACGGACCGGTCCGTCGAGATTTTGGCGGGCCGGGTTGCGGTTTGTACGGGAATTGATTTTTTTTTGGGAATTCAAACTTAGAGGCTATAGTTCTGAGCAAACAGGAGCAGGAAGAACTCAACCATTCTCAGCTCCCTCATCAAGATTACGGGCTTACAAATGGAGAAAATTTCAGTTTCCCGATCTCCATTGAATTCGCCTTCAAATCAATACATTATTAGAACAAAGAGAATCGTTCTAAAAAAATTGAGACCGCAAAAGGAGAAGAAAGAAAGATGAAGAAAGAAAAGACAACCCGAATGTGTCTTCTTCTCGACGTCCGAAGTGAAAAACGAAAAGAAGACGTCGGTCAAAACGGAGGGGTGGGCGGAGTCTTTATCACACACAGTATTTGACACACAGAGAAAAGAAGAAAAAGGAGGTGGAGGTGGTAATGGGGATTTTCAGAGAAAATTAATTAGTAATGATAACAAAAAAGGTCAAAAACAAGATCTTCTGGGAACTGGTTTTGGTTTTGTTTCGCGAGACATATCAATTTGGAAAACTGACGGATTATGGAAGTTACGAATCAAAACTTCAGAATCCATACACAAAAAACCTTCAAAATGTGCCAATTTTTGAGCAGAAAAGTGAAAGGTGTTGCTCCAATTGCTTTACAATTTCCAGTTCTCAAGAGCTCTTACTATTTTTTCAAGATAAACATTGGACTTTGTGTCAAAAGATTCCAGTTTCTCCCGCTTTGTTAACGATGACTCACATTTTCAGAAGAATTTTGTTGAATATTTCCAAAAGCCTACCTAACCTTCTTTGACCTTCTTTATATTAAAAAGCGAAAGTTTCGGGTGGTCATCGTTCCGTGACCCCTTTGAAATATTCCCCTTTCTTGAAATTCACAACTGACATTACACTGAAAAAAACGGTCAAGAATTTCACAAATGGTTTTCTTAAACTGTTTGGCTAATTGTGTCTTGAAACTTGAGAATTTCAAAGTGGACGGAAATGGGGATTTCAATGAGAAAATGAAGAACATAGGCAAGGAACTGTTGCCTGTAAGACAGAAAATCACGGAGCACCACACGAAGAGAGTAGAGCAACACGAATTCTCGCAAGATTTCCGGCAGGTTCGGTCGGTTACTGTACTCGGGTGAAAACTCGAAAATTAAGACAAATTGTGAGCTTTGTTTGATTTTTATGCAAAAAATTGAAGAATCCGCTATCAATAAAAGTATGGATAGCTTCAGTTTCGAAAGCCGAAGCCCGACTTCATGGCAACAATTGAGAGCGAAAGTATAGCGGGAAAATCCTCACAACGAAGTATTTGCTCAATGTGAAATATTGTTATCGAAAAATGTGTCGAAGAATTTGAGACCGGAATGCTTCATCCAGATCAGAGTTGTTCGACATCCAACACAAACCCTGAAGTTTCAATATTAACAATGGTTTTTCCAACATAGTCCGACCCATTTCGATATTTTTTACAACTATTGCCTAATTTCCCATCTTGATTATCTCCAAAAATAATCTCTGCCCGTCCCTGTTTCCTTTGATTTGAAGTTTCGATGAATGAACTTTTTCCTTTAGCAAAAGGAACACAAGGATTAGCAAACTAGAAGGATATGAACAAAATAATAACACAAATGTAGGAAAAGTTTGGCGAATGTGAAGGAAGAGATGACGAATTTTGGAAGGTTCTCGAAAGGCGATTCAACTAGTGTCAAGGTTAGTTTATTCTCCCTTTTTTCGGACAATCACATGGTTGGGAAAAGAGAAAAAAGGGGACTGCAATTATCTCGCTGAATCGTTTGATGAAGAGTCAATCGATACTGTAGGAGAGGAGTAAAAAATGGAACAGATGATGTTGGCAGAAAATGGAAAAGGAAGGGAAGCTGGTTTTACGATTGGATCTCCAGATGACTGATTGAAAAAAGGAGACGGTTTGGAGAGATGAATCATTACGACTTCTTCGAGTTGTTGATCACGACACGTAGATAGGTTCTGTGTTTTGACATTCACAAGCTGACTAATGGGGCAAGGGGACTGGAAGGATCAATGAATGATTACTTCAGAAAAGGGAATTGAAGGGAATTCCAGATTCAGAAATCAGAGAGAGTCTCGGAATCGTTACAGGGTAGATGGACATCAGAAAAACAAACACTGCATTAACTTTTTCATTACTGTTTAGTTCTTTTGGATTTGAGAGTAGAACATGCTATTTAATTAGTTGACATGCTCACCGTCGGACTTTTTGACGACGGGATTTTAGTTTCACCTTCCTCTCGTTGCTGATGCTAGTTCTCGTTTGAGATTCTCGCTGTTTCCACAGTTCTGGAGAAGAATTTTAAGAGAGTCCATTATTTTTTAATCTGAAAAAAAGTGGAATCTGTGAAATTATTTAAATTTCGAAAGGCTTCAACTCTAGCTTGAATACTTTTTTAAAACTACACCTGATTACAGTAACCGAAGCAATTAAACTGCTCAGCTGCGTTTTCTCAGTGGTCCTCAAAACATTCATAAACTCAATAGCCCCTTATCCCTATTTTTCCATTCCCCCCAATCCCACTTTCTAATCATTTCCGGGCGATCGAATCGAGAAAACAGGATTTCCAGAATCAGCCCATATTCCAGACAGACACCCATAACAATTCTAATCAATTTCACCCAAAAAATAACCAATTTCCATTTATGTGAGTCTCTGTTTGACTGCCAGACTGAAGGTTATTTTCAGTGATTTGATTAACGAAAATTGAATGTGTGGACGATAAGAAAAAGAAAGTTGAAGAAAATGGAGAATTACCGGTTTTGCCCCCAAGTGTCTTTAGTTTATGTGGTCATCTGAGAGTATTACTGTACTTATTTTTTGCAGTTGGTACTGATCTGTTATCACTGGTGAGACATCTCAAGAACATCCGATTACGTACAATAATCAGTAACCAGAAATCTTGAAAATAAGGACGATTAAAAATTAAGGAGCACTTGAAAATTGAGGGGAAATTGGGTGATTCAAGAGAGACCTAAATCTCTAAATAACTGGAAAAAACACAATAATGTGGAAAAAAGGGCGCCAATTTGAATCTTTCCCGTTCTCTCTCTATTATTATGTCCGAATCATTCGACAATATAGACAGAAGCAATGAATGGATGGAAAACTCGTTCTTTTTGGATGGAAATTTCACCTCCTAGAGAAGGCGTCCATCTTTGAAATTGGGATATAGTGTGTGAAGTGGACGAGACGCAGAGAAAACGGAACCGAGAATCGAAGGGAAAAGGGAGCGACGGATCAAATAATAGAAAGGAAGAGGTCGTGACCCTTGAAAAAATGTTGCTGCTGGATGATATGTGCGGAGAAAAAGTTGTGGAGTTTCTGGATTCAAAAGAAGGCCGAAAAAGTAACTTTGGTGAAATTCAGAAGCTGAAATGTGACTTCAAATGCCCCGATGTTTTTGAAAACTTGTGGTCGTATCAAGCAGCTCTGGGTTTCCATTTTTGTAGTTGACAACTTTTTGACAACACTGCCAAGCCAGTTACGACGCGTTAAAGTGAAGAAATTCGATAAAGTTCGAAAGTAGCATCATCATCATCCGAAATCAGAGGTGAGATGGAGCCCATTCTGAATGTTTGAGTTCCATTCAGCTGTTTTCTAGACGTGTCAATTAGATTCTCTTTGAAAGATAAACTCTGTTATTTGATAGTGTGTCCTGTAAATTATAGGCTGTACCGGAAAGATACCATCAATTTTTGGGCAGCGATCATTGTACTAAAAATGTCGATCTTGTTATTTTTTAACATGTTGTGTTTGTTTCGACAGTAATCAAGATCTTAAATACAAAGAAGTAAGTTCTCATCTTTTGACATAAACAAGAAGATGAACTTTGTTTTCATTTTTTATAAACAGTTTGAAAAACATTATAAACTAGTAGTAACAAAAAAAAAGACAGTATGGGTTCATGTTTTGTTGTCCTGAAACGACAATCTTGGAAAGTTACCGTACTTTGATGGCAAAATCAACTTTTTGTTTCAATAGCTTTGCAGGTTTCCATCAACTGAAAACTAAATGAATGAAGTCTAGACGTTTTGTTCCAGGTGGCGTCGGTGAGTATTCAGCTTTTACGATTTCTCCTAATCTTCCAAAATCTTACATTCGACTCCCCATGTGTGTTTTACTAATCACCGTTTCCTTCATTTTTTTTCCATTTTCAATCTTCTTTGAAACTTCAAAACGCATCGATAATCGTTTCGTATTGTTTTTGTTCTGTACTCCCTCCTCCGTCTCCTCAATTCCACTTCTCCACATTTTCCACTTCCATAACCGGACACTTATACAAACTAAACTGAACATTTTCTACAAATTTCGATGCTACGAGTGTGGAATGAAAAAAAACCCCCACGACAAACAAAGGGAACAAAAAACAAGTCCTAAAGGCTAAAATGGCGACTGTACGTATACACACAATTTTCGGATTATAATGCACTTTTCTCCCAAAAATCGGAAAGAAGACGACGTCACAGATTCAGATGATACAGTACCCAAACCACGAAGTGAATAACATGATGACGACCTTGGGAAATTTAGAAGTTCTTTTCTTCTTGCAAAACGATGGTAAACAGAGGGAAACATGTGATTTACATGGGACTGATGACGTGGCACCCAGTTAGGGGAAGAAGAAGAAAACGATGAAAATGGAGATTTCTGTAATGAGGCGTAACGAACACGAAAGAGAAAAAGTTTTTTGTGGTTTAGAGGGAAGAACTGAAAAATGATACAGGGAGTTGAGCGGTTTTTTGATACTTAGGTTTTTGATGTTTCAAACTTGAGATGGAGAACGAAACAATATAATGGGGGATTCATCTGTAGGATATGGTATCTGAACCCTCAAAAAATTGTCATCGAGTTGTTCTTGTCTCTGAAACTCAGATGGTAAGTTATGAAGGTCTGAAAGTTTAAATTTCTGAGTGGAGCACAACACCCTGTAATAGTCTTGCACCACTCACATCAAGTGCATCTGTCTCGGTTTGCACTGAGAATTCGAAAAAGTAGGTAACAAATGAAATTGTGTTCCTAAAAAGTGCTACATTTTGTTAGTTGACACCTTTTTCAAATTTGCAATAGGAACCAAGATAAATGTACTTGAAATGAGGCTAGAGGAGCGCAACAAACCTTTCGTGCAACAAGCAGAACCCCATTTTCATAATCACTGAAACCGTTCTCACACGTGAACCTCTATCACCAGATTCTTCACAAAATTCAAAATCAGTTTCCGAAAATGACGACACCAACACAGGAAGAGAATCAGGTGTCGAACAATCAGTTAGTTCCGCTTACTTTCACAAAAAACTTCAATTTTTAGAGAAAGTTCGGAAGAAGAAGACACAACTTTCGTTGGAAGATTTCTGGGCAGAGATCAGTTCAAATTAAACGAAAACTTTCGATCCGAAGTTGATTGGATTATTAAGTATTTAGCTGCAATGAGAGGAGTCACCGATGCGATTCAGACAATGTGTCTGGTTGGTTTCGTCTAATAGAAGTCTGAAAATGTTATGATTGCAGTCTGGAAAGAGTTGGCATGTTGATACAAAACTGGAAGTGCCAAATAGTGGGTGGAGATACATGCACAATTATATGAAGAAGGTGAATTACACGAAAAAGAATGCTACAGAAGCCGATAGCCTACGGCGTCTATTCGATAAACTGGGACGCGCTGAAGAGGATCGTTACTGTGAGAGATCTGGTGATTCCTTATATCACAATTCAGATTTCAGATGACTTTTTCCACGTTGAGAGTGATTCGAACGTCATCGTCACATCCCGTGCTCGTCGAGATGAAGTCGAGAAGGCGTATCGAGCTGTAGACTCTCTCATAAGAACATGCAATCGGAGAAGGAAGAAAGTAGAAAAGGCATTGATTGTGAGAGATCTTCGAGACCAGTGCTCCAAGTATCATAAGGCTGTGAATCAGTTGGATGTCCAGGTCGGAAAATTAGTAATCTTCCGAACATTTTTCAACGTTTCAGCTGCTCTTGTTATCCAATCTTCAAACATTTGTGAAAGACAATCGCGGATTCCACTTTATCCATTTTCAACAAGGACTTGTCGTGATCCATCAAACGACCGTCTTGAGAGGGGACACTGTGAAGGAAGACAAGAAAAAGAGACTTCAGGATAAAGCTGCGAAGGAGAAGAGCAATAAGAGTGCGAATAGAAATCGAACTCTCAAAAAGTAGACATTCATCGAATAAACCGTTCCTTGTATCTTACTGAATTCACAATCTAAAAACTCAGAACACTGTTCTTGGATCTTATCCAGAATCTCCTCGACGAGTCTTTGGATTCCGATTTCGCATTCCTTGACCTTCTTTTCAAAACGAGATAGTGTGGTTGAAAAGTCCAATTTTCACATTCCATCTGTTCCGGTTCCATGATGCTCCGATGGTTTCACAATGTTCCAGGGATCATCTCGTGCATCGTTCGTTCAAAAACGGAGCACTCTCAATTTCATCTAGTGAATAATTTAGATTTGGAAAATTGAAAACCTCGTGATTTTCTTCAACTGAGAATCCAAACCTGAACTAAGAATTTTTGTTTTTGCTCTGTTGTCCTCAACTCACTTATCAACACCTATTTGCAAGTGATAAAAAATAGAAGCTGTTTTTTCCATCTCATTACAACTGATTATCGTTTTCCACAGCTGGAGAGGCGATACTATTTAGTGAGTCACTTATGTTGTTCGTTTGGTTCGTACTCCGGCTCGTTCTATTCACTCTTGAAATCTTTGAAAGGAAGAAGATGAGAAATCCGTACTCTCTCTGATCCTTGTAGCAAGGCGGGAGATCCGACTCTATCACAGGTTTCACACCTCAACAACGAATTGAAATTCTTCTGAGAAGTCGAAATTCCGAGAAGTTCTCAATTAAAAATTACTAAAAAACACCCCTCATGTCAGACAACGGGTGCGAAGCGATTCTTTATTCGAACAGAGATAAACAACGGCCTCTGTACATTTTTTGAACTGAAAACATGGACGAATGCCACTATGCGTGGGATGAGAAATATGTTTCCACCTGTTAGTGATTCTAGAAATATAATCGGCAATGATTTTTGTTTTCCCAAAACTAATATTCTTTCCTGAATGTTTGGAGGTTCACATAATGAGGGGTGTATACGGGGCCTGAATGATACCCGTCTTTTTCGATTTTCGATTCATCAAGAAATGAGGTTACGAGAGCTAAAAACCCCATCAATCAGAAGTTTCCGTTTTGAAAGAGGAGAGTGACGAGTTCACGGAATAAATTCACACATATTTAAAAAATTTCACGTTTGTCCGAAGGACCCCAGAAGACGTGCCCCTCTGGATATCCAGTAAGTGCACATTGTGCGAATTGGGAATGTGAGAGTTACGTGCACTGTAAGTGTGAACACCTTATGTGGCATTCGCAAGATGTTTAAATCTTATCTCCTCGAGACATGCCAGACGTCTTTTGATTCTTCGAGAGTCAATCCATCGGGTTGGTCCCTCACAATCATCCACGTGTCTTTCTGTTCTCTCTCCCACCCCCACGCATTCTCAGCTCATAATCCAGAAATTTACAATGACAGTCATTTACAATTGGTTCTTCGATGTTCGTCATTCCCAGATTTATAGTCGTGTTTCTCATCGTCATTCTGATTCTTTCCCCCCGCATTACTCACTCTCATTTCCTATTTCGGTTCGTCTCTCTTATCTTTGCCTTCTTCTTAACGGCTTACCCGCCTATTGTTTTTCTGAATCTATAACATGGAGTAAACCTTTCCTTTCGGGACACACCGACCAGACAGTTTCTTTTCTTAGACTCTGTTGACACAGTTCCCTCTTCCGTCCAGTTTCCCTCTGATTTCGCAACCCGCGTTCGCTTCCTCTTTGCATCATTTTAGTTCCATTTTTTTTGCAAACCCATCCTATCTCTCCAACTTTTTCTCAATGAACAGATGATAATCGTTGATCTTCTCTCGGACAATCGAAACATGCTTCCCTACTATCAGAGTGTAAACAGGATGCAGTATTTACTATAGGAAGACTATAGACACGAGATCTTAGATTTATGTATCTGGAGGTCATGAGTCTTCTAGAATCATCTGTGTGGAGGGGTCTTGTGTTTTTATAGGAGGGAGATTGTTGGTTCAGGTGTTGTGTTCTGATGTCGTTTTGTTCTTGAATCGCGTAATTCAGTTTTCTCTGAATCTATTCAGAATGTGTTCTGATTGGTTTCTATTCACTTTTTTTCTGAGAACTCAGGTTTTCAGTTTTCAGAGATTGATTTCTTCGAAGCATTGAACTCTTCTAGAATCGTGTCCCTTGTCATGGGTAACAATTTCTTAGTTGACCTCTTTTTGTAATTCTCAATGTAAACTATAATATAGTTGAAGGTGTCACACTATTACAGGATTTACGGTATTGAGTTTTGAACTTCTCTGGAACTGTGTTCCCCTAGACTCAAATTTCTCCAGATTAACTTTTTGCACTCTTTTTGTGAATCTTCGAACTCTGATGACTCATGATTCCCACTGATTCTTCCTAAGCCAACGTCACATAACCAAATGACTCATTCCAAATATTTTTCCCGCCCGCCTATCAATTCCAAATTTCTTTCTGGCTAGCCCCCATAATAGTGTTTGTGTTTACCACATCTCCATTTTTTTGAATGAAAACTTGAACTACTATAGTTAGTTGTTCAACCCCCTCCTCCCGTTTTTTGTACACAAAACCACAAACAAATACTTATTTGTTTGTGTCGAAATATAATCATCAACACACCACAATTCTTGCTACTCGCGAATGAAAAATTTATATCCATAGTGGACGTCTTCTTGGAATTCCTCTCGTCAGCAGTTCAGTTTCCCTCCGTCTCACCTGTTCTTCTCCCGAATTCTTTATCAATACACAAAAACAGGCCGTGTCCATCCGTGTCTCTCTCACTTTCACCGCCTGCGTCTCTTCTTCTCCATTCGGTCAGAGATAGAGAAGATCATGTGGTAGTAATGGAGCCACAGTGCACATCCACTCTATTTCGTTCCCTTTTCATCAAAGTACATTTCCTCGTAGGTTGGTCTGTCCTTTCAGAACATGTCGACCTGCTGACTTTCTTTTTCATTCCGTCCCAGTTTTTCTATTTCTGATGATCACTTTATATAACAAGTCCTGGCGAATGAGAACAGTCATATTCCTACATTTCAGCTCTTCTCGAAATATCTTTTATTATGGGACTCGGGATGAACTTCTCGAAAACGAAGAAACAACGTTCGGGAACCAGCATCAGCTCCAGCAGTTCTGATGAAGATGGTGAGTTTTTGGATTGTAGCTTACGGTAACTGAAAGGTTCAGAACAGGAGTTCAGCGAGGTTACAGTAAGACAACTGAATTTGTTACTGAAATTGAACAATGACATTTGGTGAAGCTCTTACTTTGACGGCATTTTATCTCGGTTCGCATTGAGAATTTCAAAAAGCTGTCAACTAATGAAGTGCTGCTCATGATAAGAGCTATATTTTGTTAGTCAAAAACTTTGAGATTCTAAATTTCAACGATATCAATCTTCTGAAAGTGAAGCGAAGGAGTGCAGCACGATTAAATGTTGTGCTTCATAGAACCCGATTAGTATAGTGTGCTCTCCCCTTTGCTTCCCTTCAAGGATATCTATAAGTTGGCAGCTTTTTTTGTAATTCTCAATGGGAATCTCTAGGTACAGTTGCTACCTTTTCTGTCTTCCGATTCAACTGAAAATCGGCTGATTCTCAAGTCAAACTCATTAGAACCTATCAACAGTTGACATCAATCATTGAGAAATCATAGACATAGAACCAGTTGTGCCAGGTACATGTGTGTTTACCAAGACACGAGTCTGAAATTTCATGTGATTTCGTGTTGAGAAGTTCCTCGTTGCACATGTTCTTTGCGTTAAACTATGTTTTCAGTGTCCCTGTGTGCATCGTCCGAGCCTCTGCAGAAAATGGCTCCGGCTCGACTCCACAGTGAGCTGTCTCAGTACAAATTGACAGAAGTCCAACGTCATGAAAATGGTTATCCCTATTTCGATCGCAAAAATGTAATCTTTCCACCAACGGCGACGAATCAGAAAGACTGGGTGGCATCTGATGGTTAGTGCCCGAATTCACAGCGAGAATTCAGTAACAAGAATATTCCAGAGTTGCATCGAAAGTGCTCCAGATGTTCCACAGTGTTCGAACTGAACAATGACGGAACCATTCCCTCCCAAAAGTGCTTCTACCACCACAAAAGCAAATACGACCATGTCACCCGTCGTCTCAGGCGTACTTGCTGCTCAGCTCACCCCACCACATCTTCCGGTGGTTGTATGGTGGAAGAGAGCCACGTCTTCTCGGCTGCATGGGAAGACACTCTTTGGGATTTCGTGGCAACACCAGCAGCGAAAAGTGGGAACGACTACAGGTCAAAGAAGGTGTACGGTCTGGATTGTGAACTTATTCATACGCTGAACGGGATGGAATTGGCCAGAGTCAGTCTTGTCGATGTGAAGGGGCGTGTCATTCTTGACACGTTTGTCCTTCCCCAGTATCAGATTCTAAGCTACAACACTGCATTCTCGGGAGTCACGGAAAAAGATTTGGAGAAGGCGATATCTTTCGAAGCGGTAAGAGACATCTCGAATTTCAAAACTTATTGTCTTCCTTCCAGTGTCGTCTCCAACTGTTCCAGTACATCAACGCAGAAACTCTCCTAGTCGGTCACTCTTTGGAATCTGACCTTAAAGCGCTTCGTCTTGTCCATGAAAACGTCATTGACACTTCGGTCCTGTTCCGAGCACTGGACATCTACAGAGGCAACTGGGTGAAGCTGTCACTGCAGAACTTGGCGAAGGTCTACCTCCAGAAAGACATTCAGTCACATAAGACCGGACACTCGTCTGTAGAGGATAGTATCACATGTCTCGAACTAGTGGCAGTACGCCACGTTTCGGCTGTTAAATAACATAAAAAATGAATGATAATCTAAAAATGAGCTTTATTGATAGAACAAACGAGATGAAAAAAGTCAAACAATGAACACGAGCAAAACAAGGAGAACAGTAAAATGATATCTGAATTTATGTTAAATTATCTAGGATACTTTCACGAGAGTTGATGACGCGCTCCATCTCATTCTGCGCAGTTTTTAAAAACCCAAGATGAAGATGGAACGCGTATTCAATACTCGTGAAACACTAATAGCTGGAATCGGCGCGGCAGGGAATCATTTGAAGTGACACCTCGAATTACTAGTTAGCTTCTTCCATGTCCCATCAAATAACACCGTCCGTTTCAGTTTGCAGAACCAAAGTGAATCTATGGGCTTTTTTCTTTAGTTTCCTCTTCAACTTTCGGTGGTTCGTAGAGAGGGAACAACTTTGCGATCTCCTTATAATCGTCCACTTTCTTTCGGTCATCAATAATGCGACGAGCCACATCGAGAGATGGTCCAAAGACGTTGACTAATAGAACTCCGACAACCTGCAAGAATTTGAAGCAATACATTTCATGCAACAATAACAAACTCACATTTCCATTTTCCTTTGATTTATAGAAAACCACAGCCTTTTCGAGTGGATTTTCTCCGTCTGGTTCAGCATATACTGAAACTGTTTCCAAAGTGGAATCACATTGGCCAACTGCGTTTATGTGAAGATGTGGTGCGAACTTAGTAAAGAACGACGGTTGATACCAGAATGCTTTCTCGGTCTTTCCAGCTGTCGCCATATTCTCTCCAGCCAATCTTCCACTCACTTGGGCATTCTCCCATGAACTGATTCTTCGTGTACCAAGAACGTTATCCTCAAATGTGGCGATTGCTCCAGCTGCCCACACATTATCCGCAACTTTCAAATATTTATCAGCTCGAACTCCACCCTCCTTCTCGTCGACTTTCAGACCGGATGCTTCAATGATTTCATGGTTCGGCTCCTCTCCAGTCGCCACAATAATCAGATCAGTTCTGAGTTCAGATCCATCGGACAACTTGAGCACCACGTTTTTGCAGCATTTACGGACGCCTTCAACTTTTTGTTCAGCACGAACATCAACTCCAGAGTTCTTGATGGCAACCGATGATTTTTGTGCGAGATGAGTTGGAAGGATATCTTCGGCTGGGAACTTTTGCTCGAATACTTGATGCACCTCGACGTCCTTTCCATATTTTCTCTTGATCGAATATGCCAATTCAGAAGCCAACAATCCGTTTCCAATGATAGTCAGTTTCTGGACCGACTTGTCGGCAAGTCCATTCTCGACTCTCTTGAAATCTTTTGGCTGGAATGTGATACATACATTATAGCTCAGGTTGCAGAGAAGAGGTACGCTAATGTTCGAAATTAGCACTGTCTCGAACTGAAAATCGAGGTCAAAACCTTCACTATTTTAGTTGATAACTTCACCTGAAAATAGCTGACAAGTCAGCTAGGTTACCATAAAGGGATCATGTACTTTAATGTTCGAAGAACTAGGAATCGGGATCGTGTCAATAAATGCGACCTATCTGACTTGTCAGCGATTTACAAGAAAAATAATCAACTGCAAAAATGATGATCTAGAGTTGCAAAATACAACAACACATTTTCAAAGAATTCAGAAAGCTGAATATCATTTTTCAAGTTTATTAGTTTTCCTTTCTTCCCACTCACATAATGATAATAGGTGATCTTCTCTTTTGCCTCTTCGCTCGCTTCATCGAAGACCTTCTCTTTCTTCGGCCGAACTCCGGTTGCAATCAGTACTTTATCATATCCAATGGTAGTTCCGTCCTCCAAAATAACATTTTTATCATCTGCACAAATCTTCACAGCCTTCTTTCCTCGTAACAACGAAACTCCGCCATGTGGAGCCTTTCGAATGTCTTCCGGAGAAACGAAGAATCCATCAACTTCGTAGAAGATGTCTCTTTTCTTTCCAGACAGAGACGTGTAGTCGAGTTTCGATGCTGCCGTCTCATCCCCATACCACCAGAGTTCTTTCGAAAGTGGAGGACGATTATAGGGCAATTCTGACTCTTCTCCAATCTGAAAATCACAAACTTGTATTTCGACTGTATGGACTCATTCCGAACCATTAATACTTTCGCTTCTGCCTGTTTTGCTCTAATCGCTAACGATGCATAGTACGCAGCAGTTCCAGATCCGATGATGACATATTCACAGTGAAGCGATGACTTCTGTAATGATTATCAGTTTTTCTTCAATCTACTTATGTGTGTATGCGATGCATATGCGAAAATCTTCTTTATTATTGGCAAAACAGTTGTGTAGCAATCTGATTGTGTTCAGAACTGAACGGCACACACACAAAACACTTTTCGTTGAGCAGAAAAACCGAGGGAAAACCGATAAACGTTTCAAACTTGTGTGTAGAACAAGGGAAAAGGAACTAAAAATGATATTGTCTTGCTAACTGGATGGGTGTGGGGACGACGGTTGGATGCAGAAGAATTTTGATTACTGTACCTCTTCTTTTGATTCTGATGACGTTGTCTCTTCAGATGGCTGAAAATGGAAAAGTGATGACTGACGGAAGTCCCAAAGCTAAGTGTTTACCTTTGATGTAGATGGAATCGGATCCTCAGCAGCTGATGGGACCTCACTGGTCGATTGAGATTTTTCCGGTTTTTCTGCAGACTCTTGTGGCTCAGCGGCGTTTTCCTCTGGCTCAGCAGACTGAAATTGTTTTTTTTTTAAATATCAATTTTGAAAATTTCGAAACTCACCTTCGTCTCCGTGGATTCAGCAGCTGCTTTCTGCACTTCAGAGTGCTTTGATGTCGATGGAACCGGATTCTCGACGGCGGCTGGAGCCTCACGGACTGCAAGAACTTCCTCCGGCTTGCGATGCTCGACATGTTTCTCTTCTGGCTCTTCGTGGTGAACTACTTCTTTGTGAGCCGAATGTTTTGCGTGATGATGTCCATCGTCCTTCTTGAAAGTATCCGTCTTGAAAAGAACAGCAGCGACTGTGAGTCCGATGAAAACTGCAGCACCGACAAGAGATCCAACATCTGTCTTGTGTGGTTCGTGGGGATGAGCTGATTTTGAGTGCGTGTTTCCGCAGAGCGACCAGTCGAGAGATCCTGGTTTTGGGATGTATACTGGTTGAGGATCTGAAAAATCAAAGAACTATTGAGAAAGTCTACTGTAATAAATACCATGATGATGTCCTCCACCTCCTAGAGCCACTCTACTGATAGAAATGTTTCTAATAGCCGTCTGCTGTCGGATAACCGAAGTCATCTGCCGCCCAACTGCTCGCAACAACATTCTGTATTTCGTGATTTCAGTCTATACTACCTGTAAAATAGATAATTGAGGTTTAATATATTTTAAAGTGAACAAAATAAGGTTTCAGAGTTTTAAAAATGCAGTTCTGCAACAGGTGACGGGCGGGCGGCTAGATTGTAAACATGCTCTACTTGCAATGATAAAAATCGGAGAGTCGAAAAAAAAGAGTACGCGGAGAGAAGAGTGGGAGGTGTGAAAAGAAATGAGAAGATGATGAAAATTTGGGTGGGCAGATTGTAAGAGAACATTTCCTTCTCAAAAAATACAATAAACAATCAGGATCAGACTGAAAAAAGATTCAAAGGAACTTTGGCAATATTTAGTGAAGAATTTATTTTTTAATACAGAAATCAAAACTTATATATAGAAAAAAGTAACAAAAAAATGTATAAAATTGATCAACTCTCCATCATTGCTTCTTCCTCATTCATCTCACGAGTCAGATGTACTTCCGAAATAGCATCCACAACTTTTTGTGGATCAGCTTTCACATCTCCCGAGCACAAAATCTCCATAATAGGTTTGAAGGCATCCGGAATGTACAATAGCTTTAATTCTTTTTGTATCTCTTCTTCGGTTCTTGTAGATACTCCGATAGCAGTCGCCAAAACAATGGCTCTTCGTTTGGTCCACAGATTATTGGGAGAGAGAAGTTGATCTGAAAGAAGAGTAATGGATCATATGATAACTACAGCTTGGACAAAAACGAGAACTTTGGTGATTTTCAGATCAAAATGGTAAATTTTGAGGAGTTGAAAAAGTATGGTTGAAAAATTTCCCAACTTTTCTGAAAATGAAGAATATATCCAACATTAGATCTTCACTCTTGTATTTACAGCAGTTTACAACTTTATTTTTCTCAAAAATCACGACAAGTCAGGTGCACCGCATTAAAGATCGGTTCCGAAAAAATTTAAAAATTGCACTGTAATCAACCGAATTTCGAAGTAGCGAGACTATGCGCGACATAACTGTTTTCAGAGTGGTTATCAAAAGTTGACCATTTTGCACTGAAAACCCATCAAACCTGATACTTTTGAGCTGTACTGTATATTCTAACTCACCTAGAATTTCGATACTTTTCGTAGGTCCCTTTCGATCTTCATTTTCGAGAACATCGATATGCCATCTTCTTAAGAAGTAGCACAGACACGACGCAATGTTATCAGATTCAATCGTGTCAACGGAAAGCATCCTCTTGACAAGCTTCGGAACTACCTTTTCAGCGAAATCATTGCCTTGCCATGGAGTATCTCGAAAGTGGCGTATAATGAACGGCATGTTATGTGAGCTATACTTCACAATCAACTGGATCATTGGAGTATTCAAAACTCCATTGAGCGGTGCACGGGCAATAAAAAGAGCACAAAATTCACTGCAACTCGTTTCGAACGGGAAGAGGTATTCATGCTGTAAAGTTGAACATAGACTGAGAACGGAGCCAAAATATACCATTCGAGTTTCGGATGTCCGTACGTAGTGTTCCACCAACATATCTATCAGTTTGTCCGAATACATGATTTGCTGATGTTCATTGTCTAACTTGCTGAGCCAACTCATCACATGATTCATGATTGGCAACGCGGGATACTGTATGGAGAATGAGACCAATTGAAACATGACGGATAGACGATATTCGTTGAGAGTTGGATCCTCTGATCTGCCAAGGAATACTGCCTCGAAGTAAGCGTAGCGATGGCCATCATCCACTCGTTCCTGTTGTACAAGATATTATGTTTTTTACACAAAAATATATACGTTTCCTCAGAAACCCCCATAAATATATCTCAGCCTTCTTACCACAAATCCCGTCTGTCTGATTCTCGCGAAATAAATCCCCCTCAGATCTCTTGCATCTATGAATGTCTTTTTTTGGAGAATAGTGCATGCTCATCAACAAGAGCCAGAAACACAGAGAAACAGAACCACGCATGTTTTTTCTCAAGGGCTCCGTGTCTGGGAGCAGCAAAGAGCAGCTCTCTGTGCTTGGGGCGGGAATAGAACAGAGGACCGAAAAAAGCGACGCACTCTAGCTCATCGACTCCGTTCTGCTGTCTGCGCACTTCTTGGGTTTACTTTTAATGCACATAGATCTCAACATTTTTTTTCACCTTTCATGCTTTCTTTTTTCTAAGAGGATGGTTCTCGTACAATTTCGCAGGGCTGAACTCACTAAGAAAAATTGCGAGAGAACTCGCAAAAGCTGCATTTGTTGTAGAGGACTCATTTTTGTTCGCCGATCTGACTGGATCAGGAAAAGATCCTTGTCAATCATTTGTTGCACTTCTGGCTTCTCTGCTAACGCCGAGCCACGACCTCTGCTCATCTTCGATGTTTTGACTAACTAAAATTTGAAATTTGAAATGACCATCTGTATGGAATGTACTACCTGTGTAAGAGCTCCCTTTTGTTGATCCATTATGGGTGTTGACGATGTTGAGGGAACGGTTATTAGTGGAACAAGCACCGGTCCAGGAATGGGCGCAGGCACTGTCACGATTGGAGGACCAGGTTTAGGATTCAGAGAAGCCGGTAGTGTTGCAGGTGGAGTAGTATTCCGTGATGTGTCTGCCGATGTTGCGAGTTTTGATCCAGCTGCTAACGCTGCCGCCTTCATCAGTTTTGATTGATCGATGCTGATGTCAGACATACTTTTCTGAAAGAATTCAAGCTTATTTGACAATTTTTATAGTGAACATAATATGAGACACAAAGTGACATTAACAATCCATAAATTGGGACATTACTAGGGGAACCAAACATTAGAGTTATTTCATGTGCCGAAGTTATAGTCTTTTTACTTATTTGCAATGACGAAAGTACAATAACCTATGTTAACTTTGAACATCTGGCAGAGTGTTTGTTTATTTCCCTCTATCGCATGCAAAAAAAGTGACCAAGCGTCTAGTGATGCAGCAGACAAAGAGACGAAAGACGGAAAAGGGGAGTGGCGGAGTGCCGTTGCCCCCTTCTGGTGCCCGCATTCGCCCTCCTCGACCAGTTCACAACACGTGCGTGTGCGCGAACGTTTCCAATTCAACGCATGAGCTTCGGATGGCCCTCTGTTCCATGTGTGATATTTTTGAGCTTTCTAACTATATGCATAAATGAGCATGATAATCCGAGAAGCTGCCTCAACTTTTTTCCAAAGTCTAGACTTCTTCTATTTCTCTATTAGGAAAACTGAAATCAGAAACACACCATCCCCCGTTCCCCCACTGCATTTTTCACGTTGAAAGGAGCGGAAATGAGGACGCCTTGAAAAGTAATATCCCAGATATGGCACGGGGAGATGACTACCGAATATTTGTTGCCCTGACAACATCGACCGAATTTCGAAAATGCTCGATGACGTTGCAGTAGCTCTGGAGAAAGAGAAATCACGAGAACTTGTATTCTAAAACTTATTCAGGGGTGGACGGCATTGGAAATTTCGGAAATTTTCTTCAGCCATAAACACCTAACATGGTGTCTATGTCCTCATTCCTACTTTTTATAGGAAAATTCTGGACCGCTCGGGAATCAGTTCCAGAATCTTTCTCTCGGAATATCGCAATAGGATTTTGGTTCCGAAAGTACCGTGTTCCCTTTAATAGACCAGTACCACTTTCCCTTCACTTCGACCTGATTCATCTTGGATCCTGTAATAGTTCAGAAAAAGTGGACAGCTAACAAAATGTTCTTGACAACAATAGAAACGTTTTGCTAGTTGCCCACTTTTTGATAGCTGGCACAGGCACGGAAATAAATTAGGCCAAATGAAGGGTTCTCTCGAGTTATAAAAAAAAAAACTACAATATGGAGCAAGGATTTTGGAAAGTGTGAAAATCCATTGTTTGAATAGGTTGTTTTTTTCGTAAAGAAACTACTGTTACAGCAAGAACTCCATCTAGAAACAAAAGACATCATCTAAAGTTTACGTTTTCTCGTTCTTCTCGTGAATCTCCATTCTCTCAATTCGTCTAAAAGTGCTTCTCATATATCATCCTCTCCGTCTCCTCCAATCAAATCTTCTTTTCGCATACTCTTTTTCTCTATTTCTGTGTTCATCATCACATTTTTTTCTTTTCGTGGCCCATACTGCTGTTGCCCTCTCTTCTTCTCCAGCGACAAAAAAAAAACAAACTGCCGTCTTCTCTCTGTTTCACTTTTTCCGCTCCTCAGTTCTCGGCGATAGGTCTCTTCAGTTCTTGACGTTCTCTTCTTTTTGACATAGAATAGTTTTCCTGGTCATCAAACCTTGCTTGATAATCATAGAAATAATTAGTTACGAGAGAAAGGAATAATAACAAATAGAGTACTATAACTTTTACCACCGTATACAGAAGTCCAAAGTATTAACTACTTTCCGTTCTGGCCAAAGAGGTGTGAATTTGGGTGATTTTCAGCGCTGCATGGTTGAATAAGCTGTTGGAAAAGTATGTTCCAATCACCTGGCGTTCCTCATAATTTTTAGCTGTATTAAGCAGTTTTAGATCCACATTTTTGCAGTTTCTTATATTTTCCAAAAACTGTAAAGTGGGTTACGTCCCGTAAAGTCACGCGACATCAGAACTTGGTACAGTTCAGGTCAATGATCTTAACCGCGACGTAACTCACTTCACAGCAATTTTCGTAAATAGTTGTCAACTACAAAAATGAAGATCTAGAGTTGCTTAATACATTCACCAATATTTATAGAAATCGGATGATTGGAAGCTACTTTTCAGCTGCTCATAGTTGATCATTTTGCATTGAAAATCACCAAAAAGGATAGAATTAAGGCAAGAACTGTAACTAACTTGATTGTGATCTTCGGAATAAGCTGTCAGCTACAAAAATGAAGATCTAGAGCTGCTCAATACACCCACCAATTGTCAGAAAACGCAGGAAATCGGAACATTCGTTTCTCACATGCTCAAAGTGGACCATTTTTCTCTTATATCTCACTTTTTTTTCGATTTTGAGTAGGTCACCGGGTTTTTTTCTAAGCCTGCCATATAAAGGTGCACAACCCACTTTCAGATACAGTTTTATGCCAAAAAATTGGAACAAAAATCGGGTAAAAACCTTAAATGTTTCATCTTCTCCTTTTTTCTGCTATTTTTTGGCTAGCACTGTAACTTGTTATTTCGATTCTCTTAATTCTTCTGAGTTCTCATGTTCACCCCTTTTTTAGACGTTTCTATGAAGAAAACTGGAACAACATCGAAGTAGCTCCCGCAGTACTGGAGAGTGAGCGTTCTTAGCCTTGATGATTTATGAAGTATTTTTTGCAGGCGGGAAAGAATGTTGTCCCATGGTTGCCATCAAACTACGCCTTCAGCTTATGCATCAACGTGAGTTATAGTGTGTCATGGTTGTCATGATTTCGCTTTGTATTTCAGACCGGTTCACACTGTTGCCTCTGAAAACATGGAGCACGCGAGGAAAGAAATTCGTCATGTTATCTTGAACATCACGGGTTCACTGGATCGAAGAAAGCGGACAGAGTTGGCTCAGATCGTCACTAACGATGTTCAGCAACTTTTGGGAACACCTATGCCTTCTCAGAATGTCAAGCCATGGCGCAACGTAATCAAGACAGCAATCTGCAAAAACCACGGAGACATAATCGACATTCTGAACTGTGCGTTCCAAAGCTTAAAAGAACATTATGATGAGCATTCGCCGGATCTGAAATATAGGAACAAGCGCCTGCGAGATTTCTGCTCTACGTATTTTAGTTCCCTGGTTTCGAGTTGGAAGACCGAGGAAGACAATATGGATAAATGCACAAACATTCTGGGCATTCCTGATATTTCAAACGGAATTCTCCATCATCAGCCTCTGTCTAATATCTTTGCCGATGCTTTGTTGCCCAACAACTCCTCGAGACGGTGCGAAAGTGGTTCAGCTGATCGCCACGAAGAAATTACAACTACATTTCAACATTCGCCAGATCGGACGTCCGAAATACCATCTTCTTCATCTGAAACTTCCGACGAATTTGATTCTGGTGAAGGAGCTCAGAAGGAGAGGGTCACCTCTTCGCTCGAGCGTTCAACCCTTGATAATCCGAACAATGACTCAACTCCTACAGGATCACGTTTGATAAGTGGAAAAGAAGGGAAAAGTGATTTTAACTGTTTCCCAACTTGATAATCAACATTTCCTTCAGAAGCTGAGCATTCGGAGCTCACGGTTGAAATACGCGAAGAGCAATCTAGTTTGGATTCGCAACGGCGTCACGAACTGAATCTTGAGCGTTTTGGAGAGGTTAATGTCCATGTTTGCAATGCAGACCATATCCATGCAATGCAGACCATATCCTCAGAACCGAGTATCGAAGAAACAGGTAAGAGCAGGTAGAATCCTACAATATTGAGAACTATCAGTTGCAGCGGTAATTGAACCCTCTCCAGTTGAAGATATTCAACACTTCGATCCGAATGAGGAAGAGTCGCTGAACTTGAAGTCTCTAGCCATCATGGATGAAGCGGGAAACTCGAACGGCGCGGAACCGAACACTCAATCTGCTGAACGTGCCGAAACGGCAAAAAGAGAAACTTCACCAGAATCGTGTACACACCTAGTGCAATCGTCACAACTTCATGAAAAAAATGACAGTGCAGTGAAGGTGGATCTAGAGATGGCAGAGATTGTTGAAGAACTGGGAATCGCTGGAGACGAAACTGTACCGGACGCAATTTTAACTGAGCAAAATGAAATAATAGAGACTTCCACCGATTCGAGAGATGCTACTACTGCAAACTTAGAAGGAAAAAACTCGGATAAGACAAGTCCTACGTCTGAACCGGTGGAGCTCCAGAACAATTTGGATGGTGGTGAAACAGAATCCCAAGACAACTCTTCTGCCAATAACCCACTCCCAGAACAACCACTGATTCCCCAAGAACAGTCCAGTAAAGTCAAAACTATGCCCCGACGATCGGTTAGAGACCGTAAGAAAGTCACACGGGATGGATCGATCGACATCAGTGTCTTGAAAATGATGAAAACACCCGAAAAATCAACTGGAAGACGGACAGGACGGAGCCGGACGCGGAGGAAGGCCGCCAACCAAAACGCCAGCGTCATTGAAACGACTCCAGAGTCCATTACATCATCGGAAGGTTATTTTCTCCCAATGAAACTACTAAATATTAGAACAACTTTCTTACAGGTACGAATCTCAGAAGTGATTCCAGCGAAATCGATGTTGATCTGCCTTTCATTAGTAACCCTGACTTGTACAAAACAGTCAGTGGCGCTGATGAAGTATCACAATCAAAAACTCCCAAAAAACCTCAAAGAAAACGAAGACGCCAGAGTGCTGTGAGCCAAAAACAGGCATCGGAGCCGACGACCGCTGACCCAGATCCGAAAATCAACGAGCCGCTTCAGCATTTTTCTGTGCAATCTTCTACAAGAGTTGAGCCATCGATTGTTCATTCTTCATGGAATGGCCCACCACTAGAGTATGGTGGCAATTCAGCAATCGATTTCACAAATGTTCCTAACTATAATTGGACGTACCCACACTCCAACTATTATTATGGACAAAACACATCGCATGGGCCGTTTCAGACCTCTCAGCACAATGCTACTGCACCATCAACAGGTAATATTGAAACAGAAAAAATTAACAAATTTCGGATCTCCTGTCGGAAATGTTCTCTCTCTCTCTCACTCTCTACGAACAAATCTATTTGAAAACATTATTTATTATCTTTTGCGAGTGGCCGGAGAAACGTGGCCGATGTTTCTCAGCACCACCACTCTTCGCGAATGTTGGCGGGAAATGTATTATGTTTTTTGTTTCTGACAATCCAATACACTCAAATCAAATTTTTCGAAACTTATTCAGAGAATTCTGTACATGTTTCGCCTTTTTGAAGTAAAATTGTTTTTATTTTTAAGCAAAATTCAATACTTACTTTTTGGTATTTAGGTGGCATGGTGATCGCAATTTGAATCTGCAAAATCAAAAATTGAAAAAAAGTCGATCCGAATATATTAATTCAAAAAATTAATAGGGTGCTGAGAAAAAATAAGATTATTCCGATGGCCAGTATGTACTGCGAAAAAAACCGGAAAAGGGGAACAGCGACATTTTATTTCTACCGTACCTGGCTTTCGTGCCGAGACAATGGCCTTGAATTCGATGAATTTCCTTTAATTATCAAGTTACGATAGAAACGAAATGTTGCATAAGATGTTGTTTTTTTCTTTTTTTGGTTGGGTTGAAGTTAATCGAAAAAAAAGTGTTTAAAAAATTATGTTCAGAGTCACTCCTTAAAATGAAATTTATGTCTGCAATCACAAAGAAAAATGGAAAAAATAAAAATTCGAAAAGTCGGAGTACGCGATACACCTCCGTGTCAAAATGCAGAAAACTGCGTACCGTAATCAGGTCAATTTTTTAAATTTTCAGGCTGCGACTTCGGTTTCCAGCCTTCCCTCGATGGTTACCCGGAAGTCAGTCTAAATTATCCTCAGTATCTACATAGTTTTAATAATAACCCAGAATCTTCATCTTGAGACCACAATCTTTAAAGCCATTATCTCATCTCTCAAATATCAGTGTATGGTGTATTATCCTTCATCCATTCATCTTCCCATTCATCATTCCTTTGTTTTTCTTTGATTCTTCACAACGTTTTTCTTATACCGCTATCTTCACAGATTCTACAAATAAATACATTGATTATAGTCTAATTTCTCGTTTCAGAATGTCAAAATCTGTCAAAATCCCGGATATGTTTTTGAAGGCCGCTGCTGCCGCTAAACGGTGAATCAAACGAACCTATGAGAATTACACAGGTTTACTTTTTTCCAGAAAATCTACCAATAATTTGGAAGCCGCTACAAGAAGTTTATCAGATGAGGTCAAAGAGAATCAAATGGTCAAGAAGATGAAGGTGGATGAATCTTCCTCAGATTCAGATACAGCAGTAAAAACACCAACCGTTTTCATAGAAGAAATTAACTTGAAATCCTTACTCCAAAGCGAATCATGGTCGAAACTTTTGGAGGAGGAATTCAAAAAAGACTACATCTCAAAAATCGAAAAGTTCCTGAATGACGAAACAAAGAAGGGAAAGCAAATTTTCCCTCCTCCATCCCAAATTTTCACCACATTCAACATTCTCCCATTCGACGATATCAGTGTGGTTATCATCGGACAAGATCCGTATCACGATGACAATCAAGCTCACGGGCTGTCGTTCAGTGTACAGAAGGGAGTGAAGCCTCCTCCTTCGCTGAAAAACATCTTCAAGGAGTTAGAGTCGGATGTTGAAGGATTCAAAAGACCAGATCATGGAAATCTTTCGGGATGGACTCGACAAGGCGTTTTCATGCTCAATGCAACCTTGACTGTTCGTGCTCACGAAGCGAACTCTCATGCAAAAATTGGATGGCAAACTTTCACAGATACGGTCATCCGAATCATTTCTAATAGATCAGAGAATCCAATTGTCTTCCTATTGTGGGGCGGATTTGCACATAAGAAAGAAGAGTTGATCGACACCAAAAAGCATGTCGTCATTAAGGTGAGACATTTTCATTATGTCGTCTATGATTCCACTTGATTCATTTCCAGACTGCTCATCCCTCTCCTCTCAGTGCTCGGAAATGGTGGGGATGCAAATGTTTCTCCCAGTGTAACACGGAGTTGGAAAATTCCGGTAGAAACATTATCAATTGGAGCGATTTGTGAAAAACCACCGTCCACTTCTCTGCACCTCCTATTCCTTTTCACTCTCTCACTTTCGCTGGTCCAACGGGAGTACCCAGCATTTATTCGTTTTATCGATTTTCTCACTGCGTTTGTAATATTTTGCTTTTTCTGTCATAAATACGAATACCTCCTGAATTAAAAATGTTGTTTTTTATCGTATTTTTCGTCAGTTTTATATCTCGGGATTTTATCTCAACTTTCCCATGAGAGATTTTCAGAGAGAATGCGACGGCAAAAAGCAGACGATGAGCGGAGCTGGACATCAGTAAATCGTCACTTTTTGTGTAACGAATGCAAGAAGTATTTCCGTAATAAGGTATAGTTTTCCAAGATGTTTTCTGTATCAAAAAAACATGTTTGTAGAGAGAATTTTATTGGCATACCGAGGATTGTCTTTTGGAAGCATTCGAAAGGGAAGTTGCTCTGTGCAGTTCTCGGACGGCGGAGGAAGATATGGACGAGCACGAAGAGGAATGGGATCCCTCTTCTTCATCTGTTGCACATCTGGTTCGTTCAAATACGATGGAACAGTATCATGCAATAAAAAAACACATTTCAGGTTGAACCCGCGGAAATGGAACAACATGAACACTCTGGAACCATCGAAACAATATCCCCAACGAAGAAAACTTCACATATAAAATCGTTGTCCATATCATCACCTTCGACTAGTCGAGGTAATCAAAGGAACTCTGAAGAAATAATCGCTGGACCTCGAGGACACAAAATAATAGTATCCGTTGAACCACAAACCGAAGAAGTTTATCCATCAGATGTTGATGAGGACGACGATAGTGAGCCCCCGATATTAGTATCTCAGGTCAATCCGAATGATCATAAATACGTAACCGAAGAGGAGAACCTGGATAACAATCCTGAAGACGATGATGGTTTAGAGGACGAAGAAGCTGACTCATTCGGAAACGAACAACCCCCAATCCCCTACATTCCATCCGGAAAAGTTATTGGAGCTCTCGCGAATCCAGACGACGGGTCGAAACCTAAAATGGAGTGTCCCACTTGCGCACTTGTTCTCTATCGTCATAATTTCGCTGCCCACTTCCGCATTCATACAGGCGAGCAGCCATACGGGTGTGATTTCTGCGGGAAGCGGTTCAGAACGACATCATCCCTGAAGGTTCACAAAAGGTCACATACTGGAGAGAAGCCATATCCCTGTCCAGATTGTGATTATCGAACGATTACAAAAAGAAATTTGGACCGTCATATCGTGAATCATCACATCCGTTCTGCTGTAATAAAGGGACCAATAATGCGGCGATCCAGGTGAACTAATCAGTCCTCTAGCTCTTCAAATTAACATTATTTTGTTCAGAACACTGCCGCGGTACAACCCAGGCGGAGACGTAGAGTCCATTTCGCATAATATTCATTTCACAAATCGAAACATCTCGCGTCCGTTAGAAACCTCAGCTGGAAATCAGCCAACAATGAAACTAAGTGAAACCCGAGAGGATCATTCCTACCTACCCGAGCGTACCGTTACCGGCTCTGCTAGACGAAAACAGGATCCGAAAACCCACTACGCAGGGCCTCCTGAAGAAATCGATGAAGATTTAATACATGATGATGTGTTTGATAGCTGATATGTGAATAGTGCTGAGCATTTCCTCTGTAATCTCGGTTGGAAGTAACTATTTTTTAACTTAATCACTTCTTAGATCTTATGTAACAATTTCGAGTCAATTCCCATTCAATCGTGATATGATCTGCCATTTCTCTGCCTTCTCATTTACTCCAAGTCTTGCGCAAGTCTGAATAAATTCATTTCGATCTGCAACCACGATTCTGTGAAATTTTCAGGTACTAACACCCAACTATCTGTGTGATGCAGCGTTTAATCAAGATTTACTGGTTTTTTCAGTATGAAAAGAGCGTTATTTGTTGCTGAGAAAAATGATGTAGCGAAGGGAGTGGCCGCGATTCTTTCAAATGGAACATCGAATCGGAAAGAGGGAAGGAGCAAGTTCAACAAAATTTACACACTAAATTCTGAACTTTTTGGACAGGTTGGAAGCAAACACTCCGATAAAAAAGTGTGTATTCTTTCAGAGAACAGCCATTTCCGTGACAAGTGTATCTGGACATCTAATGAATTTCCAGTTCCATGAAAACATGTCGAATTGGCAGACCACAACGATGGTCGATCTTTTTGAAGCTCCTGTTCGGCACGTAGTCATGCCAGATATGAAGTTGATTGAACAAACCTTGAGGTGAAAAGAGTTCGTAGAAAAATAAGCAATCGATATCATTCAGAGAGGAAGCACAGCGGCACGATTTACTAGTGGTCTGGACCGATTGTGACCGAGAAGGAGAAGGAATCGGAGCCGAGATTGTTAAAGTGTGTAGAGAGAGCAACAGACGCATCGATATTTATAGAGCAAGGTATTTAGCCTGTTCTGTCAGCTGAGTCTCGAACTTGCAGTTAAGATTCTCGGAAATCACAAAAATTGCAATTACGCGGGCGGCACGGAATCTAATCAGGCTCGATGAGAAAATCGTGGATGCCGTTGATTGTCGAAGTGAGCTGGATTTGAGGATCGGATCAGCGTTCACGAGATTGCAAACTCTAAATCTTCGAAACAGATTAAGGGAAGAATTGGGAGAAGGTAATGGAAAACCGTACTAGATATAACGTTATATATATATATAACTTGAATGGTACATAACTTAAATGAAGTATTTCAGATAAAGCGCAAGTTATTAGCTACGGCTCATGTCAATTTCCAACCCTTGGCTTTGTGACAGATCGTTATAAGCTTATCGAAAATTTCATTTCCGAACCATTCTGGAAGTTAGCTGTTGAACATACACGGGAAGGTCACAAAGTGGAGTTTTTGTGGGATCGAAATAGATTATTTGACCGAGATGTGGTGGATATCCTACATGATGAATGCAAAGAAGCTAAAGAAGCTGTCGTGGAAAAAGTTGCAAAGAAACCGAAGAGCAAATGGAGACCTCAAGCATTGGATACTGTAGAATTGGAGAAATTGGGAATTTCGAAGTTGAGAATGTCGGCGAAGCAGACGATGCAAGTAGCAGAGAAGTTGTACAGTAAAGGATTCATCTCCTATCCGAGAACTGAAACCAATAAATTTCCGGCTGGATTGGATTTGGCACCCTTGGTTCAGCTACAGACCCAGTCCACTATTTGGGGAGATTTCGCTAATGAGGTATCAATTTTTCGAATTTAAAATAGACATCAGGAAAATCTGAGGTGCAGGTTCTCCAAAATGGCGTCACTCCACGGAATGGACACAAAAGTGACGAAGCTCATCCACCGATCCATCCACTAACATTCGCTGATAAGTGAATATTTTGGAGCATGGATCCTCATTAAATCAATATTTTTAGAGGCACGTTGAATGGAGATGATTGGAAAGTCTATGAGCTTGTTGTGCGACATTTTCTTGCATGTGTTTCACAAGATGCTCAGGGTGAAGAGACAATGGTCAATTTGAGCGTTGGATCCGAGAAGTTCCATTCATCAGGACTCCGGATTAGAGATTTGGGGTATTTGAAAGTCTACGTTTATGAGAAATGGGGAAATCGGTTATTGCCGACGTATACACAGGGCGAAAGATTCAGTGACTATAAGTTGAAAATCGGAGATGGAAAAACACAGCCACCGGATCTATTGACTGAAGGTAAGGGATGTTCTGATATCCGGTATATGAAATGGTATTTTTTCAGCGGACCTCATTGCACTCATGGATAAGTTCGGAATCGGTACGGACGCCACTCATGCAGATCACATCGAAAAAATCAAAACTCGTGAATACATCGGTGTGAAATCCGACGGGAAACTGGTTCCCTCATTTCTTGGTCTTGCTCTTGTTGATGGATACGATGACATGGGATTCGCAATGAGTAAACCAGACCTGCGTGCCAATTTGGAAATTGGATTGAAGGATATCTGCGATGGGAGACGACAGAAGCAGGAAGTTCTTGATGAACAGATTGGAAAATACAAGACGATCTTTGTGGAAGCCGAAAGGAATATTGGAGTGCTCTCTCAAAGTTTGGAACGATACTTAAACAAGAACAACCAAGCTAGAGGAGGAGGAAATGGAGGGGGAGGTGGACCACCAAGAGGACCTGGTGGTGGTGGAGGAGGAGGTCCTAAGAAGGGCCCAGCACCTCCTAAACCACCAGCTAAACCACGTGGCAGGCCACCGAAAAACTCGACGAGCCCTCAAAATGAGCATGATCGAGAGCATGGCACTGTATGATTTTCCCAAATATCTAAATTTACCTATTCTAACTCTTTTAGATTGTCACCCTCAGTGAAGTGTTGGGTAGCCTCACGAATCCGAAACCAGCTCGAAAACCACGTGCTCCGAGACAAAGTGCACCGAAAGCAGTTGCATCGAATGGAATGGAAAATGAATTCGTCGAAGAAGAGGAGGTCATGTGTACGTGTCCAGAACCAATGAAAGCAGTTGTGAAGGTTGTGCAGAAGGAGGGACCAAACAAGGGAAAGAAGTTTTATACATGCTCTCTACCGTATACCTCATCGGATAAATGCAATTTCTTCAAATGGGTCTAAGCTGATCATTCCATTTCGAAATGTTTTAAAAATCGACTTCAATTCATTCTTGATCTTTAATAAAGGGTTGTAAATTTATGAACACTCAACAGTCTTTAGTTTTTTTTTCTTTGAAATGTGCGAAAGTCATTATGATTATCTTGTTGACTACAAATGAAAAAAAGAAAACAATTTCACTTCGCTGCTTCCGGTCTGATCATGTTTTCTCGACGAGGTTCGATAAGCCCGTGCACAAACATATTCCAGGTTGCTCCATGAGTGTCTGCCCACGCACTATCTCGTTCATCTTTTGTATCGGTACCTGGCTGTAAAATGTACAACTGGAAGAGGGAGAAGAATGTTATCAGGAGGAGCTTGAGAAGGAGTGGGGCGGAAAAGGTAAATAGCAAGAAGTTAATATAGTCTTCCTCATTCTCCTGTTTAGTAAAGTCAAAGACTGACATTTTGGTGAATTCAACTTCCTCAGTTTCTCTAAATATCAATTCCTATCGTAGTTATATATATATATAGTACCGTGAAGTGACCGATACAGTGCCCACCCTAATAGTATTTCGTACGGACGTTTTCAGTTTTCAATGATCATATTTGAGACCTTGAAAAATGGTTTCCAATCACCCGATTTTTTTTGAAAATTGGTGGATATATCAAACAACACTAGCTCTTCGTTTTTGTAGTTGACAACTTTTCACGAAAATTGCTGTCAATTTTGTAAGGAACCGAGATACGAAACTGAAATTTTCTGCAATTTTAGGTCGCGTCACTAAACACGATATAAATGACTTGATTGTAATTTTAGGAAAAGTTTTTAACTACAAAAACTAAGGTCTACAGTTGTTTTGAACACCCATCGTATTTCAGAGAGTTGCGGTAATCGCTTTTTCCTTTCCTCAGAGTTGACGATCCCATTATTTTCAAGAATGTTCACACTTCCTGTTCCAAGTTCCCAACGAAATACAACTAAAGTACTATGAAGGTGTCACCAACCCACCCACATCTCCTCCGTTCCTTTCAATCACCCATATAGGGCGTTTCCCTCTATGAATCACTCACTCCCTCTCATTCCTTCCCCAACTTTTTGCCTGACTAATTTCGGCGAGCGAGGAGAGAGAGAGGCCGCCTAGAGAAATAGGCAGTTTTTCCGTCCGTACAGTTTGCGACGCTTCGATCAATCGTGTCTGGGGAGTCTCCGCGGTTCGCTTTGTCTCTTCATGTATGCGCCGTTTAGTTTACCTTTAGGTGGTAGTAGTGTGTACTTTTCGAATTGTGGAGGAGCAGTTGAATTTTTGACTCAAGAAGTGATTTCTCCACTTGTTTTCTGCTCCGTACTGTTCCTGTCTTCTATCAATTTCATATTTCAAGATCCTCTTCAACCATGAGTTCAGTCGAACTTCCTCAACTTATGGATGATAATCTGGTAGGCGGTCTTGCCCAAAATGTCCGATTGAATTAACCTTTCAGATTACTCGACGAAAGAAGATTATGCAAGCCATAGAAGACATTCGTGGAAAGAAAGCTGAAATTGCTCAAGCTCTTCGTGAATTGAAAATCGGAAAACCACAAGAGAACCCTGATGTGAAAGAGAACATGAAGCAGTTAGTGGACGCTTTTGACGCGATAACTGCACAAGAGACACAGTACCTGGATATCCTGAAGACTATTGTTGTAAGTATCGTTTTCCTCTTATAAGACGGTACCGCCTTTCAGTCACTTTGACCAATTTTATCTCTGTTCCTCTGACAGATAAAAAAGTGGTCAAGAAAGAAAATTTTCCCGACAACATGATTAACATTTTGATAGTTGAACACTTTTTGATATCTGCTACAAAATCTAGATAACTTTGATCAAAGCGACGGTAAGGAAGTGTCGGTCTATTAGAGGAATAGGTAACTTCTCTGATTGGAACACCAAAACTTCATCTGTTTTTCAGGGAATTCATGAACAAGCTACACTAGATATCGCCAAGGACTTTGAGGAAAAGATCAAGAGAGATGCTGAAACACTGAAAGAAAAGAAGGAACAGCAGCAAGAAGCAGCAGAAGCAGAGGAAGATGCGAAACGCGAAAAGACACCTGAAGAATTGGCTAATAGTGAAGTCATGGCAGAACTTCAGGAAGCACTTCTTGAGCTGAAGAAAGTGTCGGAGGCAGCAGTGGCAGCTTCGGAATTGAATGAAAAGTTAGTGGAACGACTTCAATTGACAAAGAAGAAGGTTAGTTTTCCCTCTGCTACACTTCTGATAAACTTCAATTCCAGAAGAGTGCCATGATGGAGGTCCGTGCCAAGAAGGCAAAGGAATTGGATGAAGAAGCAGCGAGAGCAAGAGCAGAAGTTATGGAGAGAATCAATAAAAGTGGGAGCGTCTTCAATTTTCAAACTTTCAAAATTTTTTAGTGGCGGTGCTCAAAAAGACAACCGGAAGGCAAGAGAAAGAACTCAAAGCGCTACAAAAACAATGCCTCGAATTGGGACTCGAACTTGGTGTCGATGATAATCAAGAGCTTGATCCGAATGCAGTTAACGCAGTCCTGGATGATAATCAAAGAGTGCCAATGATTGCTGAAACTTATGAGAAACCAGAGTTGAACGAAGAGGAAAAGGAGAAAAGAAGAGAGGAGATCAGAGAGAATATCAAAAAGGAAATGGAGAAGTGAGTGTAGTGGGGCTACAGTAAGATACAGCACCGCTCAAAAGTATATAAAATTTGATTTATTTCGGTGCAAAATGATAAAATATTCTTATTATTGAGGCCTTCGGAAATTTCAAATTTATTTCCATCTTTCGAAATATTTTTCAATTGCTGACGAGTCGAACAGCAATTTTTGCTGTTTCAAAAAGTTGTATGCTATGAAAATGAACATCTGAAGTTGTTTAATACACCCACCAATTTTTCACGAAAACTTGGAAATGACCATATTCGACCATTTTGCACTGAAAATAACTGAAACCTACATACTTTTGAGAGGTATTGTAACGTATAAACCTAGGGATCCAAAGTCCCCACACTGGGTCCTTTATTATTTCGTGTGTAGTTTGTTGCTCAAAGTCACCAGAACAATATTCCACCGATTCACTGCCCATTCGATTCCTTTACCCCCGAGAGCTCTGCTCCGTGGACCGGTTTACACCCTCACATCCATCTACCCGTCTCTTCGATCGATCGATCGCAAATACACTATTATTTCTCTCTTTTACACATAACAATTTTGCTCTTTCCTCCCCTATCTCTGCTATGAAGTCAGAAGAGAAGAAGCAACTGGAGTAGTAGTACACCTGACACTTTCGAAATTTTTACACACTTTCTAAGAACCCTGTCCGCTCTCTATCTCCCTCCGGTGGATCTTTTACTTTTAGTTGAGCAGTGCCGAGAAAAGAGAAGAGAGATGAGCAATGAGATGGACAACTGACCAAATTGCTGACTAATGATTGGTGTATTTTTCAGAAAGGAGCAAGTGAATACTTTGATCCGCGAGAAGCTGGCGTCTATGGACGCGAGAAAAAAGAGACTTCAGCAGATCAGAAAAATGTTGGAGAAGCAAGAAGAGCAGAAGGAGAAGCTTGAGGCTACTATCAATCAGACTGGAGGTATTTTGGATGAGTTTGTATTTATAGAAGTTATTGAATTATAGAGGGGATTCCATTGACTCCTGAAACGCCACGCCAATCTCAAGATGAAGGAGAATCCGTTCCGGTTCCAGAAGGTGAAGAAGAGGATGAGGAACATCTCACCGAGAAGTCGTTGGATGATATTCTGGCAAATGCGAAAGCTAATTTGAGGTATACTTTTATCCAATTGAAGTTGTAAAATCATAGTTTTCAGCAATCTGACAGCAATGAGAGAACGATTGGAGCATATAAAGGAAACGGGTGGTGCGGATTTGAATGAAGAAGATGTTCAACTTTTGCAACAATTGGAAGACGTTGATTTGGGTGTGGAGGACGGAGAAGAGGTGCGTTGATTGCAGATTTTAGAATGGATGTGATGACGTGGCATGGTGTTGATCTTTGAACAAGATATACAGAAGTGATACAAGACTTTTTTCGTATTTATGTTGATGTTTTTTTTTGAAAGTTTTTTTTTCCTGGTTCCTGGAGGGATTATTAATAATCTGTGATCAATGTCAACGAACTAGTTGATGCATGAGACTTGGTGTGGATTTCTTGACTTTCTTCTCGTTTGTCTCTCCGTATGATTTCCCTCTTGCATCGATGTCTTTCCGTGAACTTCTGATAATTTTCTATGCAGCCTCCGGATTCCAAGAAGTTCAAATCGGATACTGACCTTATAATGAGCAAGAAATCTGAAGAACACGAGGAAAAAAACGATATAGAATCGGCAGTTCGTGCATCTTTCCACAAGGTCTTCCAGCCTAAACCATTTGTTATTCCCGAGTCCCAAAAGGAACTCTTGAATCAAGCACGTCGCGCAGCAATAGAAGATATGATTCGTAAAATCGATGAAAAGGTATTCTAGAAATTTCCCTTGGAACGCAACAATGAGATCCGTGCAATCTTCCTAAGTTCATTCTTCCCTAACTCATTTTAGTCGTGTGTCCTTCGTTTGGAAGGGTACGACTTTTTCATTTGTTTTTGAGCAATCTCATTGAGACACTCTCTCTCCCATTTCTTTCTCCAGAAAGCAACAGAAAGATTCATTAAATTGTCTACGCTCTTCTTCTTGCCCTCCAGTCCTTTTCTCACTCTTTTTCTGATGCATCGTTTGTTGTAATATATGGGATCCACCGCCATCATCTTTCTCCACTTCTTATTCTCTTTTTCGCGCTGGCCTATAAAACGTTGGAAAACGCACAAAAAATGGAGAAAAATGAGAAGAGAAAGGCTATTGCCTTGCTGTTCGTAGGAGACGCTGTGAGTGAGAGAAGAGGACTTTTGAATAGGATTCCCACGTTCTATTCGTATTGAAAGAGGCTGTGATTGCTATCTGATGTTAGTACAAGTATAGTTGAGAGAGGAATTTTCGAAAACTACAGTATGCCAATTTGAACTAGACTTCAAAAACTCCTAATTCAAGCTGTCTTATTACACTCCCAGACGTCTCACAGGTGATCCATCCTATGGTCCATTCTTGGACTCCGCCCATTTCCTCATCATCCTCTCTCCTCCACCCGAAAACTCCGCCCCTACTCGATCTCATCGTTGTGTCCCCTCCCAAGAGCAGCTCTCTCACTTCACTCATTCGAGCTCCAACACACACGTATTCCAGCTGCCTTCTGCTCCTTCCTCTTTCCCTGGTGTCGCTATGGACTCGGTCTCTCCCGGCTCCCTTTCCCTATCACTACTATCACTCGGAGCCGGCGAGTTGCGCGAGTTGGCTTCCTATTTACTGCGACTCGCTGATCTCCAGGAACAGGTAGGATATCCCCCGAATATGTCCCCGTTTCGAACATAAAGAGAGACAAGTATTCAGCTCCGATAGCTGTCTGGTTCTCCGAAGAGGGCTCTTTCCGGAAACATTGTGCTCTCCGCGAGAAACAGCTTCTTTTTTTTTGCCGCCGCGAGCTTCTATATGTCATGTCTCTTTTTTGTTCACATTCATTCGTGTCCCCACGCTTTTTGAGGCCTTCCTCTTCACACAACGAGTCAATGCCGTTTAAGTGAATGCTTTGCCACAGTCTTCGATCATGTCACATGAAGCCTGGGCTCAGATTCGCTTAGGCCGGCGTTCTTTGACTCAAAACTTTTTTTGGGTTTTTTTTGGGGTTTGATAGATTCAACTTGGCGATGGTTCAGAAGTCTCGTAGATTTTTTCAAACTGAATCCTTGAAAAAAGATAGTCTCCAAAATCTACCATAGCTTTGGTAGAGTATACCAAGTTTCTTGCAACATTACATATCTTGCAGATGAAAAATAAAAACTTTAAGATAAATCGTGACTCTCTCATCTTTTCATTCCAATCGCCGGCGTTTTTTGCTCCAGGCGCGCAGTGCTCAAAGTCGAAAAGCTGTCCTATTTTGGAAGCGAGTGGTGGCACAGGGACAGAGACACTCCTCTGTTTTCTTCATCTATTTTACTTGCACACACACGTACGTGTTAATGCATTTCAGTCCTTCTTCTTCTCCTTCGTCCGGCTTCCAAGCTCTTGACGGAAACGGAAGAAGCTTGCGGAGGAAAGACGAAGAAGAAGGAGAATAAGAAACAGCAAATGGGAGACCAGATGAAATAGTAGACGAAAGGAAGAGGGACAGATTAGGCTCTCCGGAGGTTCTGGTCTTATCATTAGATATTTATGGTGACGTTGTTGGGGCAACCATCATCTAGTGTGGGCGCTTCTTCATGTCTCATCAAAGGACGGGGTGGTTTGAAGGACCTTGAGGTAGCTAGTAATAAGATTTCAGTCGCTCTCTTGAAAAATTCAATTATGAAAGTCTCCAATCTCGTATGAAGAATGAGAAGTTTCAGGTTTCTTTTTTTTTTGCAAGAAGTCATAAATTCAGAGGCAAAACATGAGTGCTCCCATCGAAACTTGATTTACATCCATCCACTCATGCCAATCACGTTGTCAGTTGTCTTTTTCTCGACTGACCTCTCCTCCTGCTATCCATCAGACGATTGCCTCGAAAACGAACAGTTGCTCTCTCTCTCCCGGATGCTCTTCTTCGTGTACGACTCAAAAAACTTTCTTCCCCTACTTTTTGCTTTTTGTAATTGGAGAAGTAGAAGATGGACAGACATGTGGCCGAAGGAAAGAAGAGTTTACGTCCTTTTGATGTGACTTTCGGAGAGGAGACATCCAGATGTTTGTAAAGTGGCCAGAAATCCAAAGAGGTGTTCTCACTGGGATTATGAACGACGTGCAGTGTGGAAATGCAGCACAGAAAGTATTGAGCCAGTGATATTATCCCGTGTTCCATCCAACAGACGAGTGTGCGTTTGAGAAGAAACTGAGCGCTAAAGAAAAGGAAGCAGAATGAAGAGATTAGTTACACCAAAATGTTGTTATGGAAATATAAATCAGCTCTGGCGATTTGAAGTCGGATAGAAGGGCTGAACTGAAACATCAATAACCTCAATAAAATACTCAAAAAATAAGTAGTTTCAGATTTTCAGATCATACCATGCCACGTCACCCATCTGAATGTACAGAATCTTGTTTAATGGTAATGAAAATCTTAATCGATCCATTCTTCCAGAACCCAGCACAGTAAGAAGCTTCTCTCAGTGACAACAGTGCCTTCGATATCTTGGCTCAATTACTTTTCGTCAATTCTTTCAGTTAATCTCTGACTTTTCATTTCTTTCATTGTAATTTATTCTGAAAAAAACAGCTTTCCCCTTGTGATCACTCACTATTTCTTATACTTATCCTTCTCGTCAAAATTGCATGGATTTGAATTGAAATTTGAAAATAAACTCTTTTCTGAATTTTGAGTTGGCCAATTCTCAAATCTGCACACACAAAATGTAGAGTTACTGCTCATAGAATACATTACAGATTTCTTTTTCATTTCTTCGATTTCAGAGGATTATTCAGCTCAGAATGCTCGGCGACGAGTACGGTAGTTTGGTGGCGGTTGCCACCGTTTCCACTGCAGCAATAGTCGTGCTTTCATGGATTTTGAGAAAGTGAGACTTAAAATACTGAAGTATTTCTAAACTTTCGCATTCAGACGTCCAGTGTTGGTCAATGTTGTGTTCGCAGTTGTCATTTCTCTTGCAATTTTTTCGTTCTCATCTCTGGTGAAACGATCAATTTTTGAGACTTTCGAACTTCTCCTTCAGATGGTTATTGGTCCTCAGCATTCATGGAACAGGTAGCCAATTTTTTTACATGTACCAAAATGCCTCTAGAAGTGTTGCACTCCGCCCACCTCAAACGATACGCCTTTTTATGAAGCTTGTGGGAAATTTGAAAACAAAGGCATCGAAAAAAGGGGCGTGTCGTTTGAACTAGGAGGTGCAGCACTATTACAGGTCTCCCAGTATAATTTATGAGTATTTTTCAGAGTGTTCATGGTGGCATTTTGGCTGGCAAACGTCGCCATCTCCGTGATCTTCTGTGTGTACGTGACATCAATTGGGAGAAGTAGCACCGTGCACAGAAAGTTCTTCCATCTGACAGTTTCCCTTATCTACATCTCCGGAATCCTTCTCGATCCTCTCTTTTCATGGCTCTGCGCCTGGCTCTGGTTGTGCATTTTCGTTCTCATCGAGCTTCTCCGTTATCTGAACGTTCCACCATGGGGAATAGTGTTGAATGAGCATTTACTCATTTTCAAAGATGCTCAAGATTCAGAACTCCTTCTGACTCCAATCTACTTGCTCGTTGGTATCTTTTTGCCGCTAATGTTATCAGCAGACGCTGGAAAACCAGACTTTCAACCGAAGCTTGCTCATTTTGCTGGTGTAGCTGCAGTAGGAGTCGGTGATTCCATGGCAGCGATTGTTGGATCACAATGGGGAAAAACTAAATGGACTCAGTAAGCTACTGTAGCCTAGAAAACCGTTAATTGTATTCTCTTTCAGGAGTCAAAAATCTCTAGAAGGAACTCTGGCCATGCTCTTCTCAATGATCTTATTTCTTGTAACCACTAATATCTTTATCCATGATGCTTCTTCCGTAATCTCAATCATTTTTGCATCTCTGATTGCTTCTCTACTTGAAGCTTATCTGAGAATTATGGATAATCTCATACTACCCTTTATAACTTTTATGATTCTGTGACTAACCGTCCGATTTCGTTTCTTCTAACTTTTTTATGTGTTTTTTTCGATTCCGGGTAAGTTGCGGTTGTGCCTTCTTTATTCCATTCACTTTTTCTATGAAAAACGTTTTTCTAACATACATTTTTAAAACTACAAGAAGAGAAGTTAATAATAAACATACAAAAAATGCTGAAAACGTTCTCAAGTTACATGAGTTTTCTATAAATGTCGGCTTCCTCAGCCATTTGGTCTGAAGATCTTGGTTTCCTCTCCGGCTCCTTATCATGGGAGGCAAGTTTTTGATAGATTTCATTGTCCCCGAAGTCGCCAGAACGACGGGCAAGGATGTGAATATGGACATGCTGAAATCAGTTTGACTGTTGGGTAAGGAATTTAAAAATCTCACAGGCACTGTCTGGCCAGCTTCCTTCCCATCCTGTACACATAATGTAGATGCTTTGACGTTGTGATGCTGAAAGTAACAGTTCATATGTCTCCTTCAAACATGTAAAGAACCTTTTCGAGCATAGCTTGAACTTTCTTAGCAACAATGAACAGGTCTGCAGTTTCAGCATCTGTCAAATCCGTCAGATGCTGGGTGACTCGTTTTGGACTGATGAGAACATCTGGAATGGTAGTTTATGCTTTACCAGAAGGAAGAGGGTACTTACGTCCATCAGTTACTGGTTTCAAATTGACAAATGCAAATGAATGAGGAGTACTGTAGAAAACATGATTAGATGGGATGGTGAACTCGGCGAATTTCAGATCTGCATTTTCGGAAACTGTCTCGTTGATATGAAGAGTGTACAAATCCGAACGGCGATGTGAGAACACTGGTTGCATTTCTCGGAGGCTGTCAATGTAGTTCAAGTCGATTTCAGCGAAGCACATGTCTGAAAATATTCCAGAACTCATTCAAATCAAGAAGTCCCGCTCACCAACTCTCTCTGAACATTGAGCAACCACAGCTCCCCATGGATCAACGACCATCGCGTGACCGTATGACTGTCTCTTTGGATTATGCGCACCAGTCTGAGCGGCAGCTACCACGTAGCATTGATTTTCAATGGCACGAGCACGGAGAAGAGTTTCCCAGTGAGCCAGTCCTGTGTTAAGTGTGAATGCACTGGGGAAAGAGAGCAGTTGAGCTCCACGTTTACGATTCCAGAGGGAAAGTTCAGCGAATCGTACATCGTAGCAAATCGAGAGACCAAGACGGCCAACTGGAGTGTCTACTGGTGGGACCATCTGGAAAATTATGCTGATTTATTGTTTTTTTAAAGTCTAACTTTGCTTCCGGCCTTGCTGAACTCGCTCTCCATCAATCGGACCTTTCCTGGAATTTCCAAATCGAAAAGGTGCAGTTTGTTGTATTCAACTCGAGTGGTTCCCTCGGAATCAATTACCAGATGGGTGTTCCATGGATGGCCATGGTCTGATGGATCCTGAAAAACTTGTTCAAACTGCTCGAAATAAAGATGAAACCTTATGATGAAGTCCACCCAATGACAACCAGACGTTGTGTTTCTTCGCCAAGTCTCTGTATCTTTGCATATATTCACATTCAGCCGTCATCGCCAAATCGACCTGTTCGTTTTTATTGGCGCCGATGAAGTCGAAACATTCTGGCAGAAATACCATCTGAGAGAAAATAAGAACACTGCATTTTTATCGCAATTAATGGTTAAGAAATACCTCACACTTTTTCTCTCCGGCTCTCTCAATCATATTCTTAGCCGTTTCGAAGTTTTTTTCGAGATCGTTGTCGCTTGTCATTTGACATACTGCTATCTAAAATTCTCCCAGATTCCTACAGAAATACTTCCAGAATTCAAAACTTACGAAATGCCGCCCAGTCGCCATTGTTCGCCGGAAAACTGTGGTCAGCATGCGATCAACTATATAGATAACAAAAGAAAATCAATGATGGCCAACTAGCGAAGGAATAGAAAACTGGTCAAAATCAGATCACTTTTTACACAGCAAAAAAGAGCTGGGAGGGCAATATATTCATTCACGCAGAAAACAAAAATACAAGTTCAATACTAGATGTTATTACCTAATCAAAGATCTCTAAGGACAATGAGAATTCAACGTCTTCTAAAACGAAGTTAGGATTGATCGATCTGAACACTCAGATTCAATCATCTTTTTTCTTTTGATCAGACAATTGCGATTTCGATGGTTCGTTAAGCTTTTCATGTTCTTTTTGAAGTCGTTGTACTTGACCCAGATGAGCAGTTGTCGCATGTACACTGTTCTTACGGCTCACACTTCGTACTCCCAAATGACGATATCTGCAAGTTCAGCGAATTACTTTATCAAGAGAAATTTCGTAAATTGCTCACCGGTACCACTTTCTCCCGAAAAGCGCTTTGTTGAGCTCGTATTCATGTCGAACCTGGAAACAAAATGTAAAGGTATACATCAAAAAACATGTAAAGGTAAATATATAAAATAAACATATTGTCTGTGAACCTTGTATTCAACTTCACGAGCTGTCTTCAGGGTTCCCATCCGTCGGAGGGTCCAGAACGTAGCTTGAATGAGAAGAAGAGTAGTCATATAACGGAATGGCATAGCGATCTGAAATAGTCAGACTTTTTAAGATGTCGATGAAACTCGAAAGTGGTGAGAAATGTACCTTGTACAGGATAAGCGAGACAACAACCACACCAGCAGATTCTGGTGTATTCTTGACTTTCTCCACAATTGCATCTGGCATATGCATCCATTCCAAGAGAGCAATCACGTCTACTCCACTTTTCACGACTAGATACAATGCGATGAACCAAGCAGTACATGAAGCAGCATGGGCTGGTACGGCAATGTACCAGTATCGTTTGAAGTAGTACTTCACTTTTGCGAAAATCCCTTTTGGTGCTTCTTCTGATCTCATCTGCTCAATTTTCGCGGATTTTGCAGCTTTCTGCTCATCTGACATTGTCATTCGAAAAAACTTCCATTTCTGATCTTCCGCCGGTTTTGTTTCTTTTTCCTTCTCGCTCAACTTCCATGTGGTGTGTACGAATCTGTTCGTTGAACTTGACGGAAATTGACTTTGTATGCAGCACAAAGTGCGAGAGCAGCATAATTTTTCTGCTCGAATAATGGAGCGAGCCAAGAGCATTCTAAATGAAGCAGTTCATTCCTTAGAAGATATCCTGGATTCTAAAAATACTTGATCGGGTAATTGAACTCTTGTTCTTTCAATTCTAGTCCTTAGAACCATAATATATTGGTTATAGAATTTTATTGCTGCTTGAAAGTGCTCTGTAAAAATACATGAAAAAAGGAGTCAATAAATTACATTTCTACACATAAAAAAACAAAACGCAAAAACAACCCAGCACGTTTAGAAAATGTGCGGCAACCAGTATTAAATCGAATGATACGCTTGGACTATAAAAAATTAATTGACGAGCTCAGTCTTTTGGCGGATGGCTTGGTACAAAGCTACGACGAGAACGATGACGGCGACAGTTTCGGAAGAAACTGGTGACTTGGCAGCGAGTCCCTGTAAACCATATTATTACAAAATGAGAGAAAACTATGTCAGAATTATGAAGCTTTAAATTGGAAGTAATAAATACGGGACGAATTTCGAGCATTTTTTGTGTGCAGAAATAATTTTAGTACGTCAGAAAGTTACAATTTTCAAAAGCTTTAAATACTTTGATGATCTAGAGCTGATATAAATTCGCAGTCTGTTGGCACATTTAAAAAAACATAAAGTGATTTGGGTGGATATCTAGCGAAGCATTTGATCTCATCAAATATCAATGTCGCGGGGCGAATTAGAAGTCCTACTGTCTATACAATAAAACGTATGCTTGCGACAGGCTCAAAAATGCGTTTCAACGACACGCCCCTTTATGAAACGGGTGGTAAAATTTGAATGTGAACGCATTGCAAAAAATGGCGTGTCGCTGTGCACGCTATATTCCTTTAAAAGTGTGCCAACAGACTGCGAATTCATAATCACAATAATTGTATTGCTCTCGAGTACTCGTTAGGATACTTTTTTTTCCGATCTTGATTCATCACAGAAACATTGGTTTCCGTCTCATTTTGTTGTAAAAATTCTCGAGAATATATTTTTTCTTCTTTTGCAAGAAATTCCGTTACGATTTCGAAAAAATTCCATCCATGAATATGAAAACAGAGCATTTTTGCTTAATTTCATTGTTCAAGAAGGTACTCGTTAGGATTTTTTTCGATCTTGATTCGCCATAGAAAATTTGGATCTAAATTTTCGAGGTTTTGTAAAAATTCTCGGGAATATGTTTTTTTGTGCAAGAAAATCCATTACAACTTCGAAAAAATTCCATAGTGGAATAGGAAAATAGAACATTTTGCTTATGCTTAGTATTTTTCGCAAAAAAAAAACAACTCACGGTGTGGTTGTGTTGGACAGTGAAAAGTGGGCTGGTAGATGGGTTCTTGGCAAATTGTGCGGCTCCCTCTTCATCATAGATGTTGATGTTGAAGGTTTGAGCTCCAGCAGCCGTATGGTCAAGAGTCCACGAGACTTGGTATTTAGCGGTCTCGTCAGAGGTGGAGACTGGGATAAGACGACCATTCACTTCAGCAGTGTATTGGATATTCTTTGGGTTGTTGCTGCATTGAAGTGTGAACTCGGTGATGAAAGTGGTTCTGTAGTGGAAGAATCCATCGGTCGTGGAGAAAGACGATGCGGAGTATTTTGGTGACTCGCACTTGGTGCCTGAATTTGACGAACCTTTGGAATAGGTTACACAAGATGAAAACTTACAGAAAGCAGATGCAACCAAGCAGAGAGCGACGATGGTCTTCAACATTATTACCTGAAAATTTTCAAAATATCAGAAGTACGTAGTATGAGAAAACATTTTCTTTTGAAGCGGGATAAAATATCATAAATTGAAGACATCACATTGGAATGTGTGAGAACCCCAAGGTAAATCTTCGATTAATAAAAAAAAATCGTATTTGGAACAAACATAATCACTGCCTTGACCATTTTTCTCATCAACTTTCACGTAAAATCGTCCACACTGTCTCACTTGGCAGCCAGCCAGTTTGCAGTCCTCCATGTGTCGCTGCGAGACCCGCCGCCTGAGAAATGCTGCGCGCCTTTGAATTCTTCAATGCAGCTCACATGAATCGATTCTCAAACTCTCGACAAAGCCATCAAAAACTGTGGCTTTGCTTATTTTTGATTTGAATGTTGAGGAAAATGATATATTCGAATATATTTTTAAGCTTTGGCCCTTTAGATAACCCTTTGAAACGACTGACAATCATCCGGCAATGGCTTGAGAATATTATTCGATTTTCAGACAACAAAATGGCTTCCAGTAGCAGTGGAGACATTAAAATTCACAACGTCTTCATGGCGAATGTGGAAGAAGAATTCGGGAGAATTCGCGGATTAGTTGAGGTTCGCACCAAAGAGTATGACGGGTGAACTATGTAAAGCTTTAAGGATTACCCATACGTGGCGATGGACACAGAGTTCCCTGGAGTAGTGGCGACGCCATTGGGAACGTTCCGCAGCAAAGAAGATTTCAATTATCAACAAGTCTTCTGCAACGTCAACATGCTGAAATTAATACAGGTAGCCGAACAAGTTCCATCAGTCTGTATGTAAAGGTGCTGCTCAGGTTGGCTTCGCGATGGTCAACGATAAAGGAGAGTTGCCGCCATCGGGCGACGTCTGGCAGTTCAATTTCAACTTCTCCTTTAATGAAGATATGTACTCACATGACAGTGTTGAAATGCTGCGGCAAGCCGGTATCGATTTCAACATGCTGCAGGCAAGAACTTGTGTTTTATGTTCACGTTAGGAACATCTTCTTCAGACTAATGGTATACCGACTCATGTCTTCGGTGAACTGTTGACAACTTCCGGACTCATAACGGACCCTCGAATCACATGGTTGACATTCTCATCTGGCTACGATTTCGGATATCTGCTGAAGAGCATAACGCTTGGAGATCTGCCCAAGGAAGAATCGACGTTCTTCTCATGTCACAAAACGCTGTTCCCCACTAGTTTCGACATCAAGATTCTCCTCCGAACACCAAACTGCGCGTCGGCGAAGCTGAAAGGAGGTCTTCAAGAAGTTGCTGATCAATTGGACGTGAAAAGACAAGGAACTCGCCATCAGGCTGGTTCAGATGCCCTTCTCACCGCGGCAACCTTTTTCAAAATCAAGAAGCAGTTTTTCGGAGACAGCTGGAGCCAAATCGCACCTCTCATTTGCGGTCACATGTTCGGTCTCGGATCATCCCTATCCCTCTTCCATGCCGGTTCTCAGAATCGACTTGGTGAAGACCCAACACAAGGCATGGGTGGAATCCAGCAACAAGTGAACGCGTGAAGAAAGTCGAACATAGGACTCGACGGATAAGCCACATTTATAAATAGTCCTTTTCAATATTTTCTCTTCTTCCCAACTGGTGTGATCTCTTCTCCTTTTCTTCTCATGTGTCTATTTCTTTGTCGAATTTTGGTCGCATTTCCATCCGTTTCACACCCAAGTCAATCACAAAAATACTCTCCCCTGTTTTCAACCAAATTTTTTTTGTAAATTCATTCTGTTTGTCTACCTATTCCCCACCTTTCTCCATCTCACCCAAAAGTTTCCCCTAATATTTGCGTCCTTTGCTTTGTGGTTTTCTTATTGTTTCCAGGCTCTATTCTCAGCTCTATAGGCTAAACTAGATAGAGAGGACATGGAAGTCGAATTGATTTGGATTTCCAACAGTTAGGATCGGAGCCCGTGTAATTTTTTATTTTCAGCTTTCCCCATTCCCTATGCCCAAAAAAATATAAAATTTTCCAAACATACAATTGAACATGTTCCACTTTGATACTACCACAGTTGGAAAACTGCATAACATATTTAAAATTATAGCGAAAGTAAGGTGACCCGACTACTGAAATTTTTTCAGCATAATGCCGAGTGGTGGACAAAGGAAGCATACAATCTCAAACAAGACGCGCAAGCGACCCGGAAAGGATTTGGATCAAATCCACGATGATTTGAAACCTGAAAAGGCAGCGAAACTTCTTCAGCAAGAGGTATTAGTTTGTGCCAGCTAAGTTAATCTTTAACGTTTTTTCCAGGTCGACTATGACCTGCCAGGCAACGGCCAGTTCTACTGTATCGAGTGTGAGAGGCATTTCATCGACGAGAAAACACGCCAGCTTCATCGTAAAACTAAGCTGCACAAAAATCGAGTGAAGACGCTGAAAGAAGTTCCGTACACCCAAGCAGAAGCCAATGCTGCCGGAGGATCTGGTTTTTTCCCAGCAATTACTTTGAAGACTCGTGTTGAGCTCCCAAAGCAACCTGAAATCCCGATCTCTACAGAAGAAGAGAAAAAGTAACCAATTTGCTAGTGATCCTTGTTTTGTTTTTTTTTCTGTTGTTTTCTGCATCGTTTGTTGATTTTGCGTTTCATAAAATAATTTTTGAACTAAAATAATTAGTTTTCATCGGTGAACATCAGGGAAACACAAATAGGAATGAAAGGGCGGGTTTTCAAAACTAAAATATATAAAAAAAAATCGGAGAAGAACATTATGCTTCAGCTACTTGGAGACTTCTTCGAGCTTGTCAAGGAATTTCTTCGCTCCATCTGCGGTCCCGAATCGGATCATCATCGTAACCATTTCAGTTTTGGAAGTTGGGCATGTGAGACGAATTCTTTCTCCTTTGTCATCCACTTTGGTAGCCTTCATAGTTTTGTTGCACAAAGCATTGAGCCAGACAGTTCCCGTGGCAGTAGCTGCTCTGATGAGTACGCTGAACTTTCCATCAGTATCCTTGACATGAAGCATTCCTACACCAAGTTTGGTATATTCTTTCCCCGAAAATTTGAACACGGCCACTCTGAAATGAAATCGTATTTTGGATAATCTGAAGATTTGAAGGATGATTCCGAAAATAGGCGAAACATCGGTGGTCGAAGTGAAAAGCACCATTGTAACTTTATTTTAAAAAAGGCCTGTTGAGACGGATGGATTCTCAGGTGTTTTGAGCAATTTTGTAGCTGTTATATTATGATTTTCGGGATCAGCAAACTTGATTACATACTTTGAAGCAAAGAAAAAAAACTGCGCTGAATCCTTCTTTAGGGTACTCACTTGCTGCTGAGAACCGCGTCAGGTTCTTCGGCCTCCACCGCCTCTACTTTCGGTGGTACATACTCTCCTTCCTCATCATCGCCACCTTCGGGCTTTGTTTGATTCTCCATGGCTTTTTGTGCCAATCCTGCGAATCCACCGAAAAGACTTCCACTTCCCGAACCGAAAGATAGAGTTTGAGCATTAACCTTCGTTGGATCCGAACTCGAAACACTAGATGCACTCGACGTACTAGATCCAAACAACGAGGCACCAAAGGATAGTGCAGAAAATGGCTTAGATCCAGTAGTCTCATCCTTCTTTTGCTCACCGAAACTCAATGGTTTTGTTGGAGTTGTGGACGACGTTGGTGCTTTGGTAATACTTCCAAAAGGACTGGTGGAAGTGGCTGGAGCAGTCTTGAGTCCTCCGAACAAAGAATTTCCACTCGGTTTGGTAGCGACAGCACCAGTTTCTGCCGGTGGGGAGCCGAACAAAGACTTTTCAGTCTTCTCTTCTGATTTATCGCTGACGGCATCAGGTTTCTTTCCAAACGAGAACCCGGAGAACTTGGTTGGCTCCTTGGGCTTGTCGCCACTGAAAATTTCACTTTGGGAGAATAAAAAGTTGTGAAAACTTACTCTTTCCCCAGGAAAGCGAACAAAGATCCGCCGTTGTTTGGCGGAGCAGTTGCTCCGTCACTAGTATTGGTATCCTTCTTGGTCCAGAAATCTTTGCTAGGTTCCGGGAACTTGATCGTAGTTGTCGGAATATTCACAGAAGATGTTGCAGCTTGTGGTTCATTCCCCGATTTGAAAACAACCGATTCGGAGCCACCAAGAGGTCCCCCGCCACGAATAGCTCGTTTCCGGGCAGTTGCTGCAGCTGGCGGATCAGCAGACTTTTCGAGTGGAAGCGGCGTTTCTTTCGCTATGACAGAAATATCCCCAAACTTCGGTACCGACATCGCAGCTGCTGGGCTTGACGCGGCGAAAACTGTGGAGTTCGCGATTTTCGGAGAATCTGTAGCGCTTGACGCAGTCTTCGCTGTGCCATTTCTACGCACAGCTTTAGCTATTTTGCGATTAAGTGAAGTTTCGCCTGAAGAGACTGGCTTGGTTTCAACGGTTTTCGTAACTGCCTCCTTCGAAGCCGAACTTGCGGGTACTGCAGAAGAATCGTCAACGCGGTACATCGTTTTCAAGTCTTGCACATGCTGCATATACGATGTCATCGTTCCGGTCTGCAAAAAATTGTAAACAATGAATAGGCATAGTTTCGTAAAACATACAAAGTCATAGTGATTTTTTTCCATGTAAAATCCGTTGAGAACTTTGAGAAACTCTGCGTTGAGCAAGCTCATTTTGTCACGAAGCCGAAACATGTTCATCTGTTGCTCAGAAGTGGGCGGTATACCACCGAATTCTGTAGAAGTCGCCATAATATGAGAGGAAATCGGTGAAAATAGAAGACGGAATTCGTTTGAATTCGATGTTAAGTATGCACTTTCGCGTAAGGGTGTTTGCGTAGCTGGCACCTGATCTGACGACAGAACCCACTGACTATGCGCGCTCCTTTTTCTCAAATTGAATCTCCTTTTCATGTTTTTTTTCGGAACTTGTTCGTGTTTTAAGTAGAAATTTTCAAAAATGAGAAATACTTGTTCTGATAATGGTTAATATTTAAAAAGCATGTAGTTTTAAAAGTGATGAGTTCTACAACGCTGAGACACACAATTGAGAAATGTTGTTGTTCATATTTCTATGTATCTATTGAAAAGCAAAAAAATAGAAGGTTTCCGTCTCATTGAATGTCATGAAGTCGATAAAAATTTTAACCGTTTTTCAGTTCAGACATGTTACGTCTCGTCGTCTCCACTGCTCTCCGGACCACATCGACACGGTTTTTGAGCAGAAATGCTCTTCAAACCAGAGTCTTCACTCCAATTATCATCTCTGCCGTGAAATCACCATTCCAAATCAGACAATATTCTGCCAAGGTATGTATAGACTAGTTGAATATTCTTTCTTTCCGAGACAACTGTCATCCGCGGTAATTTTCTTTTCCTAAAAATGAGCAGATGGCACCGGACAGAAACAAATTTTAATGAGAAAACTTTCAGGCTCCACTCACCAAAAAGACTCTGGAGGAGCGGATCGTTCTCGTTCTTTCTCTCTACGACAAAATCGATGCCAAGAAGCTTACCATGGACTCTGATTTCACCAAGGATCTCGGTCTCGACTCGTTGGATCACGTAGAAGTAGTCATGGCTATGGAAGAAGAGTTCGGATTCGAAATCCCAGATGGTGACGCCGACCGCTTCAAGACCCCTCGCGACATCTTCCAGTACATTGCTGACAAAGAAGACGTTTTTGAATAGACTATATTTATCATGTTTGCTGACAATCTTATTTTTTTAGCAACCTAGTGTTTTTTTCAATCATTGTTCTCATGTTTTCTGTGGAGCAGTTGAGATTGAAACAATAATAAAATTTTTGGAAAAGTTGAATTTTATTGTTATAGGAAGTTGCTTCTCTCCCCAAAATATTTGAAAAGACTCCAGAAATATAACTGAAACTTTTTAAATCAATGTAAATCAGACACATGTTCGATCCATCGAAATGGTTCGGACGAGCCCCTTATCAGCAAGTCGGGGACACTGATGATACGATAGAAGTAGATCAAATATCATTTACAAGTTCATGCTCATCAGGAGAACACGAAGGATATGTAACTGCTATGGATTCAACGGCACACAGGGAAGCAGGTCGACTTCAAGTATCGTCAAGTGATCTCATCTCTTTTGAACATGAACTGAATCTCCCGGGTTAGTTTACACTTTATATTCAAAAAAAAAGTCATTTTATCTCTAGGAACTTCCGAAGACCATTCGATTCTCTCAGCTGAAAGTCCTGCTGCATCCCAAGCATCCACGTTCCCTTCGTCTCTGTATGAACCTGTAAACTTGAAAGAAAGTGTGATTGTCAGAAATTCAATTTTCTGGTTCACAGAAACAGAAGTGGATGCTTCAAAGCTTGTTCTTCCAATATCCAATCGAGGGAGAATTTGTCGATTCGATCACGACGTTGATGATAACCAACTGGAAACTATGTGTAGGACACTCCAGATCTCAATGGGTCTGTGTGAAAGGTCGCGATGGCTGAACCATATTGCTCGCGATCCTGTTATGTCCCAGTTAGTTCAGGAGCTGGATGAAGAGTTCCCTTATTCATCAGAGGCACGAAAGGACTCAGAAGCAACTGAAGAGGATTTCGAAAGTTCAGAAAACGAAAACGGTGTGACATTTCAAAGACCCGCTTCTTTCTCTTCTTCCTCTTCCTACACCGCTTCATTTAAAACGATTGTGTGTCCTACTGTAATAGAAACAAATGGGATATTTGATGAAACAGCTGAAAACTCTACTATGAACAATTTCTGTCCAGGAATGACACGGACAATCGTACCAGCTCGGAGAGGAATACAATCCATTGAACTTCGACGGAGAGTCAACGAAACGCCGTCGTCTGTGTGTTCATCTATTATTCGACAAGCCGTCGAAAAAGATCCACCGATTGACAAAAGAATGACCGCATGGATGCGAGGATTTGCCGAGGTGGACACCTGGATTCAAGAGGTGGCACCTGCTTCACGGAAGCATGATAAGTATTCTTTCGAAGTTCCTCCTCTAACCGAAGATTGGGTTTTATCAGTCCATAAGCAACCTGCTCTCCGACAGGGACTCGAAACGCAACAATATAAATGTGCAGCATGTCGTCAATCACTTCACGGTCACCACCTCAACGATCGAGACTCCTCCCCCAAGTTCTGTGACTATTACGGTCTCTTCTTCTGCTCACTTTGTCATGGTGGCGAGAAATCCATAATTCCTGCTCGAGCTCTCCTTCAATGGAATTTCACCGAACATCCCGTTTCGGATAGAGCCATGAGGTTCCTACGAGAAGTCAGAGAGATTCCTGTTTTTCGGATTCGCGATTTGCCAGGAGACTTGCTGAAGAAGAATAAGGCGTTGAGGGCAGTGGTGGAGCTGAGACAGAAATTAAAACATATGGAGAGTTTTATAAAGGTGATGAATGGAACGAGTTTTGATCTACAAATGTTTCTTTCAGATTTGTATAGACGCTTCCAACCAAGTCTTCGAGTTTGGCAATCTTAGTACTATGTTTGCAAGTATGGATCGTTATCTTCTGGAGAATGATGATCTTTTCTCTCTGAACGATTTGCAGAGAGTGTATAATAAGGTGAGAAATCAAAGGTTCTGATCTCTCAGCTTCCCATATTTTACAGGATCTACTATCCCTGCTGGAACCGCTCGCCAAAAGAGGTCGGGAACATATCCTCCACTGCAAAAGATGTCGTTTACAAGCTCCAGTTTGTGTACGATGTAACGATATGACTGATCGTCTGTTTCCATTCGAAGAACGTGCGATTTTTCGATGCGAAGGATGTGGTCATCTTTCTCATTTTCCAAAATGCCCAAGACGAGATGTACCACGAGACACACACTGTCCGAAGTGTGCCAGGCTGAAATCCAGAACAAGTTCGAGGTCTTCAAAACTAATTGGAGATGTTGTGTAGACAATTTCATTTTGAGCAATACGTTAAATACCAAAGTCATCCAGCTTTCTCACTTTGCTTTCTCCTCTGTAAACTTCACTTTCGTCTCCATTTTTTCACTTTCCTACACCGAATGTGCCTTTTTGCCTCCTCTTTGTATTATCCCCCAGTTGCTCCGAAACTGATCCCGTGATACGACTGCTTAAATATCAGAGTTTAGTAACCTTTGTCATTTCATGTCGATAAATTATTTCGCTTAATCATCACTTGTTTCTCTTGAGTAAATTCTGGATATCCGATGCAATGCTTTGTAGTTATAGTCTTTGTAGTCACACTAGTTTTTGATCTGATCAGGTCCATCCGTTTTTGTGACCTTTTCAAAAATGTTCTCGAATCATCGAATTAGTTTTTCAGAAGACAGGTGAAACAACTTTCCACCTTTACTTGGTACAACGGATTAAAATGGGAAACGTATGTTTGTTCTTTGCTCTCTCTCAAAATACACTCCCCTTTCGAATCTATAGCACTTCTGGACACCGTGGTCTTCCTCCCAGCGCATTTTTTCTATTATTTGGCCTGCGATAATCCTCTACCTATTAATGAAGCTGCTAGTTGAAAAGGTAGAATACACAACCAAAAACGCACACGTTGAACATAACATTGATTAAGTATTTGAATTTGAAAAAGAAAATTCCAAATGTTCACATCATATGGTGCACCATTTCCAGATGTGGGGAAGCAATCGCGGAGCTGTGGAAAGATTCCAAATACGTCGCGCAGCCCTCGTTGCTGAATTCGAGCAACGTTCCGATCCAAAAAATCTGGTTGGGAATCCGAGAATTCAGAATGGGAATGAAACAGCTGAACAGATTGAAAAGACATTTTGCGAGATTCTTCAACTCGATCTAATCGCTTTGAAATGTGATTTTACAAAAATATACTGTTTTCTCACTGTCAATTGCAGCACGTCTTCAAACGGACGACTACAACGCCTACACCGTGTTATGCGCATTCGTCTGGCGTGCGATCAAAATCAATGGAGAAATCAATTGTATCACAGAATTCATCCGAGAAGCATTCAGTACAGCTGAACGTCTTGATGATGAATATGCAGAATCTGGAGAGAAGGGGGATTTGTTCGGATTACCATTCTCGGTTAAAAGCAATTTCTTTGTAAGTCTCAAAAATTTGAACTCGAATTACCCCTTTCTATCAGGTCAAAAACTACGACGTGACTTGTGGCTTGGCGAAACTTCTGGAACAACCAAAGACAACTACCTGCCCGATGGTCGAGTTCTTATCGGAACAAGGTGCCATCCCTTTCTGCCTCACAAACGTTCCCCAAGGTCTCCTGTCATATGTCTGCTCGAACCCCATCTATGGTACCACCAAGAATCCGTGGGATTTCACTCGTAGTCCAGGAGGATCATCTGGAGGAGAAGCTGCACTTATTGCTGCTGGTGGCGCTGCTTTTGGAATCGGATCTGATCTGGCGGGAAGTCTGAGAATCCCAGCTGCCTTCTGTGGGCTTGTCACTTTGAAACCAACACAAGACAGATTCCATGTCACGGATACGCATGGAGGACTACCAGGACGTGGACGGCTTGGACTGAGCTTCGGATTCTATACAAAGACGGTGAAAGAACAGGAATTTCTTCTTTGCAAAATCGTGGGAAATCCAGCATACCTCGAACTGTGCCCGATGTCTGCTCCAGCCCCTCTTGGAAATACTGAAATGAATCCGGAACAGAAGCTAGTGATCGGGTGGTTTGTTGACGATGGATTCAATCCCGTTGTACCATCGAATCGACGTGCAGTGGAGGAAACAATCAAGAATCTCAAGGAACAAGGTCATACGATTGTGGAATTCAAACTCTCCGAAGTTTCCGAGGACTTTCCAGCATTTGTAGTGGCCGATATGCTATTCCGAGTAAGTAATGCACCGATGGTATTGAAAGTGAAGTAACTTCAGAACGTAATGCCTGACAATGGAGCATATATGTCGGAAATGTACGGCGGTGAGCAATACGATGAGTACATGAAACTCTTCATTCGTCTTGTCCGTGTCAGACAGAACATGGTTGTCAGTTGGCTCATTCGTTATGGGGCCATGCCAATCGCGAGACTTTTTCTCTCGAAAAGGCTTGCGTGCATTGGAAGCTCTTACAATGCTGACCTAGCTGCTTGTCGACAAAATCAGGAAAATACTGATACCTTCAAGTTGCATTGGATCAGATATTGGAAGAGCAACAATCTCGATGCATTGATTTGCCCATCATTCATTAGTGAGTTTCTGGAATCATCAATCGAATAATGCATTCAAATCAATTTTCAGCACCCGCTCAACCGTTTGAGTATCCGGCCCAATTGTCGAATGGGGCGTTCCTCACAGGTCTCTTCAATATGCTGGATGTTCCTGCTGGAGTCGTTCCTGTTTCTCCAGTTAACAAGTACGACGTCGATCTTCTGAATGATCCAATCCACGGATTCCCATTGGAGGGTGATATTATGCTCAAAAAGCAACGCGAAGCCGCTCTTAAGACAACGGGATTGCCGAATGCCGTTCAGGTCAGAAGATGATGAGAATTTGAATTTTGCGAACATTTTTTGTTCAGGTGATCACTCTCCCTAACACAGAAGAAATGTGCCTCCGTGTGATGAAACTGGTTGAGGAGGTCAGCGTTGGAGTTCAATATCTCCAGTGGAAAACTCCAGAAGATGAGGTTGCTCAAATCGATCGGGACAATACACCATCTGGAGTCATCGAGAGCCTTGAACGCTTCAAGCGAGTGAATCTTCATCCTTCGAAGTGATTTTTTTTTCAATATGTAAATACATTGATTAATTCATTATTTGGTCATTTTTCATTGTGATTGTATTCTCAAAACCTGATAAGCATCAACATTTTATGAACATTTTCACTTGGAAGTTAATCGCATGTACCTTAAAAACGAAAAAAGCACTTTAGTCAGTGATGATGCCTCCGAAAATGTTATTTAAGGATCCTACATTCATTTTCAGAAGCCATTTACATTCTCTACTGATCTTCATAAGGAACATAAACCAAGATGAACGAAATACCGTAAGTCACTTTAAAAATTTACAGGCCTACCAGTCAAAATTGAAATGTTCATTTTTGATCTATGTTGTTTTTTGTCTACGCGCTCATTTCCACCTTAATTCTCTTCTTCATTCAAAATTCCAGTTTCACCTATCCAGTTTTGTTTTGAAAGTTACGGTAATGTGATTAAGAACTTCACTTTTTTTAAACAACGCCTTCAATTTACAATTGTTTTTCTTCTCAGAACCTCCCACCACAGTAATGCAAGTCCATCCACATCCTCTTGCGGAAGAAGACCCTCAAGTCCCGGAAAGAGTTCAACAAGCACCAGAAGAGGCCGATCAAGTTGTACCGGAAGGAAACCCTCAGATACCAGGAGATGCTGGCGAAGCACGCCAAGGAGTCGCCGATGTCCCGAGAGACCCGGACGCGGAAAGATTGCCGGATGGCTGGAAAGTGAGTTTTAGCTATAAGACGATGACAACTGAGTGATCAATTCCATTTTTTCCAGGACTACGATCCCGTGAAGTACCCAGAAGTCCAAGCATTCCGTGATCACCGGAACGCTACTATCCAGGCGCTCGGAATGCAAACAGAAAGTCTAACAAACGGTGTCGTCAATAACATTGTGAGCAGAAGTATGTTGGAGCTAAGAGGTGATTGTGAAAATCAGTTCGCAAAAAATCGCATCATATTCTCAGAGTTGTTGCAAGACGGCCGACTAACAGCCGTTGCAGTGGTCTCTGCATTTGTGAAGAGAGCTATTCAAATTGACAAGCATCTTAACTGTATCACCCAAATGATGGATGATCCAATAAGAGTAGCAGAAAGATTGGATCAAGTAGGGGTGAAAGGCCCGTTGTTTGGCTTGCCGTTTTCAATCAAAAGCAACTTTCATGTAGGTTTTTTTAAACTTCTTTCGCCGTATTTCCTCTGATTGACCAACCCGATTTCCAAATTTATCTCGGTTGTTTTCGCAAAGATCAAAAAATGGTAAACTAATAACAAAATGCTCAAAACAAAGTGAGAAACATTTTGCCAAATTTATATTCATTTGCGCGACAAAATTGAACTGGAAAGAGATCAAATGCACGGCGAGATATCCTGAGAACCATGTCTGTGCGCTTTGAACGTGTGCAAAATTATGATAGCTGTTACCGGAACCAAGATAAACAAGGAGGTGAGGGGTGCCTGTCTATTAGAGGAGATACGGTACAGTCAAACGAGTATAATTCAGGTTCAAGGATACCCCGCAACAGTTGGATTAGTGAAACAGCTTCAGGAAGATAGACATCCCGCCACAACGTGTCGTCTAGTCCAACACCTTATCGATCAAGGTGCAGTTCCGATTTGCCTGACAAACGTTCCACAAGGACTTCTCGCATACGTGACTTCGAATCCCCTACACGGAACCACCAAAAATCCATGGGACTTGACTCGCACTCCTGGAGGATCCTCTGGAGGAGAAGCTGCTCTTATTGCTGCTGGTGGCGCTTGCTTTGGCATTGGAAACGATTTAGTTGGAAGTCTCCGCATTCCTGCTGCTTTTTGTGGACTAGTTTCCTTGAAACCAACTCAAGCCAGAGTCCTCGAAACGAACATGCATCCCGGACCTGAATCACGTGGACGGCTTGGATTGAGCTCAGGGGTTTTCACGAAAACTGTCGAGGAACAACAATTCCTTCTGAGACAAATTTTCGGATTCGACGGTCAACCCTCATGGCAGGACCCAGTTGTCATCCCTCCGGAGCCTGAACAAAGGCGAATTATAGCTTATTTCACAGATGATGGATTCGCTCCAGTGGTACCATCAAATGTCAGAGCTGTTGAAGACACGAAATTTAAGCTGAGAGCAGAGTTTGATTTTGAGCCTGTCACTTTGACTGACTTATGTGGCGATCCGTTTGAGTTGGCTGAGCTATTATTCAAGGTTAGGTCCACATCCACATTTTTCTTCTGATTTCTATATTTTCAGAATGTGATGCCCGACAATGGCGCGTCAATGAATGAATTGTATTCAGGAGAAAAAGAGGATGAGCACATGAAATTCTTCACTGGACTTCTCAGAAAGAAGCAATGGTCATGTGTGAATTGGCTCGCCAGTTCTACCGTCGCTCAGTCTTTCATAAAATTTATTTCAACTCGCGGAGCCTGTCTAGCTCGTTCAGTCAACCTTTCTCAGCAAGCTGCTCAAGATAGTATGGAAAAAGTCAATGTTATCCGAACAAGGTGGAACACGGTCTGGGCAAACCGACGCTTCTACGCTTTGATTTGTCCATCATTCATCAGTTTGTCTTGACTTTTCCTGCAATATTCAATAATGTGATTCAGCTCCTGCACAACCGTTCGAATATCCAGCATATCTAGCAACTGGTACCTTTGCAACTGGTCTCTTCAATATGCTTGACGTGCCTGCGGGTGTCGTTCCAGTTAATCCAGTGACACAAAATGATGTGGAACAACTGGCTCATTTCAATACTCAAGGGGATCTTCTTTTGAAGTGGCAGAAGAGAGCAGCGGAAAACTCGGCAGGTTTGCCGAATTCAGTACAGGTGGAAGCAGTTTGTAGAATATTAGCAACTATGTTGTTTCAGGTAGTGGCAAACAACGAAGAAGATTGTCTTTCTGTCATGAGTCGTATCGAGGCGGTTACCACCGGTGTCCAGAAGCTTGTTTACCGTTATGAAGGAACTTATCGAAATGACGAAGTAGTGAGGAGCGAAGATCTGTTCGAACGACGAGAGTTTGAAAGGCCGAGAAATGCCGACCCTGATAATAACAATTGATCTACCATCCTGTACCAATAATAACCTATATTAGGCAAACGGGAGAAAGCGCAACCGCGCCCGGCCGTACTAGGCCCCCCGCGAAGTTTGAAACGCCCGCGAAATTTGAATTCAAAAGTTATTTTCAGGCAAATTTCGGTTAATTTCTTCGATACATTTTTAAAACGAAAAAGAAACTATTTTGATGACTTATTAAGAAAAACGCTGGAAAATAAATCGAAAATTGTCTGAAAATAACTTTTGAATTCAAATTTCGCGGGCGTTTCAAACTTCGCGGGGGCCTAGTACGGCCGGGCGCGGTAGCGTTTACCGCCGTTTGCCTAATACGCAATAATCTGTAATTTACTGGTTTCTATAGAAGTATCCTTCTATTTTTGTCTATCTAACATCCACTAGTTATTTTCATGATCTTTTTTTATTCTTTGAAATATAAAAAAACTTGTGTCATTTTTTAGCAATATTCTCAAAACCGGAAATGCGAAGAGTTCACTGATATTCTTGATTCGATAATTCTTGTGGACGCGATTCATACTGCATCAGTATTTTCAGTACGGCTGTATCTTTCAGTCATGGATCTCCTAGTGTTCGATGGTAAACAACAACGAAATTTGTCCAAAGTACCAGTCAGCTTGAGTAAAAGAGAGCTTGCCGAGATATTAGGGGAGCAGAAAGTGGATGCTCATCTGGTTAGACTAGCGGTTTCACTTCAGACATCCAAATGTGCACTTTCAGAACGGTGGCATAGTGCAAATATTCGACGAAATCGCTTCTCGAATTCTACATGAAATCGCAGGAATAGGACAGTGGTTGGACGATGAGAGAAAAGAGAGTCAAGGAGTTAGTAGGACTTGTTTCAGAAGCGAACATAGAGGAGAAACTTCCAAGGAAGAACAAAGTTGGTCAGGTTTGTTTTTTAGTGGACAATCAGTTTGGTGATTTTCAGTTCAATTTCAGAACAATCTCCAGGAGTTCCCACTCTCGTTTTATCGTCATTGGAAACTGTTTTACTTTCGATCGATTGGCGGATAATTAGGGTCAGAAAAGGAGATGAAGAATTGACAGATCAAGAAGTTTGGCTGAAAATGAAAGACTATGATGGTAGACAGGCAGAATTCGCGAAACTGTATGCCGTTTACCGGTTTCTGAAATCGAACGGCTGGATTGTTTCCAGCGGACACACTTTTGGCTGTGATTTTTGTAAGTTTCAGCCTTGCTGGGCTCATGTCTTCAATAATTCTCATTCTTACAGTAATCTACTGCCTCGGAGCTCAATACTATCATTCATCCGCCGGAGTGCTAGTGGCCGATGAAATCAGTCCTCAACGTCTTCTAACTCTCACTCGAATCCTGGCACATAACAAGAAGGCTTTGATACTCACTACCACATCGGACAGCGTGCAAAGTTTCGAAGACGTGGAGAAGGTTGAAGTGAAGATAGTGACGATGAAAACCTACTTCCTGGAGAGAGATGTGGCTCAGATGTCGATCAGACAGAATGAGCTCTATCAATTGAAATGTCTGGACTAATTTTTTGTTGTTGCTACTTATTATTGTTACCGTTGTTAATAAATTTTTTCAGCTTTCTTTTTCAGCTTTCAGCATATCAAAGCGCACCACCAAGACGTCGTATCTTTCTAGGGAATATGAAGTGAGACAGCGTTCGAATCAACCGATTTCTATTAGTCACATCATATACCAAGAATCTCGATAACTGAAAATCGTACTCTCTTCTTCTTCCTTTTCCTACAATTGCCCACACGACTTCAAAAAACGAACAATGACATCACAAAAACAGACCCCTTTTTATTCGGTGCTATTCCAATGAATAGACTCATTTAATCTGCTTTTCGACTTCTTCTCACCCTGAGAGTTGTCTGGTCTCCGAAAAAGAAATGAGTTGTCTTGGGAGATTCATCATTGGGTTTCTTGTATTCATCTTCTATTTAGCTAGTCTTCCATTTTTGATTATCTATGCGATTCCTAAAGTTTTATATGAACAGGTAATAACTTGGAAACTTTCGACCTCTAAAAGTGGGATTCAGTGTCGAAAACCACTTCGTAAGCGTCGAATTCGTAACTTTCAAACCCGACAAGTCGATGGATTCGTTGATTTCGAGAATCGAACTCTACCGGCAAACCTTCTTCACAGTGAGAGAATAAACGGATCAAAAATGAGTGCTGAGGAAATCGAGAAAACTTTTCAGACAGTTTTAGCAATGGATTTTCCCGCATTAAGAGGTACGCGACAAGAAATTTAGAGACTTGAAGATTTTTGAATAGGATTAGTTAAACTGTTGGAAATTTCAATCCACAAGCATGCCGTAAAACCTGTAACAATGTTACACTCCTTCGCATCTTAAACGGCTTTTATCATTGGATTGGGAATTCTGAATTGTTTTAAATTAATAAAATGTTGCTCATAATAAGAGCTACATTTATAGCTCACAGCGTTTCTAAATTCTCAATCCGAAACTGTCCTTGAAGTGAGGCGAGTGCGGTTCAGCACTACTACTTGTTATACGGTAGTTCTTACTAACCATTCGATTATTCATCAAAAACTTCGTTTTGACATTCTCTCTTTCAGCTGCCCTACAATCTGAAAAGTACAACGCCTATACTGTTTTGAGTGCCTATGTCTGGAGAGCTATCAAAATAAACCGAAAGCTTAATTGTATCACAGAAGTCATCAAGGAGGCATTCACTGGTAAAGAATAGCTTTTTTAGAGTTAGAGAGACTTGACTTTCAGATGCTGCAAAATTGGATGATGAGTATCGAGGTCACTCAAAACCAGTTCTTTTTGGGATTCCATTTTCAGTGAAGAGTAATTTTCATGTGAGTTCAACCGATATCTGAATTCATCAATATTATAATGGCCTGTAGATGGATGGATATGAGGCGACTGTTGGGTTGGCGAGTCTTCTGGAGAACCGAGAAACTTCTACTTGCTCATTGGTTCAATTTTTGAGAAATCAAGGAGCGATTCCATTCTGTCTAACCAATGTTCCCCAAGGTCTTCTATCTTACATAACATCCAATCCGTTATATGGAACCACCAAGAATCCATGGGATTTCTCTCGCACTCCTGGAGGTTCATCTGGAGGAGAAGCGGCACTTTTGGCTGCTGGTGGAGCAGTTTTCGGCATTGGAAACGATTTGGTTGGAAGTCTCCGAATACCAGCTGCATTCTGTGGAATAGTCACTTTGAAACCGACTCAGGATAGACTTCACGAAAGTGAAATGAATCCGGGACTCCCTGGAAGAGGACGACTCGGATTGAGCTCAGGATTTTTTACTAGAAATGTGGCAGATCAAGAGTTTCTGTTGAGACAGATTGTAGGAAACCCGAAGTATCATCAAATGTGTCCATATTCTTCTCTTTCTCCGTTACTATCAACTGGAGAGTTGCCAGGTGGAAGAAAACCAGTTATTGGATGGTTTGTGGACGATGGATTCGGAAAAGTTGCCCCTTCGAATCGTCGTGCAGTTGAGGAGACCATTGAGAAACTGAAATCAAAAGGATACGAGATCAAAGAATTCAAAATGTGCGATATTGATGAACAATTTCAACCCTATGTAGTAGCTGATATGCTCTTCAGAGTAAGCCTTTAGAAATAGTGCAACATGACTCAACAATTGAATTCCAGAACGTAATGCCGGACAATGGTGCATATATGTCCGAGATGTACGCAGGAGAGCCCTATGATCGCTTCATGTCTCATTTCATTCGTCTCGTTCGCTACAAACAAGTATTCGTCATCCGATGGTTGGCTCAGCACGTCGTTCTTCCTCTCGCTCAATGGACTCCGCTGAAATCAAAACAAGTATTGTGTCTTGGTAATGCATACAATGCGAATCCGGGATGTGTTCGGCAGAATCAAGAGAAGACCGACGCGTTCAAGTTCAAATGGATCAAGTATTGGAAGGGGTTGGGAATTGATGCTTTGATTTGCCCATCGTTTATTAGTGAGTTTGGGAATAGTTCTTTGTGAGGGTGGAAAGGCGTCGAGGATCATTGTAATGAAGCTCAAGTATCCAAGTGGAGAGTTGAAAGCCTTTTCAGCCCCAGCACAACCGTTTGAGTACCCTGTCCAACTCTCCACTGGTGTTTTCATAACCGGACTTTTCAATATGCTCGATTGCCCTGCCGGCGTAGTTCCAGTATCTCCAGTTCTGGAAAAAGAAAACGATCATTTCGAATCCAAAGGAGATTTCGTGTTGAGACTCCAAGCGAAAGCGATGAAAGAAACGACTGGAATGCCGAATGCTGTTCAAATCGTCACTCTTCCGAATCAAGAAGAAATGTGTTTGAAGGTGATGAAGCTGGTAGAAGAGACTAGTGAAGGCGTTCAGATGTTGAGATGGAAATCGGAGAATCAGACGATTTGGACGAATGGAGAAAGTTTGGATTGCTTCGAAAGAATTGAGAAACCGAAGGCTTCTGGGAAGTGCTGAACTTTTATTCTTTGTTCTATTGTATATCGCTCCAACATTAACCTCTTTTCTACCTCAGTTAATCGAAATGAATGATGCTACCGAAGGAAATTTGATCCACAAAAGCCGATGACTCTCAAAGACTATGATAATGGTTAAAACTAATGAACACGGTTTTCAATTTTCAACTTTATTATTAACACAATGAAGAGAAAACAAAACGAGATCTTTGAAAAATCAGGTTGAGTATTGAAGGAATCCACGAATGCCGCGAATTGTTCTCTTTTGTTTCTCGATGTAGTCTTCATAATCAAAAATGACAATTCCGAGATAGTCTTGGATTTGGACATGGATCATGTCTGCAATTTCCTCGACGAGTCTTTGGATTCTGAGTTAGCGTTCCATATCAGTATGGAAACATACGATAAGATAGCCGAAGGATGCAGCAAGAACTCGTGGATCAAGTTCCAGACATGATCAAGAACTATCTGAGAGGATTCGAAAACTTGACTTTCTAAAAAATTACCTAATGGAGAACTATTGAGATAGCACTGGAAATCGAAAAAAAAAAACGAAGAAAGGTGCAATACCAATTCAACCAGTGCAATTCACCCTGTGTGACATTCAGCTCGAAAACTTTCCTTTGCATTTTCAAGCTTATTCTTTTTTACGTAGCATCCTAAAAACATTCTCTTGGCAATCCACTAGAGAAACAGTTTTCGGTTTAAGAGAGAAAAACAACCGTTTCCGTGAACTACGTGTTGTTTTCTCTATCCTTTCATTTTTCCAACGTCTTCTGTCAAAAAAGAAACAATCAATAAACATCAGTTACAAATCAACTCGTCTACATACAAACTCATTTCTCGACTCGACTCCCCTAACTTTCATTTCACTTTTCGCCGCCGTCAACACTACTAAAAAATCTGGTGAGCCCTTTGAATCTCTCCTTCCAGAATCCTTGAAAGTGTTTCAGATGGATCTCAGTAATGTCTCTGGTATCCAATGGGCCACCAGTCCTGCACCGAGAACTGCCATCGATCACAACTCTTCGTTCGAAGAGTCGCCGGCGAAACGAGTGAAACTTTCGCCTGAACTCACCAAATCATTCAATGAGAATCTCAGTCAAACAGTCACTCTTGTACTTCGGAACAATGAAGAGGTCAGTTTGCAATTTTCAGATAGTAGAGTTCCTTCTTTTTTCAGGTTTTTGTCGATCGCAGCCTTCTATCACACTATTCAACATACTTTCGTGTCCTATTCTCCAGCGAATTCCGCGACTCACAGGCATCTTCTCATCGGTTCGAATCAGAATCCTGATTTAAGGCATCATATTTTCTTTCAGAATACGTCTAATTTCTGCCTCCGATTTTCATATTCTCATCACAATTCCACGAGCTTTCGAACAAGGAATCAAGCCAAATATCAATGTTCAAAAGGCTGTTGAGGTGAGAGACCTGTGTAGCACTGGTTGAACAAAACAAAAAACTCTTTGCGAGGCAAGCTTTTAAAGGGAGGCCAGAGATATCGTGAACGCTAAAAAATGCTGAACTCCTCTCACCACAATTATCTCGGTTCTAATTGAGTATTTCAAAAAGTTGTCGACTGATAAAATTTAGCTATTATTATGGACAACATTTTATTAGTTCACAACTTTTTGCAATTCCCAATACGAACCATCGAAACGAGACGCGATAGCACGTATGTGCTAAGTTTCCAGCTTCTCGAACCAGCGGCCTTCCTCCAAATCAACGTTGCTCTTGACTACATCAGTGACATCATCTGTGCAAACTTGTCACATGAGAGTAAATCAGTTTTACATGCAATAATCATCGATCCATACATTTTGAGATATCATCAAAGTCTTCCGCCTTGCTCTGCTCTATCACACTCCACTGGCCGTCAGGGTTTGGAGAGCAATGATTCGACAGTTTCAGACGGTTTGATACATTCGAAACGTTTAAATTTGTAAGTTTCCAGTTTTCAGATGTTCACGACGGATGTGTATTTGACACTGAAAGAGAACGAGCTGATTGGACTACTCACCGATAAACATTTGAATTTGAGAAGTGAAGATGAACGGACTGTCATCGTCAACTGGATAAAACACAATTCTCCCCTTCAATCCGATCGAATCATTCAGTTTGCTCAGAGGAACTTTGCAAGGAAGCCCCTACCGGATGGCTCCAAATATGAGGTTATTCGGAATCGACAGCCTATTGGAGCAGTTGTATCCTTCGGTTAGTTCGGCAGAGTGAAGTGGTGACATTCAATGCGGTCTTTCGATTTCCAGGTGGTTGGGCAAGTCGTGGAGTTGCTCAGAAAATCGAAGTGTTCAACGCGAGATGCGATCGTTGGCAAACGTGCAACTTTGATTACGATATGTGAGCCTTTTTCTGCATTCCCCCATTTACCCTCAATCTTTTTTGTTTCCATTCAGACCAAATATTCGTCGAGCCTACAACGGAATCGAGATTGTCGACGACAAACTTGTGGTTTTCGGCGGATTCAACGGATTACAGCACTTTCAGACAACGACAGTCTTTGATTTGGAGACGAAAAATTGGAGAAGCGGGGCAAATATGCACGATAAGCGGTGCTATGTGACAGCTGCAAAAGTCAAGGATTCTCATGGAAGGCAGCTGGTTTATGCATGTGGAGGGTGAGAAATGAGCACGTTCAAAATATGCGAGACTTTTTTCCAGAATGAACGGAGTGTCTCGACTGAAATCGGCTGAAATGTACGACCACCAAGCGGATCGGTGGACTGAAGTTTGCAGCATGTCCAATTTGAGATCGGACGGAGCAGTGGTAGCAGTAGATAATCAAGTAATAGCCATCGGAGGATTCGACGGACGAAACATTCATTTCGGTGGAGAGAAGTACGATCCGATAATTGACAAATGGCATCCACTGGCTTCGAATATGAGGACTCGTCGAACCGGATGCACTGCTGTTCCGATAATGAACAATGTCTGCATGGTGATTGGCGGATTCAATGGAATCAAGAGACTGGATACTGCCGAAATATACGATACAAGAGAAGGTATCTGGCATCCGGTATCGGTGATGCACACTGCGAGATCCAATTTCTCCGCTTGTCCGATGGATTATTCGATTTACGTGGCTGGCGGATTCGATGGACAATCAACGACCAGAGAATCGGAAAGATTGGATTTGAGAGCAAGAAAGTGGCAGGTTCGTTGATAGAATATGAAAACAGACAAACGTATCCATCACTTTCAGGCACTTCCCGATTTGGCCGAAGCGAAGTCGGCTCTCCGCATGATCTCCTTATCCGACCATCCGTTCCTTGACAATCTTTTCGACATTTCTGAGGACGATGACGTCGTGACAAGATGGTGATGAGGATCCCATTAAAATAGAAATATAACACTGACTTCTTCTCGATCCACCAACTGACCTAAATGATGACTGACCGATGTATTCTTGTAAATATATTTGAATGAGATGATTTGATTCAACTTCTATCCTTTTTTTTCAAGTACCGTAAACGCGGTAACTGCGCCCTTCCAAGGGAGTTTGTTTCAGTTCTCATTGAAAATTTCAAAATGTAGTTAGGCCATGGAATGCTGTTCATGAGAAGAGCTATCTTTCATTAGATGGTACCTTTTTAAATTCTCAAGGCAAAAAGAGATAATAACTGCCAAAGGGAGGAAAAGAGGTGCAACACTATTACAGTTCTGGCGAAAAGTATATAAACTTTAAGAATTTTTTAAATGAACATTCGTGAACGAATCAAACAACTAGATCTTCATTTTGGTAGTTGAAACGTTTTTCCAAAACCACCATCAAGGCGGTTATGTCCCGTTTAGTCACGCGACTTCCAAATTCGGTACATTTCAGTGCAAATTTCGACCTTTTTCGTGGTCTTTAATGCGACATAACTAACGTGATTGGGATTTTCGATAAAAGTTGTTAACTACAAAAATGAAGATCTGGAGTTGCATACTTTTTCAACTTCTCAAAATTCACCATTTTGCACCGAAAATCGTCAAAGTTCACATACTTTTGACCAGCACTGTACATGGATTACAGTAGATACTTCTTCCTGTTTTTGTTTTTTTTAGTGCAAAACTGTGATTTCCGCCAACTCGTCATCTTGTTTTTTGTGTGGTCAGACGGGAAAGTTATCAGCAATGTTTTATTGACATTCCAATTAGGAGTTCCTAGAATATTGATGACTCATTTTGAATGAATTTGCTGCTTCAGGAAAACGTTTTGGAGATGCAACGGAAGAACAGAAATCAGTGGAATTGAATTTTTTTGGTGTTTTAGATTTCTGGTATTTCAGAATTGATTTAGAAAAACTGCAAGGTTTTTTTTTCTTGAGCTTGCGTAATTCTCTAATAGACCGACCCCTACCAGTCACTTTGACCAATCTCGGTTTCTGTAACAGTTATCAAAAAGTTGTCAACTGACGAAATGTTCATGAAAACTGCAGAATTTTGTTAGTTGGCAACTTCTTCATAACTGTTACATGAACTGAGATACCTTTGATCGAAAAGATGAAATGATGGGACGCGGGTTCCGGTTTATCGATCAAGTGCGGTTGCTCCGAAAATTCTTCAACAGTTTCAATTCTGAAACTGAAACTCACCCGATTCTCTTTCTCTCACTCCCTAACTTTATTACACCTATCACCTATTCCTCTCCTCCTTATTCTTCGTCCGCCTTGTCAGTTACTCTCCAAAACGAGAGTATTTGTGTGTGTGCTCGACCACACCTACTCAACTTGTCAAAACGAGCGAAATAGTGTGGAAGAGGAAGAGACGCAGAGAAAAGGTGTGCATAATAGATATGTACTCTCTTTTCTTACTTTCCGACGTCTTATCACTGTCTTTTGGAAGTGGGGGAACGAGAGAAGCATTGAGTAGAAGACCCCACCTCTTGTTTTCATTTTTACTCGATTTGATTCTTTTTGGGGATTATTTTTTGAGTTTTTACTTTTTGATACTTTGAGAGGCGCCCGAGGCTTTGTTGTTTTTCATGATTGAAATGTAGTCAAAACTATGTCTTACAACAAGTGTGCCGCATTTTAAGAGAGTTGAACAGCGGAACGAATTAAAAATTTCTGGTTAAATTGTCCTGTCTATTTATGAGACCAGGAAGGACCATTCAAAACTGACTTGAAAACTGAGCAGAACTATTCTCAAAGAATTGAAGAATGAACCTTTTATTGGAAAATCAGTAATGCATCAGTTCCTGGAGAACAATATTGTATGATATAATTTATGAGCCATCATTTTTTTATCTCTTTCTATTATATTTCTATGCTTCATAGTTTGGAGGATTTCCACAGAACACCATGGAACATACTTCTACTGAAATAACGAAGATTCTTTGAAGTACAGGTTCTTCATTTTTATAAAGAGTTTTGACAGGAAGATTCCAAGTGCTCTTACTATTATTTTGGACTTTTCTCTTAAGTCTGGGACAAGGTGAAAACGACCCGGTACATTCAGAGTCTGAATACAAAATCTGCGGAAAGCAAAAAAAAATATCATATTGACACTTTTTAGTGCGAACTGGCCAAAAACGACCAAAACTGATCCGTTTATTTACAGGCTCCCAACGGCCCAATTTTTCTAAATCTTAGCTCCCGATTTTCATTCTTTTTAATAGACAACTTTGTCAGATGAATCGAGTATTTTTCTATTCAGAATCTAATTCTACTGGGTCGATTTTACTTTGAACCAGATTACAAGAAAGAGTTCAACCAACCCTAGAACTCATGGAATCCTCTTGTGAAATGTATCAACTCAGAGAGCAGTTCTTAGAGCCGCTGTTCTCGACTCTTTCTTGTTTTCCGACTAACAAATTAGTTGAAACTGCGAAAACGTTCGTCTTGGTCTCATCTCAAGTACCCCAAGTTGTGCTCCTTCGTGTTCATCGACTGTGTGCATATTGTATTTCACACAGACAATTGCATGATTTCTTTTCTCTCCCTCCCGGCCACCATTCTCTCCTTCCACTTCAAACCGTTTTCTTTTTCCGCCTTTTCGTCGTCTCCCACCTAATAGACTCTTTTCGAGAAAAGCTTTCCCATATATCTCCGGTCATTTCTTCCATTCATTTTCCCATCTTTCTCTCTTCTTTTGTCTTTTCTCAGATTTTCCCTTTTTTGGGGAAACGGATTGAAAACGGAACACAACATAAGGTAACAGTGCGAAAAGTTCTCATAATTGAACATTCATTGAAATTGAAATCGAATTCACGAGAAAAGTTCTGGTTTATTCTGGACAAACATTTGTTTCTTTCTGTTTGTTGCACTTTGGTTGCCTCAGACATGAAGCTTTCTGGGTCAAACAAAGCTGGCTACCGTGTTCATAATGAATATTCATTCCATTCCCTTTCCCTCTCTTTCCACCCATCCTTCTTCCCTCTTATCACCAACTCCTTATCGATAACTTCTCTGTAATTCTCTTGTCCTCACAATCTCTAACATTTCTTCCCGTTATCAGCACCACCTCCGACGTTTTGAATTGTGTTACTTGCTATATTCTCCAATATTTTTTTTCAACTAACTACTCCCTTTCAAATTTCCTAATTGAATTATACAGATGAGAAAATGAAAACAAAAGAGAAGAGATTTTTGGGAATCTTCAAAAAGGTTAGTTTCTCAGTCGAATTGTCTTCAAATAGTCTGGGTATTCCAGAAGACGACGCCAGCGCCGGCGGCTCCTCCTCCTCCACAGGATGAACCGAACAGGTTTGTGTCTCAGTTTTCGATTCGTTACTCTTATGGATGTATTCTTTCAATCTCTATTCTGGGTTGTGAGGGTATTCTTCCAGAAAACCTGTATCAGTTTTCAGAAGATTTTAAAATTTCCAAAAAATGTAAAATTATGAGCTTCTGAAGTAAAATTATGAGCTTCTGAAGTTTGCTAGTTTTTCAACAGTATGCCTATAGTACTGGCTAAAAAAACGAAAATGAATATATTCAATGAAAACGGTACATTTTGAACAGTTCACAAATGTGTTTGCAAATAAGCGATTTATCTGAAAGTCAATGAGTCTAATAAGCAGTTCTAGATCATCATTTTTGTAGTTGAGAAGTTTGCGAGTAGTGACGTGACTTCAAAACCACAAAAATGTATATCTACAGTCGCTTTTATACTCACAAAGTTTCATAAAAAGTTGACAGTTCCAAACCACTTTTCGATTCCTTGAATTCAGCCATATTTGCCTGAAAATGACCAAGGTCTGAATGTGTATTTTCGAAAACACTACTGATCCTTCAGCTTCATGCTTTTCCTTAAACCCTTCCAGTTCTTTTTCGCAATTTCCAAATTCTTCGAAGCCATTCAATTTCTTTCTATTCTGATTGTCACCAATCCAATCCAAATCCGAAAATGAATCCGTTTCCATGTTTTGTTTCCATTCCATCTTCGTCACCACTTGTTTTTCCTTTTCTTCCATTTTCTTTCATTTTCCACTTGTTTTCACTTCTTCTAAATCTAGATGATGATGATTATATGTTTATATGAAACGATCGAAATGATGGGAATAGACTTGAATAGAAAGAGAAGAAGCCCCGAAAAAAGAAGTTTATTACATTACGATGAGATGGTAAATGACATGAAAAATGACGTGTAGAGGGGGACAAAGAGACAATTGATGATAAGAAGGGAACAGAGCTGAAACTAGACATCATTGCCACGTCAGAAACTGAAAAACTGCCGATTTATGCAAAAAGTGACAAATAGCATATTTGCTCAGCTCCCAGCTGTGAGCTGTCTCCCACACGGAGCTTTCCTCATGTTTCGTTTTCACTTTTCACAAACAGAATGTTTGTCCAGTTTATACATTTCGAATCCTATTGACGTGAATGTGAGGGGAACATCTATTGATGAGTTTGGGGTACTGTAGGTTCCGATGAAAGAAAAGTTTTGGAATCAAAGTTGCGTTTTTGAAGCTTTTGGTTGTTCCGGTTTAGGTTTTTTAAGGTTAATATCGCAGTGACATAAAGGAAATATTGTATAACATGTAAAAAAGCCAAAAATTTCAGTAAAATTGTTACGGTATTATCGCTATTTTCATGAAGTGTGGCTAGGGTGATGCCATCTGAAACATTAAAAAATATTGTTTTTAAAAATGTAGTTTTCTATGAATCACATCAACGGAGTGCCAGACCGTCTTCTACTTTCGTTTTTTGAAATTTTCACTTCTGAATTTCGAGTCTAGGTGAAGTTATGAACCAGATATATACATGTTGCGTTAATTCCGTCTTTCAAACACCGTTTCCGAAATTTCACTTCCGAGAAAATCTGATCAGTACTATTGGTATTAATTCTGAACCTTCATAGGTAAACTTTCTGACCACTTTCCCTTCTCAGCGTCTCCATTCTCTCTCTCACCTAATACCCCCATTTGGTTACCACTTTCATTCTGTCCCTCTCTTCACGTTCGAAATCAGCTAATATAAGTATAAACCCCTCTTTTGGGGCGCCCACTTTTCACATAATTATGCGCAACATTATACCTGTCCCTTTTCATCGTATAGTTTTAGTCTGTTCAGAAAAAAAAAGAGAAAGAGAGATGACGATGATTGGGAATTGAATTGCAGCACTGCCGCTGCTGTGAGTACGACTACGGGAGAGGAGACGAGGACGTCATTCGTCGATTCGGCCTCGACTCTTCCAGAAGCCGTCATGCCACCAGTAAGAGTTCTCAAATTGACATTCAATATGCTTCCTCTATTTACAGAGAAAAGGTAGTATTGCTCAGACGAGTGTAATTCACTATTCTCCTCCTGGTACGGTACGTGCCTCGTTTCCACTTTCTGCCACGTCGTCAGTGGTTTCTGGAGGATCAGATGACAGTGGGACGGTAGTGATTACGAGGAAGAGCAATATTGTTTTAGATGATGAAGAATCGTAAGTTCCTATTTTCAAAAGCTACTTCTTCATAGTTAGAAGCTTTCGGTTCTAAGACTCACAAAGCATGTAATAGTGTTGCAATCCTCTCTCCTCACTTGAAGAAGAGTTCTCTCGGTTCGCATTTAGCATTTCAAAAAGTTGTCAAGAACAAAATGTTTCTATCGGAAAGAGCTACATTTTGTTTAACAAAAACTTTCGAAACTGGCAAGGCTAACAGAGATACAGAGTCAAGAAGGAATTTTGGTGATTTTCAGTGGAAAAAAAAGACAACACTGTTGGGCTTTGATTATTGAAAAATTCTGATCTGTATTCATCTCATAATCCGTTCTTTTCTCCATTACAGAGTAATCTCGACTCCAGTCAGCCAATACGATGAGTCCCCAATTGTACAAAAACCACGTACAAAACGGGCGGCTCCTCCTCCCCCACCTCCCCCAACTATGCCATCTCCGATTGCTTCGATTCCTCCAATGTCTCCATCACCCGCTTCAAAACACTTCCGTCAAACATCCACAAACTCGACGATTTCAAGTCCCCCGCCACCGCCACCTCATCGAAAGCAAGAAAATGAGATTGACTACGAGGAAATGTTGAAGAAACTGCAGAATAAGTTTGATGAGTGGAATATGGTGAGGTTAGAAGATGGAGGGTCGATTAAGGAAGAGAGGATCAAAGCGGAAATGTTAAAGGATCATGAGAAATTGAAACTTTTATTGGAGAAACAAATCACTTCAGGTAGTGGTGAAAAGAAAGAAAACTAAATTGATTTGTGGAACTTTCAGATCGACCGAAATCTAGTTCCTCAAACAACAACAACAACTCGAAAATGGGCAACAACAATAACTATGTAAAAAAGCAGCAGTCTCCAGTGAAAATTCCTCAATATGGAAATTTCTACGCTCCACCTGTTTCCAGTCCGTCTCCACCTTCACGTGTAGGTGCAGTGCCTGGAGGTACCGTATACCAGAAAGTGGAAAAGTGAGTTTATTACCGAAAAACATGGAACAGTGTTGCATCCGCTCGCTTCACTTTGATGGCATTTATCTTGGTTTGCATTGAGAATTTTGATGAAATGATGGTCATGGCAAGAGAACATCTTCTCAAATCAATCAATGAGAATCAAGATTCATGGTCTTGGAATGTGACTAGGGGTTGCAACACTATCTGAACAGCAGCTACATATATAATACATTCTGTTTCAGAGCACAGGCAACATCTTCCACCTCTTCTGTCCCCAACGGCAAATCAATGTCTCCGAGAACAGATGAAAATCTGAACGAAGTGAAGAAAAAAGTGTCAGCTACCGCTGTTCAAAACACCGAGGCTGTGGATAGACTTCGTCGCGAAGTGGAGGAGCAACGTCAAAGAGAAAGAGAAGTCAAGGATTACCGGAATCCGAAGACCCTGGCAGTTCAAGTTAAGTCTCCTGAGCCAAAACGAAAAGAAGTACTAGTCTCACCACCATCTTCCCCCACAAAATCTGGTCCTCGAATGGTTGAATACAAGCCAATGAAGTCTCCAGGACTTCCAATTGATCCTGAAGGCATCTACGAGGAAATCGAGGAGAAAGCACCGCCCATTCCGAATACTCCTCCGCCGAAACTCTCTGAATATCGGAAAGAGCAACAATCAACTGCTCCTCGAATGCCCACTGTCCCTTCAAATGGATACGTCCGTCTCCAGATGAATGGAGCACCGAAAAAACCTGCTCCAAGTGCTCCGATTGTTTCTCCGAACCTCCAGAAGATTGTTCAGAAACCATTCAGTCCACCAGAATTCGCTTCTTCTCCAAAACTTTTGAGGAAGAATCCAGAGTCAGCCACTTCGCCGAAAATGTACGCATCTATTCCTGTGAAAGAAGAGAAGAAATATGAGAAGCCTCAAGTGCATCCACAAATGACGAATGGAAATTCTGGAGGAATGATAACAGCGACATCATCTCCATCACCTCAATACCGAAAGAGTCAAGGGAATCCGCCAATTGCACGAGGTGCTTCTGTGGATCAGAATCGATATGAGCCTTCTACAAAATCCCCGATCACCAATGGAACACCAAAGACAACACCTCCAGTGACTTCTTCTCCTGTGAATTATCGGAAAATGGTGAAAGCAGTGGCTGCTGCTCCAATGACCAGAACTGTGTCAGAAGATCAGACAAACGGTGGTTACGCTCCGAAGACAACAATTAACATCACCACGTCTCCATATACCCAAAGAAGAACTCCATCGCCTTCGAAAATGTCTCCGATGGCACGTACGATGTCTACTGATCAGACACCAGTCGGATCTCCATCCACATTCCGAAAATCATCAGCTCCAGTGACTACTTCGTCTTACCAACGAGCTACTACATTGAGATCCGTTTCCACTGAAAATTCTGTTCCATCTCCATCTACGAATAGAAGAAGTATGCCAACTGCTGGAATCCTCTCTGCCACATCATCAAAGTCTGCAGTAACTTCTGCCACGTCACCACCGTATCCCAAAGGGACTAATCCTACCGTAATCTCGATCAAATCGGCAGTTCCAAATGCTCCAAAACCTTCGAAGCCCACAACACCTCATGGAGAGACCTTTGATATATCTGATGTTCTGAAAGGTCCGAAACTTCGAAAAGTTGGAATGCCTGTCGAAAGATCTGGAATCTCCCTGGGAAAAGTCGTGGATGCAGAACCGTCATCCACCCGTCCATCGTCCACTCCACCACCTCCCCCACCTCCTCCTCCGCCTGGAGTTCTTGCCTCTCCGGCTCTTCAACCTCTTGCATCCAAGAATCCTGACTTGAGAGATTCATTGATGAGTGAAATTCGAGAAGCTGGAAGACTGCGTGCCGCTCGTGCAGCTCAATCTGCTTGAATGTGAACAATAAAGAAAAAGAAGCAAACTGGTTTTAATTATTTCGTTGTCAATTATATCAATTCATTTATTCCTTCATATCGACTGAATAAACTATTTTGAACGTCTATGATATGTCTTAACAGCAGATCTTGTGAAAACTGTGTTCAAGTTTCCGCTACTCCCAAATTTTAGTATTGCTTACAATATAACATGAAAAATTTCCAAGGAATTGAGCAGGACACCCGTTTCCGAAGACATTTGCTTCGAAAGATAATTCTTAATCACTCACACATATCTTGGCATCTAGAAGCTTTTGCAGGTAGTCACATAGTACATTTGAAAGCCCAGATTTCGCTCTATATACGTGCCAATTTAGAGACAATTCGCAAAGGTTTTCTTGAAGGGGTTTACTGGTCAGTTATGAAGCAGAAATGTGTTTTGGAAAATAGACGAGGAGACCATAAAAATGTGATAATTCGATAAACACTTCCTCTCACACTCTATTGACGCAGTTTCAGACATTTTCACATTTCATCATAGGTTTTTGCATATTTTAAACTTTATCTACTTATAACTTTATCTGGTTGCTCGGCAGCAGTAAGAGATTCCAGGGTAAATTTGTCTTTCAAATGAAGAATCTGAATAAGCTCCTGCTCATTATAATGATGAAGTGTTGTGATATGAAGTTCATCTGATCCATCTGTCAGAAAAGCCAGCGTGCAGTCAAATCATTAAATCGCTATTATCTGACATGTTTATTTTTATAAGTCCCTCTAGAGGCCTCTCCGTTTGTTTGCACTTTGTCGTACTGTTTGATTCTCTCCTGGCCTAGTATTCCCACGTCCACGCTCATTTATTTTCACTGAAGAAGAGAAGAGAAAGAGGCAGACACACAGAGTGAGAGACCTTCTCTCCACTCATTGGCCTCAATTCCTCTTTCCCTACGTCTCTCTTCGAATCTCACTGTCCCAAATTTCTCGGATCGTCTTTCTTTTTGGGGATATTTAGAATTTCGTCTAATTTTACGGCGTCGCGTATAATGTGATGTGCAATTCGATGCCAAGTAGACTAGGAGTTTACTCATTGATTGGTTCTCTTTCTGATTGTCTCCCCCTCACTTTTTTACTGATTAATAGTTCATTATATTGATCGAGGTTAGGCGTTGTATCGACCATAAAACTGCTCTCAGAAATTCGATTTTGCGAAACAAAATAAGCTCGATTTTTAGTATTTAGCTCGGAGCATTGTTTTTTTTCGTAGAGTCAATTTTTCCGTTTCAGAAGTTTTTTTTTCCAAAAAGCTAAATTTGACAAATCGCTAATAATTCCACCGTACACCTTTAAAGGTACACACACGCAAATTATATTGACGGTTTCACAGTGCAGTCACAGTGGATTCTCTGATTATCGATTTCAGTTTTTTTCTTTCGCAGGATTCTCAATAAAGTGAGAAAATCTTGAGAAGTTTTATAAAATTTCAAAATCTTGTTTTTTAAAAATGAATTCTTATTTTTTTCCTCCTCAAGTTGCCATTTTCTCCATTATATTTCCAATTCGCTTTTGCGAAAAAATACATTATTGTATTGTGATCCCCCTTTTCATTTTTGAGCACCATTTTCTAGATTGAAAGTCATTCACTTATTTTTCCTTGATACATTTCTCAGAAATAAAATCATCTTCTAACGAAAATCTGCGCGAAATTATGCTTTGAAGGCGACCACATCAAGATGACACGTACTTGTTCTGAATATTCTCATAGTCAACACAAGAAAAGATTCGATTATTGAGAAAGATTTCGTTTCCTGGATTACATGGTTTTCAGATATTATAAGAAAATGGATGATCGCTCATTGCCACCGTCACCGAATAATCACATTATAGTTCAAGCGAACCCTCAAATTGCGGCAGCTCTCTCCGTAAATTCTGTAAGGTTACAGTGTTCAAATTCACCATTTTTTGCCTTTGTTATTTAACGAGAAGCACCTTTAAAACTCACAGACCCTAATTATCGATGTTTGTCTTCTATACCTAAAATGCGTCATCTATATGCTTCAATATGTACCTTTGTTCGCCACAGTGACTGTCCCCGCAGAAAAAAATTAAAAATATAATAAAAAATCGGAAAGCACCCTCTCGTCTCTTCGGTCTCTTTCCGTAAACGTATGTGTGTATTATTCCAATATCGATTGTGCCGTCTCCCTCTCTCTTTTCTCTTCTGTATATTACAAAAGCTTCACACTTCGTCCCCGTCACAACTATACTTACTAAATATTGCCTATAACTATGTGGCCGTTCCCTCAAGGATACCCTCTGTTCTATCCGCATTTTCAGCCAATGCAACAGGGACCACCTCATCAAAATCCTAACGAACAACAGTTCGTGTCCCCACCACAGATGGGTGGAATGGGCGGACCGATCAGAGTTCAGATGCAGCAACCAAGTAAGAATAATGGGCCAGAATCACCTGAAAAATTATGTTCAGTGCGTCAAATGCCCTATCCACAACATCAAATCCGTGGTCAAGGGCCTCCACAGCACTTTTCTCCGATGGGAATGCAGCAACAGCCACCACAACAATTCACTCCCAATGGACAGCCGATTCAAATGGGGCAACGGCCCATGCAACCACAAAATCAAGGTCAAATGCAAATGGGAATGGCTCCAGGAGTATGAAACATTTTTTGTTGATGAAAAACTTCATTTCAATATTTCAGCAAGGACCTTCTGGTCATCCTATGGGAATGGTTGGTGGACCACCACCACATGGAATGCAAGGTGGACATCCACAACAATTCATGGTGAGTATTCAATCACATGAATAGAAATCACATATGCATTTTCTAGCCGAACTCTCCTATGCCACCTCCTCAAATGATGCCAATTCAACAGCAACAACACCCTCAACAGATGCATCAACAAGGCCCCTCACAAATACAACACCAAGCACCTCTACCACCACAGCAAATACAGCAACAGCCTCAGCATCACCAGAATGTCGTGGTTCAAAATAGTGTTTCATGTGGAGCCATTATGGATAAGGTAAGTGCTGAGTTGGACATCTACTTTCAATTTTGAATGCATAAACAATGGTTTCTAAGTGACCGATTTTTTTTTGTGAATTCTTCGGTGTATTAGGAAACTCTATATCTTCATTTTTGTACTTGCCAACTGTTTTTGAAATTCGATGTCAAGTCAACTAGGACGAGTTGAAAAAATAGATCGCGTTCCCCGAAATTTTAGGTCGCCGCTGTTTGCGATCTAATTTGCTTGACAGCGATTTTCAAACAGAAGCTGCCAACTGCAAAAATAGAGAACTGAAGTTGCTCAATGCACTGCCCAAAATTGAAAACAAAATGTGTCAGTCGAGAACGACTTGTTCAAGTCCTAAAAGTTGACCCGTTTTGCACTGGAAATCATCGAATTCCATATACTTTTTGGCTGTCGTTTGAACATTTGAAAATTTCTCCATTGCCCTAATAACTCTAAGATTAGTTAGTTTACGTTTCCAGTCAAAACTGGACGACTTGATGCAACAAATCAGCCTCACAACGGTCCTGGAAGAAAGTGTGAAAGATGTTCTCATCGAATACGCGGATGACTTCGTCAGTGGTTTGGTTGACAAAGTGTGTAAGATGATCAAGAATCGAGAAATTAAAAAAATCGAGTCCCGAGACATCGAATTTATCCTCAAGAACATTTATAACATGCCAGTGGTGAGTATTTCATCTGAAACACTATAGATTCGGATATGTTTTAGGTTCCTCGTGCGGCTACACACATCTTTGGAAATCAAAATGAAACGATAGATTTGTCAAAGGAGAAACATTTGCCTACGGAAGCACATAAACAACGGGTGGCTCTGCTCAAAAAACAAATTAAGAAAATTTGAACATTTTATCAGTTAGCCCATGTAATATTAAAATTATATATCTCTCCAATGCTCGGGTCACTAGATGCCAGTTCCTTCTTTCCATTTTAAAAGCTCGATTTTCATTTCAAATAAAATTTTTTGATGTTTTCATTCGTCTCATTCTACCGAAGGTTGTTCGTATCCTTGAAATCTATTTTCGTGTTTTCCTTTTATTCAACTCTCGAACTTTCTTCAGTTCACAAAAAAACAAAAACTCAAACGGAGAATGCGATTAAAGTGAAGCGAGAACTTCAATGTGAGTGATCCTAATTGATCCGTCTCAAGACGAGATGTATTTTCCAGAACGCTATATGCTGGCCACAAGTGCGATCGCGATCTTTTTAATCGCATGGAGTGCAATATTTTTGATCGATTATGTCCTTCGTGTCGCCCACTTCGAGCCATATCTCCGATTCTCTAATCGATACGGAATCGAAGTTTCGCCTTTTCAGCTTCGATTCTATATCACATCACCACCAAAAGACACTATTCTTCTAAATGAAAAGGCCGATATTATAGACGACGAGAAGAAAAATGGTTGGGTGTTGGAAAAAAGGGTTTCAAAAAATGAGAATTTTCAGATGTATTCTTCGAAGAATCTCGTCGTTCGAAATGTCGTAATCTATTTATCCGAATATGGTTTTCACTGGGTGTTCTGGCTTCAATCATCTGTCTTTTCGGAATGACATTTTACATGTCTCATGTTCTCATGAAAGATGTTGGGCAGTTTTTGACAACTTCAAGACCGAGAACGCAGGCGTATAGAGGGATGGAATACCGATCCATGCACGATGTTCTGACTTCTATATCCCCTCCGGAAGTTAAAACTGTAATTTTTAAAACTGGGCTTCCATAATCTGGTTTATTTTCGCAGACAATGGAATCAGAAGCAATGAATAATCCCGTTATAATGGACAACTCAGACTACGATATGATTGAGGATGGTCAAAAAACATCAAACCGTGGTTTGGTTCCTATTATACCCGGATTCAATCTTCCGTGGAATCACATTCCCATATTTATGACTGTCTTAGTTATCGCTGCAGTTTTTCATGAGGTACGGTAGCGGTGTTCTCAATTCAAAAAATCGCACGGAAAACATTTGAATGTATTGAAAATTTTGAATAACTACCTCACTTACGGCGCACCATCTGTAGGACACGCCCACTGCAACCAGTCAGCGATTTTTACCCGATTTTGACGTTTCGCGGGTTCATAAATTTTGTATTTTTTAAAGTTTGTAGATCGAACTCAGTCAGTTTTTTGAAAAAGAAAACCCCGCATGCACCAGTAAACCCACGAAACCAAACAATCGTGCGAAAACCGCTGGCAGGTTAGAGTGGGCGTGGCCTCTCAAAAGCACTCGGAGTAAATTCAAATATGTTCCGTTCGATTTTTTTAAAATTGAGAATAGAAATTTCGAATTTAAAACTGCGGTTTTCAGCTTGGACACGCATGGGCTGCTATTTCAAACGGGGTCACTGTGAACGGATTCGGAATTTTTATTCTTGCCGTCTACCCCGGAGCGTTCACAGACATAGAACCGGTTACTCTGAAACGAGCTTCTGCTTTTCGACGTCTTCAGGTTTTCGGAGCTGGAATCTGGCACAATCTTCTTCTAGCGTTGCTCGCCATGACAGTTTTTCATCTCACCCCGATTATTGCTTCTCCTGTTTTAGCTGAAGGTTATGGTGTATCGGTTAAAGGAGTAGACGTGAGATCAGGACTCTCGAATCCAAGAACTGGGCTTGTTTATGGGGATGTGGTTAAAAGCGTTGATGAGTGTACAGTAGAAACAGTTGCCGATTGGTGGAGATGCATTCGAGCTTCGAAAAATATGCATAACGGGAGGTGTGTGGACAAGGAAGCTGTCGAAGCAGCTACTGCGTTCAATCACCGAACGGAAGCGGACGAGATTCTTTGCTGTGACGAATTCAACGTAACAACCGCCCACGTTTGCTTTGAACGGGAGGAAAAAGTCACTCGAGGGGTTGAAACTCAAACACGGGCCCCTCAGCTGAATGCACTCCTTGGCTTGGAAGCGCGGGGCGATCCTCTATACGGTGCTGGAACTGCTCAAGTAGAAGAGAAAACTGTCACAAAATACAGTTGTCTTCATGCAAGACACGTTGTTGAACAAGCTGTTTGTAATGTGAGCCAGCCGTGTAAGAAGGGAGAAGTTAAGTCTGAAAAAATTTGTGTCTATCCGGCACTCCATAATGGCACCCGTCTTGTGAAAATTGGATTGGCCAATCGACACAAGCCGATATTGTTTGTGGGACAGCTGAATGAGGTAAGCACATGGTGAAGGAAATGAATCGAACATCGTTGCTATTTTCAGATGTTAGAAATGGTTTCCATCTCTCCACTGACTCCTCGCTTCTCATTTGCCCACATTTCATGGCTTGAAAACTTCGAGCTGGCGGTAAAATACATGTTTACACTTTCCCTCGCCCTCGGATTGTTTAATGCTATGCCAGTGTATGCTCTTGATGGACAATACATAATTAAAACTTTGTTAAAGAGCTCCGGTTTCAGTGTCAAGTACGAATTCCGTGTTGTTGCAAAAATAATTATCCGTTTTCAGAAGACGTGAGATGCTGCAGTACACAATCCTCTGTTTTGGCACTACCGTACTTGTTCTCAATGTTCTGATTGGTTTCATCAAATTAGCCATTAATTAGTATTATTTCTTTCGTATGTTAACCACAGTTTACGTGTTCCTCATGATTTTCTGATCTGTCATAACTGCGATTTCAGGTGGCAATTGTTGTCTGAATCGTATATTCTTTCTTCCCATGTGATAACCTCTTTTTTTACAGAAACGTCTACGACCAAATTTCCAAAATTATCCACTTTGTTTCTCTATCCCGGGTTCCTGTTCAGATAATACTATTCTAAAACCATCCGTTTCACTTTCCCTCCATTGTCTTATCATTTTTTCTCTCGTGGTAGCTTGGTAAAGGTTCCCGAACCTAATTTTTTTTTTCTCAGAATGAATCGTGTTTACTACAAACTAAGTTATTGTACAGTTATATTGTTCTTAGTTTGTAAAAACATTAAGGAACTTGGAATAGGTTAAAACTCAACATTTGAAAAATTTAAATCTCGAGTTCAAGCGAAGGTGTGGCCGCCGAGGGCGATGTCGGAGAGGCCAATGTTGACGAACTCGATATAGAGACTGAAAACCACTCATAATATGAACACGAATCACAAGTCTTTATACCGATCCTCTGGAATTCCAAGGTGCTTATTGATGATAGGGAAAACTTTCTCAGAAATCGCATTGTTCAGTTTCGAAGTTCCAACACCGCCGATTGATTTAAGAACTGCGAAACCGGCTGGCTCCGTGGTTCCGGCAAATGAAATAGCCTGATCGGTGTTGAGATGAATGCACATGTACTGAATGGATTCGTTTTAGAAAGTTGAGTAGCATTTTCATACCTTTTCTGGTTTTCCGAGCAACTTTCCGACAACATCAGACAGCTCTTTCAGAAGTGTTTTCTTTTTTTCCTCAGACGCGGAGACGTTAACCGATAGAGAAAACACAGGCATCTCGAGAAGTTCAAAAATCGAACGAAATTTGAGAATGTTTCTTTTTTCGGAGCAATTACGGTACGCGAGTACGCAAACACCACTGCGGATCAGCTGCTCGCCGACAAATGTCAACCGTATCTCGTCAGATGATTCGCGACGGTGTTGATATTATTTCAGCGAATAATCCGATTTTCAAAATTGCGGTGTATCGGAAGCTTGATTTCTCTGTAAACAAAATGTAAAAAGGGCAGATCTGCGGAGAGAACATCTTCATTCAATCGGAAACGCGTCTAGTGCTGAGTAACACCTAAGAATCAGATTGATTTGCATTTTAGGCGAATTATTTTTCGTTTCATTGTTTAGCTTATCAATTCCCGGATTCAGGTTTACTCCTCTATTTTTTGCAGCGAAAGTCGCCGACATTAAAAATAAAACTAATGCCTAATCAATAGTTCAATTGTGCGTAGTTTCTGCAGCCTAGGCTAGTCTGATTTCGTTCAAAAGCCTTATTTCTATGTATCAGTTTTCCGATATGAAAACCGATTCACGACTTTTTATTTCTTAATTTGAAAACCGAAAAACACTGCATTTGTTCACTACAGTTTTGCTGTGTGAATTGAGCTCTTTGCACATCGATTTTTGAATAGATCAATACTCTCTAATGTACATCTGATTTTTTCCTCCTTATTCCCTATTTTTTCTTCATCATATGTAATCTAATCAATACGTTATCCTAGGGGGACTGAGAAAAAGTCGATGAAGTTGAAGTTGTTTTGCATCTCTCATTCTCTGCGTTTCCACTGTATGGGTGAACTCTCACCGGTTACTTTCGATTCAATATTCTTTTCTCGCGAGTTTTTGGTCTAATCGCAACTTCTCTTCGATTTTCTTTGCTATTTTCGATTTTTGCATAATGATATTATTCGATGTCTGACAATGTCTGCCATTTTTGCCTGATAATTTCCATCTTTACCCTAGTTTCCGGACACTTCTAACCATTGAAACCAGTAATTGTTTTCAGAGCATGGCTGAAAAGCGAAAACTGTTAGCGGAAATTGAAAAATGTTTCAAAAAGGTGAACCGACGAAGTGAAGACGACCAATATTTGATTTTTTTCAGATCGACGAAGGCGTCGAGCTTTTTGAAGAAACTATGGAAAAGATGCATGAGGCGAATAGTGACAATCAGCGAGACAAGTATCAAGATGACCTGAAAAAAGAGATCAAAAAGCTTCAAAGGCTCAGAGACCAGGTTAAAAATTGGCAGAACGCTAGTGAAATCAAGGTGAAATCAAAACGATCGATTAAGTAATTTATCGCCGAACTTCAGGACAAGGAGAAGCTGAATACATACAGAAAGCTGATTGAGCAGCGGATGGAGCAATTCAAAGACGTAGAAAGAGAAAACAAGACGAAGCCACATAGTAAACTGGTACGGGAACAACACACATCTTGGGAACTGTATGATTCGAAAATATGCTTGAATGAAAAAATCACACAGTTCAAATGAAAAGGAGAATCGTGGGTGTCTGAGGTTCCGATGAACTGAAAACAGAGAAACGGAGCTTTGAAGCAATCGTATACTGGAAAGAATTCAAAACACTGCTTTCAGGGACTTTCTGCGGAGGAGAAACTCGATCCAAAAGAAAAGGAAAAGTCAGACACGATGGACTGGATTCAGCATCAAATTCGATCCTTGAATGAAGAAGTTGATCGGACAGAAATGCAATTGGAATCGCTTGCCAACACAGACGTCGGCAAGGGAAAACGCGGAAAGAAAGAAGACGCGCGGGCGAAAAACGAACGAGAAAAACGAGTAGAAGTTTTAAAGCACCATTTGGAACGAATAAACTTCCACATTGAAAAACTAGAGGTACTCGTTAGTATGTGACGGGGACAAGCAATACGGTTGTTTTACAGATTTGCATGCGTATGGTTAGTAATGAAAGTTTGAGTGCAAAGAAAGTGTACGACACGCTGAAAGAAGCGATCGAAGCCTATGTGGAAATGATGAATGATGAAGATTCGGAAGAAGCTGACAATTACGATCCGGATGACGCCTACGACGAGCTCAATTTAGAGAAACTTTGCCAACAAATCGGCGGAGTTAACATGCTTTCCGTCGATGAGGATCACAAAGAGAATGGTCACGAGCTGGGTATTGACACATCGGAATCGGGAGCTGTGGCGGGATCTCGTCACACAAGTGGAGAGAATGGACAGCCACCAAGTCCAGCTGGTCGAAGGGTAGCACCTCTCTCGATGCCTTCTCCACATGCTGCAACACCCGAACTGAAGAGATTGGCGAGTAAAGACTTGAATGTGGACAGACCGAAGACACCACCTGTCACGCCGGGTAAGGGTAATAGAGATTCACCAGGAGGTCCTTTTTACAGTACCACTGAAAATGTTCTATAAATTTGCACAAGAGAAATCAGAGCTTATAAAAGAATCAGAGCTTGCGAATGCGCTATGTGGCTACCTGCACAAACTTTTAGAAGACGAGAGATCTGCTCCAAAAGATGACGAACGCCATCAGAAGGTCAGGATATAGTGAAGAACGCCGTTTTTCGAAGCCAATACCTCGCCTTTTCTAAAAGTTTGTACAGGTAGCCACATAGCAAATAAAAAACCCGAGTTTGGTTGCACCAATTCATAACAATTCACAGAGGTACTAGGAAACTGGCCCCCTGGCTAACCGTTTAGAAAAAAAAAGTTGAAGGATGATCAACAATGCCCCATTCCAGCCTCAACAGCGCCGCCACCACCAGGGATACCGTATAACTCGGTCGCTGCTGGACGAAGTACTACTACTCCGATACCTACAACACCGGTAGCCATCAACTCTCCAGCTCCGTCTCTCACGCATGCATCAGCTCCGTCTCCAATCATCACAGGAAAATCGGTTCCGGCGTCGATAAGCTCTGTCACCGAGGTTTGTATTAATGAGAAAACTAGCCATGTTGAACATCAGAAGAAGCAAGTTAGGCAACTAGAAATAGCTATATAAAACATCAAAACTTACATATCTTGAACAGGAAGAAGTATGCGTCAAGCAGGAAGTGGAGTCTGTGACGAAGGTGGCCAAGAAGCTCTCCGAAGATTCTTTGCCACCGACTTCTTTGGAATTCACAGAGAAGTCTTCCACTGATTCTGCTCCATCTTCTGAAGAGAAAGAGGAAGTGAATCCAGTTGGGGATGAGGTGACCAGATCGTTGTGTTAGTGATTTGTGATAGATATAGAGACGTGATTTTCGAAAGCATGAACTGTGTGTATTAGTTTCTTCTTAGTGGTTTTACTAAAAATTTTTCGAGAATGTTGTAATCGTCGCGCTGATATCTTTGCAACATAAACGCAAATAGAAAGCATTCTAAACTGAAAGACAATCACAGTGTTTTGAAATGAGAAGTCAATTTTCTTACCAGAAAGGCTGTTTACACCTACTCTTACTATTTTATCTAAATTTGTACATATATTAACTAACAAACTTCTGATTTTGATGTGGCAAGTGGCGACCTGCACGAATTTCCAAAGATCGAGATATTCGATCTGAAAGATGGTGCATTTTACACCATATCCGTACTCCGAACCATGATTATCAACGGGAATAACTCATTACAAATTCGAGACATTCAGTCAACAAAACTTTCTAAATCGAAATTGACAGGCTCTATCAAAAATGTTCACTTTCGATATACTTGATGACCAGCAATAGGTCTCGAAGAGACCCGTATACAACCTTGGTTCGAAAAGCAGATATGTGTGAAATGGGTCATTTCTCGGAGCAAATATCCCGATTTCTAGCAGAAAAGTGAATTAATGCCTAGCCCATTTGAAAAGCCCAGATTTCATACTATATATTCGTCAATTTTGAGATGATTCGCAGAGTACCTGTAAACCGGTCTACCAGGTTACATTCGAAACGACAATCAAAAAGAAGTCGGAAATTCGAAGACTTTATGAAAATTGAAAGCTAGGGGAGAGCTCGCGAGCAGCGAAATGACGGGGGCACCAAGCAACACGAGAAGGCGGGGCGGAAGGGAAGCTCCCCTATTCGGACAAGAATCGTAGAAGACAGATTTATGACAGCATTTATTCACTTCTCTGCGGCCCGGCGTCAGACGCTAGGACGACAACGTGCAGTATGGCGAAAAAGACTCGGTTTATACGAAGAGTTGTAGGTTTCTGTTCGACATTGTAGTTCTGGCTTTTTTTTTGATCCGCAGATTGAGAAATAGAAAGCATTGCTTCTTGTGACGCTCACAAAAATCAATTATCCATTGGAACTTTTTTGGTTTGTCGATTCAATAGTTAGAACGTGTTGTGGTTGATATTTGTCTTGACAACTGCATCATTCAACTGTTATATTCACAGGCGCCCCAGAAGAAGGATAGTATTGCTTCAACGGCATCTCGTGGATCCACCACAACGACGACGACAACGGCACCGGAGCCAGTGGAGCCATCTATTCAGCCGACTACGAACTCAGCGGCGAAGACGGAGAGCGTGAATGGTAAGAGGAAGACAATATGTGACCATGTCTGCGATGATACAAAGACAGCTTGATGCAAACGGTACCTACTTGCTCTAGCTCCCAAGCTCTGACTCATTTTTATTCATACTTTTTTTTTATTAAAAAGAGATGGTGACCACGAGAGAAGTAGACTCTGAAATTGCCAAAATTAATGTCGTTAGACTCGAGCCTTGTGACATTTAGAGAGAAGCTAGAAAAATAGAGTTAAAGTGTAAAAAATATGTTGAAAGTCCAATTTTATTCCGCGAACTAAATGCAAAAAGAAGAAAAAAAAATTTTAGACTCACTTCGAACATTTTGATCTACTCAGAACACTTCCCTTTCTTGAAAAGTCATCATTTTTTGGGTGGCGCGCCCACATGCGAGCAGTTACGTATCTCTCTGCGTCTCTTTATCTTGAATATTTTCTTTCGATGTTTCGCCCGAAACCTCTCTTATTTTTTGGGGGAACGATTATGATGATTATAGTAGAGAGGAACCCGAAAAAGGGAACCCTCCTCTCCATTCTCCCCGAGCCATTTATCTTCTTTCTTCTTTTTCTCATTCACTCGTCTGTCCTTCCTCTTCTTTCTTTCAGTTTTTCATCGCGCTCCCCACCATTTACCTCCTTTTACTTAGAACATCGCTCCTTTTCAAATGCAGATGTCTTCTAAGATGACGTAATTGGTTAGAAGCGCGGAGACGAAGAATAACGACTTGTCACATGTGGAACGACGGGCCAATATACTTTTATGAGTCTAGCGTACAAAAGCTCCAAATGGGACATGTCTAGATAATTCTGCGTTGACCTAGATTCGAAAACGAGTTCACAGTTCAGCTGTGACAGCCTCCTGCAGCTTGAGAATGGTTAGTTCTCTTTCAGCTTACGTATTCTTATAAGCTAACTACGGAATAACCTGAGAAATGGTGGGAGTTACGGAATGTGTTATACATCATTAGAAAGCTGGAAACATTTCCAATTGCTGGAAACATTTCCAAAATGTTGCTTGAATTACTGGCGACCGATTTATTTGATTTGAAAAGCGTGTCCTCAGTGCAAATCAACCGATTTTCGTAACTTCACAGCTAGTACACCCCAGTGAGGCAGCTGAATTTAAATCAATATCACACAGCCTTCTATTGAATTTAAAACGGAAGCACTGTTCATCGTCAAACATCTTTCTGTTGATGTTTCAGCCTCAGTATGGTGTTGAAGACGAATGAGAAACGCGTTGTTCGCTTCTTCCCATGTCACATGTGTTTTCATGTATTTTCCTTCATATACACAAAAGATCGGAGAATGCAATGTGTTAGTCGGTCGAGTTCGTTTTTTGCCAGTTGTTGACCTGGTTTTCCCTTTTTCATGTATCTTCCTTCTTTTCATCATTATTCTCTCTCTCTCTCTCTCTCTCTCTCTCTCTCTCTCTCTCTCTCT